>OZ022416.1:13970242-14303342 GCA_963989365.1 Rhimphoctona megacephalus
ACTTTGGGTAGAAACAAAAATTCACGTTCGTCTTCCTAGACATACAGCGGTATTCATAGTCGGTGCTTAAGGAAGTTGAGGCATTAAAACGAAAATGATGTCATCGCTTTTAAACCGATTGCATCTTATAAAGTTAAGTGTAAAAAAAAATTGGTTAAATTTTCAGACAGTTTAGGAACCTCGTTGCTGAGATAAATCAATAACAATCTGGACCAAATAACATGTAATCTTATGGAAGTCAAGACACATTCAGTGATATCTCCGTAAAAAATGATGCTAAAAATATGAAATTTTTTTTGAAACAGGAGCAAGGCTTGCTGAATATTGTCAATTTTTTCAGATTTATTAGGAGATTTTTTGAGATTAAATTAATAATTTATTCCTATGGATAAGAGGAACCGAAAAAAATGGGCTGACAGAGCTTTTTTGTAATTGGTCAAACCGTATCGAAGAACTTCAACTTCCAAAATTCGAGGTAAGGTTAGGTGACTGACCCATCCCCTTAAGCACTACTTGCGTGCTTTCGTACAGGCAAATTGGCGTGGAGGGGGGACTATGAATACTAGCCATTAGTCAGTCAGGATAATAATATTACTTTGATTCCCGCAATTTATGCCCATCTAGAGCGCAATTCGTATGTAAGAAATGCCTTGATGCTCTGCGCCACGTGGTGGCCGGAATAAGAAGCTTTAACGTGGGTATTCGAATAAACGGATCCAAATAGCATTATCTATTTGATTTAAATACAGCTGTCTAGCTGAAACGAATAAAAAATTTGCTGATTCAAATTTAAAAAAATTCCAATAAACGATCCTAATAGATTTAAATAGAACTTTTTTCTGGGTATATGACAATTTCACTAGAGTCACACTGTAAAAAAATTTATTTGATACAAGTAAATCGATTATTTTTATATCATCCAGCAATTCGGTATTCAGATGAAATGAATACATCTTCGATTGAAATAAATTTACTTGGCTGTAAATTGATTTATTTAGCGCAATGTTCATTTTTATTCATTACGAAGAAAAATTCATTTGCCTTCTAGTCCAGTCACCTTAGGCCATATTTTACGAAGTTCTATTCAAGAGACCCAGCCTCTGGCCAATTTTTTTATAGGTTGTTTGGACCTATAGGAATATAACCCTGAGTTTTCGTAAAAATCCGAGTTGCATTTTAGCAATAAAAAATTATTGAAAATTAAAAAATCGATTTTTTTTAGTTATTTTTTTTTGGAACGCGTCTATCGAAAAAAGTTTCGAATAAAAGTTGTTCATCATAACGTGCTCTATAAAAAAGGTCCTATACAAAAATGAGCCAACATTGTTAATTAAGCGGTTAATTGCAAATGAAAAAAAAAATCTCAATTTAATTTTTGCAACCGCAATCGATTTTTTATCAACATATCGGTTTGAAATTCATACATAATGTAGGGGAGCCGAACCCCAAGAGAATCGTGCTAGATTTATCGATCTCCGAGATATAGTTTAGCAACAATCTGCGATCATCGAAAAAACTTTGGCATTCATTAGAATTTCCCGACGAAGGCCCACATCGTAGAAAAAAATCGAGGAGCTTTGTGTCATCGTGCACAAGCGATATGGAAAAAAAAATTGTTTTCGTTGAAAATAAATACTGCTTTTTGACGATTTTCGATTTTTGCTTATAAACAAATAGCAATTCTGACCAAAGTTACGAAGATATCCGAAAAATTTTTGGACCATCTAATGCGTTTTTGAAAAACGAACAATTAAAAAAAAAAAGTTGCAATATCTTGATTACAGCCCAAGATATGGATATTTTTACATTTTTTTCAATTTTCTATTGTTGTAATTAAGATTTTTGCAAAATTCAAATTCGTTAGCCTTCCCTACGCTTCCGACTACGGGATTCAATAAAATACGGACCTTTACGACGAATTATGCCATCACAGTTATCAACGTATTATTCCGATCGACGGCGCGCGGCTGAGCGCGCGGCGTCGGCCGCTCGGCCGGGCGGCGTGTTGGGAGTACCCCCTCCCGCTCCGCAGCCTCGCGCGAGCGGCTTAGTTAACAAATTTGATAACTTACTTAAAAATGGTCGTAGAACAATTTATTTTTTTTTTATTTTACGTGATTTTTTCTCGCGAACACGATGGTATCCTTAAAAATCATGTTCACCCCATAGCAGACCCATGACCATCGTTTTTACAAATTTTACATATAACCGTGCTTTAAAATTATTTTACTATGAATGGGAAAGGGTATCATAAATAAATCTTTTCTCCGACACTGTTTCATTCATTACAATAAGTTTATTAATGTGAAAGAAAAAAAATTAGGAAAGAAAAATTCATTACAAAAACTCTCTTTTCACTCTTTTTTCATTAGGCTCATACTCGTCGTCACTATCTACATTTGTTAGAGCCGCAGTTATACAAATTTCTCGGGGAACTCCACTCTTAATCGATGTAGGAACAATATCGCTGAGAATTTTCTATGCGAAATTCATTATTCTTTTCAGTTACTTTTTCTCAAGAAAAGAAATTGAAAATGACCATTAATTTCTTCGAAATTATATTTTAAGGGGTCCCGGTGGTCTAGAGCTCGAAAATTGTATGTATATTGCGGAATTTTTTTTTATCATAAAAATAAAGAAAAACGATACTTCAACTTTTCAGGCTTATTATAACATCAATTGTGAATACAAAAAAAAGTATTTTTAAATAAATAAAAAAATTTATTATAGTAGAAATGCCGCTGAAGTTAACCCTCTCGAAAAATTGGACCTGGACGATGTTAGTCATTTTGGATCTATTATTTATCTGACAAATAAAAACCAGAAAAAATGTCAATCAGTATGAGTGCAGTTATGGATGGGACTAAAAAAAAAAAAAATTGAAAATTGACAAAATGGCGCGCTTTTGAAAGTGAAGTTCTAAAAATCGGGGTTTTTTTACCAGTTATTTAATTTAAAAAATAGGAAATTATTGGAATAAAAACATGATGCTAGTCCCGTCGATAGCCATTCATGTTGTGAATAACATATCCAAATTTCAGGTGATTCGGTTGATTGGTTTTTTTTTCTATAACATCATGCCAAAAAAAGTTGTTTTGAGATACATGATTTTAAAGTTGCTGCCTCACTCCGAACAATACATCTATTGACGGAGCGAGCGGACCCCTCTCTACCTGCTAAACCGGCTGTAGAAGCAAGAATATTGTGAATATCCTTACGAAAATATCACAGTATATTCTCGAAATACTATACTATCGAAATATATTTTAAAAAAAAATCGATTTTTTGACAATTCTAGACCACCGGGACCCCTTAAGTGCATTATCAATTTATTGTAGTGAATTAAACAGTGTCGGAGAAAAGATTTATTTATGATACCCTTTTCCATTCATAGTAAAATGATTTTAAAGCACGGTTATATGTAAAATTTGTAAAAACGATGGTCATGGATCTGCTATGGGGTGAATATGATTTTTAAGGATACCTTCGTGTTCGCGAGAAAAAATCACGTAAAATAAAAAAAAAAAATGTTCTACGACCATTTTTAAGTAAGTTATCAAATTTGTTAACTAAGCCGCTCGCGCAAGGATGCGGAACGAGAGGGGGGTACTCCCAACACGCCGCCCGGCCGAGCGGCCGACGCCGCGCGCTCAGCCGCGCGCCGTCGATCGGAATAATACGTTGATAACTGTGATGGCATAATTCGTCGTAAAGGTCCGTATTTTATTGAATCCCGTAGTCGGAAGCGTAGGGAAGGCTAACGAATTTGAATTTTGCAAAAATCTTAATTACAACAATAGAAAATTGAAAAAAATGTAAAAATATCCATATCTTGGGCTGTAATCAAGATATTGCAACTTTTTTTTTTTAATTGTTCGTTTTTCAAAAACGCATTAGATGGTCCAAAAATTTTTCGGATATCTTCGTAACTTTGGTCAGAACTGCTATTTGTTTATAAGCAAAAATCGAAAATCGTCAAAAAACAGTATTTATTTTCAACGAAAACAATTTTTTTTTTCCATATCGCTAGTGCACGATGACACAAAGCTCTTCGATTTTTTTCTGCGCTGTGGGCCTTCGTCGGGAAATTCTATTGAATACCAAAGATTTTTCGATGATCGTAGATTGTTGCTAAACTATATCTCGCAGATCGATAAATCTTGCACGATTCTCTTGGGGTTCGGCTCCCCTACATCATGTATGAACTTCAAACCGATATGTTGATAAACAATCGATTGCGGTTGCAAAAATGAAATTGAGAATTTTTTTTTTCATTTGCAATTAACCGCTTAATTAACAATGCTCGCTCATTTTTGTATAAGATCTTTTTTATAGAGGACGTTATGATGAACAACTTTTATTCGAAACTTTTTTCGATAGGACGAGTTCCAAAAAAAATAACTAAAAAAATCGATTTTTTAATTTTCAATAATTTTTTATTGCTAAAATGCAACTCGGATTTTTACGAAAACTCAGGGCTATATTCCTATAGGTCCAAACAACCTAGAAAAAAATTAGCCAGAGGCTGGGTCTCTTGAATTGCCAAGCTTTTTAAGCTTTTCCCCAGCTTTTGCTAAGGTGACTGGACTATTCGGTAAATATGAACTAGTTGGATACCCGATATAAAATCATACATATTATTATGTAAAAATACATTGAGAATCAAAGTAAATAAACAGCGCTTTGCCGTCACGTATAGAATTCATATACCGGAAATAATTAAAACACACTGTTTAGTTCGCTATTTACGAAACCTTTTCAAATTTATAATAGACTTTTGGGCTTTTTTGAAAGTCAATTCGAACAAATGTAGTTTTTGTTAATCAGGCAATGTAATATTCATTGTGTGGTAATAGTGCTTAATTAATCGTTTTATTCATTCGCTGAAATGACCGATCATCAACCCTGTGGTAATTTTCCTGAGTTTTCAAATTAGAGAAGATATTTTAATTGCACAATTACTCATACTCTTTACGAGATTGTTCTTTGTACATTCTACAAATTTACTTCGATTCGTGGAAAAATATGCTAAATTCTTCACCTTATACCACATGGATTATGAAGGATATTAAAAACAATTATATAAATGGAATAATACATTATAACAATAATACATTTGATAATTTTTTTGACAACAAATATTAGAAAAAAATTGACATCTTAAATGCAATAATGAACAGAATTTTTTAATATATTTTAGCAATTTGTGATAAAAAACAGTTAAGGAAGCTCCGTCGCGTAGGGCCGGTTTGCGTGGGTGCATAAGCAGGGCCCTTTTTTTTTAGTAATTCGCATATTTTTCATGATACAGTTGGTTATAAACATATTATTGGTAATTTGATTAAAAATTATTAGTTGTATAGCGATAAATAAATACGGTACAATTAGTACAATTTTATGTTACGGTACTGCATAGAGAAGTACGGCAACGTCGCAATTCTCCATTTCACTCTCTCCTCCGATTTCTTTGTCACACTCATGACACCCAGCTAATCGCGGGTCGTCGCGTGTTATTGTATACAAAAATTTCGATTTTTAAAAGAGCTTAGCATCATTTATTGAAAAAATGTATCAAACAATTCAACAGCTCAGCTATTTTGCTTTAGTAATTTATTAAGATATTTATAATGTTTAGTAAACGCTATGTGATATATGATATTTCTAAGATGTCTGTTTATTTTGTAATAAAAATTAATTTTTCATTATTGTTGAGAAATAGGTAACTGGTTTCATTAATCGATTAAATTATTTATTTTATTACGATGAAACCAACTTTTCTACCTATACATCAATCACAAACGAATGTAAAGTTAGGTAGCTAATGATTTAAGGATGTATGCCCAAAATATACAATTTAAGTTTGACCTTCAAATTTAAAATATGTTGTAGAGTGAACGATGCTGCGTCGATTAGAAAAAAAATAATTAGACTTCACCGTGTAGTTATTACGTAAATTAATTTTTTCAGTCCCATTAAAACGCATGTTAATCGTAGCGGAAGTAGCCTAATTTGAAAGAAAATAAGAAAACAAAAGCCCGTGATATATAAGCGTACAGATTTAAAAAAATATTATTAGAATCTTTATTTTTTTACTATTTAAAGAAAAAAAAACCCCATGTCACCGTCGTATACGTTCAAAAATCTCAAAAAAAAGTAGAGTCGTTTGGGTCATGTGCGAAAACTGCTACTACAGCCGCTATGTTAAATGCCGCCAAGATAAACATGAGCTATATAAATAAATTAACCAAAATATTTTCTTTATCAATTTAAATCAATCAATACCAGGAAGGGAAAAGAAAGATAAAAAAATGCATGATTCTGGAAGCGAAACATATTTATTTATAAAAAATAAAGATTAATTAGTGCATATCAATAATGTTTAAATATTGAAATTAAATATCATAATTTGCATATTCGTAAACGTCGAAATCATCGGAATCACGTTCCTCGACTTCTTCACAGTTATTTTCATTTTTTTCAGTGTCGCTGTTTAATTCGCAAAAAGTTTTCTCGTTGTTGTTCAAATCTTCATTTTTCGTGAAACGTTTGAGCTCTTGAATAATTTGTTCCATTACTCTACTATTTTTTGTGATTCTCGGCCTTCCATCCACGCATTCGCAATTAAACAATGTATTAGGTTAGGAAACTAGCTGTTAAACGACACACTTTCCGGCACTGTTTCGGCCAAATTTTCTCGATATATAAACGGAATTTTTTGATTGGTTGATAGAACGGACATTAGCTCCAGTAAAAAATCATTTGGAAAACACATTAGTAATGCTAGAATAATTTGCGAAGTAATTATTTTATCACGATAACGCGAAACCTAAGTCAATCAATTATTCCAAGAGAAATCCGCTTTCCTAGGGATTTTCTAGTATACCCCGTCACTCATCTCTCATTGGATGTCGCTGCTGAGTGCGCGTAGAAGTGTGCTGTGGCTATAACCCGTCAATTAATTGTAGTTATATCAACCATATCAACAATGAACAAAATCAATTTAGTGCGAAAACGTCGTCATGCGTATTCAACCTCTTGAAAAATAAGTGTGGATGAGTGGAAAACGTACAGTAGAAACGTATACGGGTAACGTAAAAGTCAACAACGAAATAGAGCACGTAATATTTAATCTGATGGACGAAGCTGCTTTCCTTCAACCTTACCTAATCATTATTTATCATTAATTATAATTAATTATATTTAATATATATATATGTAAGAGATGTATATATATTATATGTAAGAGAATCGAGTAATTTGATAACTGTAAAAATAGTAGGATGGGTTTGGGTCATCGCGTGGTTGTTTTTTGAATAGTTGGACATGTGGAATAGTATTTTTACATGTTCAACTATTCAAAAAACAACCGCAATATGACCGAAACCCACCCTACTATTTTTACAGTCATCAAACTACTCGAATAACTCTTAAAAACTTTGATGACCGTCATCAAAATGACCAAAAGTCATCAAAGTACACGAATAACTCTTAGAAAAGTCATTAAACTACTCGATTGTCTTACATGGTAGCACATCTAAATATGACAGTCAAAATTTCACAAGACAAAATATCACGGACAAAATATCTCATGACAAAAAATCACTACGACAAAATATCACGTCGACAGTATATCACAGCCAGGCATGAATTTATTAATGCTCAATGTGGTGTGTGTATGCTGTGAGTGTTGTACATGGCAGAATGGATAACGGTTCGCAGTTACGCCAGAGTGGGGGTGATTCCTGATATACATAGACTATTGTATGTAGATAATCGTAATGATAATTTAGTATCAATTCACCTTGAGTCTTGATTAATTGTACTGAATTTGAGATTGATGATGTTGCCGGATATGAAACGTTGATCGAAAGCGAATATTTTAATAAACGTGCCGAGGTATTGAAGAACTAAGTTGTGTATTTTGAAGAAAATGATATAGGTAATGCATTGACTCAAACCCACCCTACTATTTTCACATGTTCAACTATTCAAACAACAACCCAAAGATGACCCGAACCCACCTTACTGTTTCCACATGCCCAACTATTCAAACAACAACCCAAAGATGACCCGAACCCACCCTACTATTTGCACATGCCCAACTATTCAAACAATAACCCAAAGATGACTCGAACCCACCCTACTATTTCCACATGTCCAACCATTCAAACAATAACCCAAAGATGACCCGAACCCACCTTACTATTTCCACATGTCCAACTATTCAAACAACAACCCAAAGATGACCCGTACCCATCCTACTATTTCCACATGTCCAACTATTTAAACAACAACCCAAAGATGACCTGAACCCACCCTACTATTTCTACTTGTCTAACTATTCAAACAACTACCCAAAGATGACCCGAACCCACCCTACAATTTTCACATGTCCAACTATTCAAACAACAACCCAAGGATAACCCGAACCCACCCCACAATTTTCACATGTCCAACTATTCAAACAACAACCCAAAGATGACCTGAACCCACCCTGCTATTTCCACATGCCCAACTATTCAAGCAACAACCCAAAGATGACCTGAACCCACCCTACTATTTCCACATGCCCAACTATTCAAACAACAACTCAAAGATGACCCGTACCCACCCGACTATTTCCACATGTCCAACTATTCAAACAATAACCCAAAGATGACCCGAACCCACCCTACTATTTCCACATGCCCAACTATTCAAACACAACCCAAAGATGACCCAAACCCACCCTACTATTTCCACATGTCCAACTATTCAAACAACCCAAAGATGACTCGAACGCACCCTACTATTTCCACATGTCCAACCATTCAAACAACAGCCCAAAGATGACCCTAACCTACCCTACTATTTCCACATGTCCAACTATTCAAACAACAACCCAAAGATGACCCGTACTCATCCTACTATTTCCACATATCTAACTATTCAAACAACAAGCCAAAGATGACCTGAGCCAACCCTACTATTTCTACTTGTCCAACTATACATACAACAACCCAAAGATGACCCGAACCCACCCTGCTATTTCCACATGTCCAACTATTCAAACAACAACCCAAAAATGACCTGAACCCACCCTACTATTGCCACATGTCGAACTATTCAAACAACTACCCAAAGATGACCCGAACCCACCCTACAATTTTCACATTTCCAACTATTCAAACAACAACCCAAAGATGACCTGAACCCACCCTGCTATTTCCACACGCCCAACTATTCAAGCAACAACCCAAAGATGACCTGAACCCACCCTACTATTTCCACATGCCCAACTATTCAAACAACAACTCAAAGATGACCCGTACCCACCCGACTATTTCCACATGTCCAACTATTCAAACGACAACCCAAAGATGACCCGAACCCACCCTACTATTTCCACATGCCCAACTATTCAAACACAACCCAAAGATGACCCAAACCCACCCTACTATTTCCACATGTCCAACTATTCAAACAACCCAAAGATGACTCGAACGCACCCTACTATTTCCACATGTCCAACCATTCAAACAACAGCCCAAAGATGACCCTAACCTACCCTACTATTTCCACATGTCCAACTATTCAAACAACAACCCAAAGATGACCCGTACTCATCCTACTATTTCCACATGTCTAACTATTCAAACAACAAGCCAAAGATGACCTGAGCCAACCCTACTATTTCTACTTGTCCAACTATACAAACAACAACCCAAAGATGACCCGAACCCACCCTGCTATTTCCACATGTTCAACTATTCAAACAACAACCCAAAAATGACCTGAACCCACCCTACTATTGCCACATGTCGAACTATTCAAACAACTACCCAAAGATGACCCGAACCCACCCTACAATTTTCACATGTCCAACTATTCAAACAACAACCCAAAGATGACCTGAACCCACCCTGCTATTTCCACACGCCCAACTATTCAAGCAACAACCCAAAGATGACCTGAACCCACCCTACTATTTCCACATGCCCAACTATTCAAACAACAACTCAAAGATGACCCGTACCCACCCGACTATTTCCACATGTCCAACTATTCAAACGACAACCCAAAGATGACCCGAACCCACCCTACTGTTTCCACATGTCCAACCATTCAAACAACAACCCAAAGATGACCCGAACCCACCCTACTATTTCCACATGCTCAACTATTCAAACACAACCCAAAGATGACCCAAACCCACCCTACTATTTCTACATGTCCAACTATTCAAACAACAAGCCAAAGATGACCTGAGCCAACCCTACTATTTCTACTTGTCCAACTATACAAACAACAACCCAAAGATGACCCGAAACCACCCTGCTATTTCCACATGTCCAACTATTCAAACAACAACCCAAAGATGACCTGAACCCACCCTACTATTTCCACATGTCCAACTATTTAAACAACAACCGAAAGATGACCCGAACCCACACTACTATTTCCACATGTCCAACTATTCAAACAACAACCCAAAGATGACCCGAACCCACTCTACTATTTCCACTCGTCCAAGTATTCAAATAACAACCCAAAGATGACTTGAACCCACCCTATTATTTTCACATGTCCGACTATTCAAACAACAATCCATAGATGACCCAAACCCACCCTACTATTTCCACATGCCCAACTGTTCAAACAATAACCCAAAAATGACCCGAACCCACTCTACTATTTCCACATGTCCAACTATTCAAACAACAACCCAAAGATGACCCAAACCCACCCTACTATTTCCACATGTCCAGCTATTCAAACAACAATCCAAAGATGACCCGTACCCACCCTACTCTTTCCATAATGCATTACGTAAATTCGGGCAGGTCGATAATGCGTGCTGATTTTTAGTTTAGCGTTTGCTTGCGTGTTTCAAATAAAATAATTTTGTGATATATTGTCGGGGTAGTTTCTTGTCGTGTGATATTTTGTACGTGTGATGTTTTGTACGTGTGATGTTTTGTCCGAGTGATATTTTGTCCGTGATATTTTGTCAGTGTTATTTTGTCACTGACAAACTATCACGGACAAAACTATCATGGACAGCGTTTGTCACTGACAAACACTGACAAAATATCACGGACAAAATATCACACGACAAAATATCACAGGACAAAATATCACACGGACAAAGCATCACACGTACAAAATATCACACGACAAATAACGACCCCGACAATGTATCACAATGAAATAGTTTTATTTGAAACACGCAAGCAAACGCTAAACTATAAATCAGCACGCATTATCGACCTGCCCGAATTTGCGTAATTCATTGTGGAAATAGTAGGGTGGGTTTGGGTCATTGTGGGTTGGTTGTTTGAATACTTGGACGTGTGGAAATAGTACGGTGGGTTCGGGTCATCATTGGGTTGTTGTTTGAATAGTTGGACATGTTGAAATAGTAGGGTGGATTCGGGTCATCATTGGGTGGTTGTTTAAATAGTTGGACATGTGGTAATGGATGGGTTCAGGTCAACTTGGGTTGTTGTTTGAATAGTTGGATATGTGGAAATAGTAGGGTGGGTTCGGGTCATCTTTGGGTTTTTGCTTGTATAATTGGACATATGAAAATAGTAGGATGGGTTCGGGTCATCTTAGGGTTTTCGTTTGAATAGTTGGACATGTGGAAATAGTAGGGTGGGTTCGGGTCATCTTTGGGTTGTCGTTTGAATGGTTGGACATGTGGAAATGGTAAGGTGGGTCCGGGTCATCTTTGGGTTCTTGTTTGAATAGTTGGACATATGGAAATAGTAGCGTGGGTTCGGGTCATCTTTGGGTTGTTGTTTGAATAGTTAGACATGTGGAAATGGTAAGTTGGGTTCGGGTCATCTTTGGGTTGTTGTTTGAATAGTTGGACATGTGGAAATAGTAGAGTGGGTTTGGGTCATCTTTGGGTTATTGTTTGCATAGTTTGGCTTGTGGAAATAGTAGGGTGGATTTGGGTCATCTTTGGATTGTTGTTTAAATAGTTGGACATGTGAAAATAGTAGTGTGGGTTCAGGTTATCTTTGGTTTGTTGTTTGAATACTTGGACATGTGGAAATAGTGGGGTGGGTTTGGGTCATCTTTGGGTTGTTGTTTGAACAGTTTGACATGTGGAAATAGTAGGGTGCGTTCGGGTCATATTTGGATTGTTGTTTGAATAGTTGGGCATGTGGAATTAGTAGGGTGAGTTCAGGTCATCTTTGGGTTGTTGTTTGAATATTTGGACATGTGGAAATAGTAGAGTGGATTCGGGTCATCTTTGGGTTGTTGTTTGAATAGTTGGACATGTGGAAATAATAGGGTGGGTTCGGGTCATCATTGGGTTGTTGTTTGAATACTTGGACGTGTGGAAATAGTAGGGTGGGCTCGGGTCATCTTTGGGTTGTTGTTTGAATAGTTGGATGCGTGGAAATAGTATGGTGGGTTCGGGTCATCTTTGGGTTATTGTTTGTATAGCTGGGCATATGGAAATAGTAGGATGGGTTCGGGTCATCTTTGGGTTGTCGTTTGAATAGTTGGACATGTGGAAATAGTCGGGTGGGTTCTAGTCATCTTTGGGTTGTTGTTTGAATAGTTGAACATGTGGAAATAGTAGGGTGGGTTCGGGTCATATTTGGGTTCTTGTTTGAATAGTTGGACATGTGGAAATAGTATGTTGGGTTCGGGTCATCTTTGGGTTGTTGTTTGAATAGTTGGACATGTGGAAATAGTAGAGTGGGTTCGGATCATCTTTGGGTTATTGTTTGAATAGTTTGGCTTGTGGAAATAGTAGGGTGGATTCGGGTCATCTTTGGATTGTTGTTTGAATAGTTGGACATGTGAAAATAGTAGTGTGGATTCAGGATATCTTTGGTTTGTTGTTTGAATACTTGGACGTGTGGAAATAGTAGGGTGGGTTTGGGTCATCTTTGGGTTGTTGTTTGAATAGTTGGACATGTGGAAATAGTAGTGTGGGTGCGGGCCATCGTTGGGTTGTTGTTTGAATAGTTGGACATGTGGAAATAGTAGGGTGGGTTCGGGTCATCTTTGGGTTATTTGAATAGTTGGACATGTGGAAATAGTAGGGTGGGTTCGGGTCATCTTTGGGTTGTTGTTTGAATAGTTGAACATGTGAAAATAGTAGGGTGGGTTTGAGTCAATGCATTACCTATATCATTTTCTTCAAAATGCACAACTAAGTTCTTCAATACCTCGGCATGTTTATTAAAATATCCGCTTTCAATCAACGTTTCATATCCGGCAATATACTATATATCATATCCGGTATATACGGTGATATACTGTCGACGTGATATTTTGTCGCGGTGATATTTTGTCCGTGATATTTTGTCGTGTGAATTTTGACTGTGATATTTAGACGTGCTACCATGTAAGACAATCGAGTAGTTTAATGACTTTTCTAAGAGTTATTCGTGTACTTTGAAGACTTTTGGTCATTTTGATGACGGTCATCAAAGTTTTGAAGAGTTATTCGAGTAGTTTGATGACTGTAAAAATAGTAGGGTGGGTTTAGGTCATCTTGCGATTGTTTTTTGAATAGTTGGACATGTAAAAATGCTATTTCCACATGTCCAACTATTCAAAAAGCAACCGCAAGATGACCCAAACCCACCCTACTATTTTTACAGTTATCAAATTACTCGATTCTCTTACATATAATATATATATACATCTCTTACATATATATGGAGCATTCCACGCCAAATCGACCTACGTCAGACCCTTCCATTTTTTGATTTGGCAGAAAATTTTATACGTTGTATGACCGATTGAAGAAGCTCTCTTGATTTTTTTCTAATTTTTTTGTCCATATACTTGTGAGATAAATTTTTTTTCAAATTTCAAGGTTTTTTTCTTCAAATGACTGTAATTCTCTCAAAAATCGACCAAATGGTACTTCTTTTTTTTTAGAAAGGTTGGTTTTTCATCGTACTATTAGAAAAAAAATAGGAAAGAATAATTAATATTTATATTCCGTATTTTTTTCTGAATTTAAAGCAATTTAAAGCAAAAAAACATTGGTTTTAAGATGTTTGCCCATTTTGATTTTTTTTCAAAAAATTCATTAAAAAACTTTGACCAATTATATAATTTTTGACACCAGTCTCATAGTGGGCAGACTTTTCCTTATATTTTTTTTTCTTATTTTGAATAGAAGTTTCATTTTTTTCCGATGAATTTAGATCAAAATGAACTTTTTTTTTTTGAAATGTAGATTTTTAACAGGCTTTTGGAATAAATTACGAAATAATGATTGAAAATCGTCCCCTATGTTTTTTTAAATGTTTAAGCAAAAAGTCATTAAATTTAAGATGTTGGACACTTTTGATTTATTTCAACAACTTCACAAAAATACCTTGACCAATTAAATGATTTTTGAGACCCGTCCCATCGTGGAGAGATATTTTTTCATATATCTTTCCTTAGATTCAAAAAAAATTTCATTTTTTTTTTAGTAAATTCATACCAAATAGGACTTTTTTATATTAGAAATGTTGGTGTGAAACAAAATATCAAAAAAATAGTTCGATTTGGTTGGAATTGACTGAAAAAAAATGATTTTTTTTTTCAAAATAAGAAAAAAATATAAGGATAAATCTGCCCACTATGAGACTAGTATCAAAAATTATATAATTGGCCGAAGTTTTTTTGTGAATTATTTGAAAAAAATAAAAATAGGCAAACATCTTAAAACCAATGCTTTTTTACTTTAAATTACTTGAAATTGGGAAAAAATACGGAATACAAATATTAATTATTCTTTCGTATTTTTTTTCTAACAGTACGAGGAAAAACCAACCTTTCTTAAAAAGAAGTTCGATTTGGTTGATTTTTGAGAGAGTTACACTCATTTGAATAAAAAAATATCGAATTTTGAAAAACAATCAGATCTCACAAGTGTATGGTCAAAAAAATCTGAAAAAAATCAAGTTAGCTTCTTTTAATGGGTCATATAACATATAACATTTTCCGCCAAATCAAAGAATCAAAGGGTCTGACGTAGGTCGATTTGGCGTAGAATGCCCCTATATATATATTATCTATAATTAATTATAATTAATGATAAATAATGATTAGGTAAGGTTGAAGGAAAGCAGCTTCGTCGATCATATTAAACATTACGTGTTCTATTTTTTTATCGACTTTTACGTTACCCGTATACGTTTCCACTGTACGTTTTCCACTCATCCATATTTATTTTTCAAGAGGTTGAATAACACATGATGACGTTTTCGCACCAAATTGATATTGTTCATTGTTGATATGGTTGATATAACTACAATTAATTGACGGGTTATAGCCACAGCACGCTTCTACATGCACTCAGCAGCGATATCCAATGAGAGAGATGAGAGACTGGGTATATTAGAAAATCCCTAGGAAAGCGGATTTCTCTTGGAATAATTGATTGACTTAGGTTTCGCGTTATCGTGATAAAATAATTACTTCGCAAATTATTCTAGCGTTGCTAATGTATTTCTTTCTAGTAGATTGTGAAGAAAAACGAACTTTGCATTACGTTCTGCTAACTATACGCTCAATACATTTTTATTTATTATCAATAAACTATTATTTCGAAAATTATGATATTAGTGTCAATAAATGGCATAAATAATTCCCAAGATATAGCAACACTAAAAAATTAGTATTACGAAATTCATCTACTAACTGTGCAGAACTCACTAATTGCCGCAATGCTTCGCATCTCCCTGTCTCCGTGACGCCTAACCTCAATGTCTGTAATATGATGCAGGTCCATTTTTAATCAATAAATGTTGACAGCGCAGTTCGTTGTCTTTCTAATATTATCATGAAGTAGGTTTAATAAATATTTTAAAAATTCCAACATGTTTAAAATATTTATAATTCGTATAATTTGAACTTCATATGATCAAATGTCCTACATAATTGATTTTTTTTTCATCCATTAGGGCGGGATGTTTCAACCTCTAGGTGAGCCTATCTAGCAGTTAAAGGTCTGCAAATCAATGCTTTTAACCGTCAGATAATCTATCTAGAAGTTGGAACAACCCACCCTTAGGGTCGGTTGTTCCACCTCCAGGTAAATTTTATCTGATAGTTAAAGGTCTGCTACTCAAGGTTCCAACCGTCAGGTAAAATTTACCAGAAGGTGGAACAACCGACCCTTAGGGCCGGTTGTTCCACCTTCAGGTAAATTTTACCTGATAGTTAAAGGTCTGCTAACCAATGGTACAACCGTGAGGTAAAATTTACCTGGAGGTGGAACAACCAGCCCTTAATGAGCTAAATAGCATTCCTTTTAATTATTCAAAAGTTATAGAGAAAAGTTATGAAAAATTTGTTCGAGAATTTTTGTCGTGTTGAAATTGTCATCGTTTTTTGTATTAATTTATCTCATGTCAGTTTTATGTTATCATTGCTAATAGCAAGTGCCAATAAAATTTCGCTCTTTCATTTTATATATTCATTACTCTAAAACTCAGTTACACTTCACCAGGCCTTCATATTTTATTAATATCCAAGGCAATATAAGTGAAAATGAACTCTTAGTACGCGAAATAATGAGTGCTTTGATGTTTCGATTCTGCTTCCCGTTTTGTACCTTGGCACAACACATTCTCGGCATTTTTCACTTTGTATGATGTAATATTATATTACATATAATATATATGTAATAATATTGATTAATATTGATAGAAATTGCCGGCAAAAAGTCGCTTGTGTTTACAAAATTACGTTAGATTCGATTTTAAGGTTATGTTATCAAGGAGCGAGACCTCAGCGCCACGTGCCAATTTTTGACGGAAGTTTTCGTCGGTAAGAGCACACCCCCACCACACAAATTCTGGCAGAGTTTCCAGATCTGCGGATTATGTGCACCGATTGAATTCGAATTCGACAACGTGAAAGCGAGAATATGCCATCCTAATACCATTCTTCTTGAGTGACCAATCCATGGTCTAGGGGAACTATGTCACTTTCTTTCGTGTCAGTATCGTTGTTGCTAGCGCCAAACAAACTCACCAAAAAATAACCCTATGATGCATAAAGCACAGACCTTAAAAAATAGCAGAGCAGAAACCGCGATGAAGTCGACTGATCGAATTTGATCACTGCCAAGGAGACTAGAGAGAAGGAGTGAACACACCGTACTTAAGAAGTGTTCCCAAAAATTGGTAGAAAATGAGAGGCGCTGCGATTGCAAAGTACAAGGTCAGTTTCACGTCGCTGAGGATTATTATTACTAGGTTTGTTCGTGCTAGCTGCACTTTCTACACTTTTGTAATATATAGTAATATAAATTCCAAAAAAAAGTGTAGAAAGTGCAGAAAGTGCAGCTAGCACGAACAAACCTACTATATGTATTAGTACTTTCGGTCACGAACACTGCAGTGGCAAAACCAGAAACTATAGCATCAACGTGTTTTGGGCACACTGGAACTACAAATTGGCCTATGCTGTGTTCACTCCTTCTCTCTAGTCTCCCTGATCACTGCACATAATCCGCCTCCTGTATGTATGTAAGACCACCTCCGTGAAGTTAGCCCCCCCACTTTATTTTTTTGAACTTTCATTAATGCAAATCGTTTGAGAATCGTTTGATAGAGTTTGATAGAGAAGAAAAATTATTTGAGAGTTAATATTGTTCACGTAAAAACGATTTTATTTTTTGGTGTGAGCTTGGCCCCAATTTTTTTTATCTCCTGAAATAATGGACTTAGACGTTTCATTTTTTTTTAATCGTTTGAGAGAGTTTGAGAGTCAAAGAAAATCGTTTGAGAGTTATTTTTTCAATCGATATTAAGGAAGGAACGCAACTACCCACCTAGTCATAAAAAAATTTGACCTAAGTAGTACTTAATTTGGCAACGTCGCTTTCGGTTGATATGTGTGCGCGTGTATATGCGTGTTCAAAGCATTGCATATGCCGTTGACAGCTCATCAGCTGTGTCAGTGAATTTTCGTTTAATTTAAGGATGTATGTAAAATATATCAAGTCGTCTAACTTTCCATAAAAATGACTAATATGATAGAGTTTATCACGCTGCATCGTTCGGAAAAAAGAAAAAGGCACTTAGCCGATGATTTGAAAAAAATACTTAAGAATTAAAGCCTCATTTAACTCCGTGTTATTTGTACCGGAAGTTGACAAAATGAAACTAAAATGATAAAAAAGTATATGTATTGTAGTCAATGTTTGGCCAAAAAAAGAATTTTCAGAAACTTCATACATTTTTCAATTTTTTCACGAAAAAAAATACTACTGTTCCCGATGTCGTTGTGAAGATATTCATGGTTAACTTTTGACGTTTCATTAGCGTTCTGTAAACTGTTGTTCAATTTAATACGTCCACCATATCGGACACGTAGATGCGGCAACGTAGCACGCTTCAACTGCCGGTCTCGGAATGATCAGCTGTAGTTGACTGTCATGACTGGGTGTAGCATTGTTGCCACATTTTCTCGGGACAGAAATGAAATTATCTGATTGGCTCAATTTGTACTCGGCCACATATATCAAGTTGCATATCAATTTCATTAAAAATCGTAAATTATTATACAAAATGACATAAGTTTTTCATTAGACATCATAAAAAATAAAAGGAATGATTCGGCACTTGACATTTCGACATAAAAATTAACCTTAAAAAATAAATAGATGTACTGCGGATTTGACCTTATATACATCCTTAATCGCGAGTTCGTTATGCCAAAAGAAAAAAAGCCGAGATTTTATTGGAAAGGTAAAATCGTTACCGAAAAGGTGTACCGGGCTAGAATTAATTAGCATGAAGCAGGCAGAAACGTTCGGAGCACATCATTGCGTGATAACAAAAAGATTTCAAGTGTATATGTATCTCAATTATTTGAAAAGTAATTGAGACTGAGTTAATATTACGAATATTATTTGAGTTAAAAAATATTCTACTTATATGTAAGATAATACGTATGAAAAATAAAATTGTTTTTGAATATGTAATTTATTTATTTATTCTATTGATATTAAATATAATATGTCATGTAAACAAAAAACACAAAATTATAAAAATATGTAACAGTCAGCCGGCACGAACTTTTACATACGTTGAAATTTCAAAATGCGCGCTCATAACCTCGAATATGCGACGTTGCAGCACTTCGAGCAAAGGTCCGAAAATTTGCTATGAGTACTTTTTATTGTTCTTATTATTCCTGTCATAAGTCACCTTTCAATATTTTTAAGCCAGATAAATGATTCTAAGTATTTCATTTCTCTGCTGTTTAAATTTCGTCTTGATCTATCCATCAATTACGGAGATATGAGGAATAATGTAACGCTAACTCCGTGATTTCTCATAAGAGGCCATGTTGAATTGGCTTGCAAAGAGATAAACAAAATTATAAATATCTCGCGTAAAAACCCACCTCGGACCTTAAAAATTTGTATGAGTTTCTTTTATATTATAATCGAACATTCTGCCAAGTTTGGTATTTGTCTGTCCATCAATTCTATTTCCTGCGTTACTTCCTTAAATAATTATTCAGTGCGCGATTTACCCTAGGATCCGAGCACTTCCGGTGTGCGCAGTACATGTGCGCAGTGTATGTGCGCAGTGCATCTGAAATCAGCTGCAGCGGTGCTGGACCTGTCGTTGACAAACGATCAATTAATAAACAAATAAAGTGTCAGCGAATGCTTCGGAATGCAGTTTTAATTAATGATTTGCGCGTGGACTGTAATTTGTGCCGTTATATTGTTTTTATTAACGAGAAAATATTAGCTAGAAAATTCGCAACGGGGAAAAGCGGCATTCGAGAGTGTAGTATCTACTGGTCGGTGAATTGTTTGTTTATATTTTTTGAGCCAAAGCTCGATGCTTTGAATTAAACGATTAATTGAATATTCTTGAAATAATTCTTTCAATCAAACGTTCTTTAGATCGTGGCTTTCAAAGAGAAAGAATCTTCACCATGCGAGATCGAGTGCTCGTTCTATCTTGCCGTGGTTAAGCACAGCTCAATCGAGGACGATCCACACGATGAAACAATTGAGACAGAAATACCAAAGATGTATCTAAAAGTTCAGAGCCTTATCGGGTTTGATACGTTCGTCATAACCCACGGTCCATTCACGAGTGTCGACAACGGTATAAGTAGTGAATTAATGTTAAAATAATTCTTTTAAAAGAATTATTTTTATTATTTAATTATTTATTATTTATTTATTTATTATATATACTGATGTTAAAATAATTCTTTTAAAAGAATTATTTTAACATTAATTCACTACTTATACCGTTATGTCGACACTCGTGAATGGACCGTGGGTTATGACGAACGTATCAAACTCGATAAGGCTCTGAACTTTTAGATACATCTTTGGTATTTCTGTCTCAATTGTTTCATCGTGTGGATCGTCCTCGATTGAGCTGTGCTTAACCACGGCAAGATAGAACGAGCACTCGATCTCGCATGGTGAAGATTCTTTCTCTTTGAAAGCCACGATCTAAAGAACGTTTGATTGAAAGAATTATTTCAAGAATATTCAATTAATCGTTTAATTCAAAGCATCGAGCTTTGGCTCAAAAATATAAACAAACAATTCACCGACCAGTAGATACTACACTCTCGAATGTCGCTTTTCCCCGTTGCGAATTTTCTAGCTAATATTTTCTCGTTAATAAAAACAATATAACGGCACAAATTACAGTCCACGCGCAAATCATTAATTAAAACTGCATTCCGAAGCATTCATTGACACTTTGTTTGTTTATTAATTGATCGTTTGTCAACGACAGGTACAGCACCGCTGCAGCTGATTTCAGATGCACTGCGCACATACACTGCGCACATGCACTGCGCACACCGGAAGTGCTCGGATCCTAGGATAAATCGCACACTGAATAATTATTTAATATCAATTAAAATATTAACTCTCAAACGACTTTCTTTGACTCTCAAACTCTCTCAAACGATTCTCAAACGATTAAAAAAAAAATGAAACGTCTAAGTCCATTATTTCAGGAGATAAAAAGAATTGGGGCCAAGTTCACACCAAAAAATAAAATCGTTTTTACGTAAACAATATTAACTCTCAAATAATTTTTCTTCTCTATCAAACTCTATCAAACGATTCTCAAACGATTTGCATTAATGAAAGTTTAAAAAAATAAAGTGGGGGGGCTAACTTCACGGAGGTTGTAAGACCGTGCGTCCTACACGTCGAGATAGTAGATCAAACAGCCACAAGTGACACTAGCTAACGGAACCGATGAAAGAAAATCATCATGGCGGCGGAGAATACATGCAGCCATAAAACACATGATTATTGTGTAGTGTGTAGTGTTGGGCTTTGCGGTGGGTTTGATAGATGTTTTAACAATAATACGTTGACAGATTATCGCGTTTAAAAATGGAATATTTAGTTGCGAGTGTGGATCATATGAAATTCGACATAGAAATTGCTTTGGATGAGCAATATGGAGCGCTATCATTACCTTTTACGGGGATGGACAGTAAGTACACCAATATTAGAAGTTCCTCAATTTTTAGGTTATCTTGATAAGAAGATTATAAAAAATTATTAAGCAGCAAATGTGAGTTTTTAAACTCTTTTATTAAATTTAACATTTTTCAAAATGCTCTTACACGCGTTTTATTTCATGTAAAAATATTTCTTTTAGAATCCATCGCCGCTGTATGTCAATTTTATCCCAGAGGTACGTGCAACAAAGGGGCATCGTGTCCCTTCAGGCACGTACGTGGCGACAGAACAATCGTTTGTAAACATTGGCTACGAGGGCTCTGTAAAAAAGGAGATCAATGCGAATTTCTTCACGAATATGACATGACAAAAATGCCCGAATGTTATTTCTATTCGCGTTTCAGTAAGTCACACTTTTTTTTCCATATTAAAAAGTTCAAATTACAATTTGCTTCAACGACTTTTATTATTTTTTCTTTACACAGACGCTTGTCACAATAAGGAATGTCCCTTCTTGCACATTGATCCGGAGACCAAAGTTAGAGATTGTCCATGGTACGACAGAGGATTTTGCAGGCACGGGCCGCTCTGCAGACACCGTCACGTGCGGAGGGTTCTCTGCATGGCTTATTTAGCTGGATTTTGTCCAGAGGGCCCGAATTGTAAATTTATGCAGTAAGTATATGCCAAAATATTTATTCGCAATTTATATGAATTTAAAAATGTGCCCATGGATGCCTTCAATAAAAAAATACCTTTCAATGACAATCAAAATTCCACATGGTTCAATTAAACAGATATCTAAAAAACGTACTAGCGATTTGCAATAAAGTTACCACAAGGAAAACTCCTCAAGGGGTGAAATATGTCCAGTGCCCTAAATAATTACGGTTTTTTAGGAATTCTTCATTTTAGGTTTATTGTGAAAAATACATCGAAAGTTAAATATGCATTAGCAGTTGACCCTTTAGCAAAAAAAAACATCTCTGTGATTGGCATGATAAATCATTCAGAAATGATTAGAATTTAACAAATTCAAAAAGATTTTTGTAATATAGTGTTATTGTTCCAGTCTTTCGTGCCAAATTTTTTACCAAAAAAAGAAAACGCATTATGAAATAAGCTCTGTTTTTTACAAAGAATTTGACTCTAATTGCTGATAGAAAAAGCTCTAAACACAATATCAAAAAAATAGGTCGATAGAATAGAGAGAAAACGAACTTGACATTTTGAAAAAAAAGCGACAAGAAAATATCGAACACTTTTCGAATTATCGTACAGATTGTGGCGCAAAAGTGATTACTTTTTTCTGGGTTCTTGATAGGTCGAAAAACAATGAGCGATTAAAAGATAAAATCGATTTTTTGAAAATGCTGGACAAATGTAACCCCTTAGTTTTAAGTTACAATTTATTTCACCACAATATAAAACATAAAGATTGTTCAAAACGTAATTTTTTCATAATTTTTTTCAGTCCAAGATTCGAACTACCGGCTGTCCAAGATATGCAACCAAAAGAAGGAAAGAAAGTTATGATAACGTGTCACTTCTGTGGTGAGGGTGGCCACAAAGCTATGTATTGTAACAAAATGCCCTCGGACATGAGAGAAGCTCAAGTTAGACACGAACAAGAGGGTGGTGGTTCGCACTCGTCGCATTACCATCATATGAATATGCACAATGGTCCACCGCCTAGAGGGCCTCAAAAGCCTCTCGAAGAGGTGACTTGTTACAAATGTGGTACAAAGGGACATTACGCCAATAAATGTCCAAAAGGTCATTTAGCATTTTTGAGTCACGCAGGTGGTGGCAGTGGTGGTGGTGGTGGTGGTGGTGGTGGTGGTGGTGGTGGTGGTGGTGGTGGCAGTGGTGGAAGTGGTGGAGGAGGAGGTTCAGGAAGCGGAAGTGGAAACCCCGGATACAGAAGATGATTCTTTTTAACTCATTTTCTTTTCTGGATATATGAAGAATTGGTGAAGAAGAAAAATAAAATTCTTTCGCATATGTTAACATTTTTACTTTATTTTTCTTTCAAGTAAACAATAAAATAGGAATCCAAAAAAAACGTTTACATCTTGTCAGTTCAATTTGTTCGACCAGCATTCGTTCCCGACGTGTAATTTTCTTCCCTCAAATTCACGTCACGTTATAAGATAAAAAGAAAAAAAAACATGGACAAGCTCTTCCGGAATTGCTGCAAAGCAAACGTAACTTCCGAACGCTTAAATCAATCTCAAAAAAATTAACAGTCAATACTCTTCTTTTTTGTTTAAAATACTATAATTATAATACACGACAATCCAACATATTCACCTGATACGTTAATTAAGTCTGATCAACGTGATTGAAAGAAATAAAAATAAAAATACTCAAAATAATTCAACGATGGAAGTCGAAGTGATGTTTGTGTGATACGACGAGACTAAATGCACGTTCATCGCGGTGTCAAATTGTGAATTCCTCGTTTTTCTGCCTCGAGATTAATCTTGACTTTATAATAATGGGTTTTCAGAATTACGTGCAATGTTCTTCGATTTTTGGCTTGTATCGAATTTTTTAGACTTATTGAAAAAGATTGGAATCTTGCAACTTTTAATAATATTGCACCGATTGTAACATTTAAAAAAATGAATTTAAAAAAACGGACTTTAGAAAATGATTTTTTACGCTCAAGGTAAAAAAAATTCTCTACAAGGCTAAATTCGGAGACGAAAAACAGTTTTGAATTGTCGTAATTTTTCTATTTATTACGAAATGTGATTATAATCGTTTTAAACGCGGTGAAGACGATTCTACTGGCAACGAAATACATGAATGAATGAAATGCTTGAAATTTCGAGATTTATCCTGACACTTAGGCAAGAAATTTGTAGCTTGGCTCGTGAATAAATGTTATGACAAATGCATATCTTCAAACGTGAAAAGAAAATGATATCACGTTGTTCAGTAACGAGTAAAATACTTTTTTCCATAGTCTTGCTTTCATTTGTGTTAAGGGTATGGGTCAGTCGGTATTTCGCCACCGTGAGTGCGATAGAGATAGCTGCAAATTTCAAAAGTAAAATTCTTCGAAACGGTTTGACCGATTACAAAAAGGCTCTGTCAGCCCATTTTTGCCATCATCCTACGTAGGCTGATAGAGCTTTTTTGTAATCGGTCAAACCGTATCGAAGAATGTCAACTTCGAAAATTCGAGGTGAGGTTAGGTGACTGACCCATCCTCTTAAGGATATTTTGTATGAATATTTTTAAATATTCTGCATAAACACAAGTCTAATCTCATCTAAAATCTTCCTTTATCCCTCAAATTAAAGGTTTTCGATTTACAAACACGACCATACATTCCAGCTTGGATGCGTTCTTAACGCATTAATTGTTATAATCTATTTATCAAAGTTCTTTTTGTAGTTTGCTTTAGAAAATTGTCTCGAAATAAAAAAAAACAATGTTAAAGTTTTTTGGACCCCTGAAAGAAATTAGATGTTTTTAAAAAACTTTAACGGAACCCTTTTATTCTCATTTTTCATAATGACATTAACATCTTGAGAATTTCCAATTTTACTTTCATTTCTCCACAAATCACTCGATTAAAATTTTTCTATAAAAAAAACCAAATTCTACAATATTATAAAAACGATCGTTACAACTAGGACAATGTTTTGCAACGTCAATTTGAGCGAATAAAAGTAAAAGCTACATTCAAGAACGCACCCTATAAGACTCGTTTCTTTTTTTTTTACCACTACCAATGATATTTCGTTCCCTTAAGTATCATTAGAATTTTACGCTTCACGTATGTAAGTACTGAAAGTAAAACGTTCAAAATATTATAATAACCGTGTGTCAGTTGGCTTAAAAAAAAGCCAACAATTTCAGTCGCTGCTTTAATTTCGGGCATGTTTTATTGTGTTGAAGTTTGAATTATTGGAATAGAATAATATTTCTGTTTTTTTTTTTCAATATATACGTAAATATTGCACAAAATTTTAGTGCTAGTATAGGCTAAGAAAATCGGGGAAACGTTGTCTTGTTTCCCTTTTGGAAACCCACTGGACCAAATTAGTTAAAAAAGAATGCGAGCAATTTTAAGAATTAGCTAATAACATAATAATAAATTCAATTTTCGTTGCATCCCAACAATGCAAAATTCAACACCATTATTTTAATCGATAAAATTCTCAAGGCAGTAAGAGGATCGAACGATTAATCAACAACTATGAACTAATGGGAAGATCGAATAATTTCGATCGGGTTGTTTGAAATCTCATGTGGAATTATCGAGAGAGAAAAGTAAGATTGATTTTGAACAATTCCATGGCATCATGTGGCATCATTTTCAATAACTTCGACATAATTAGCCGGAAAAAGACCATAAGTTCCATCGGGTCCGAGACCTTGCCACCAACCTTCGTCGATAGCATCAATGTGTGTTATAATATCACCAGGATCGAAAGTTATTTCGGTATCATCGGCAGCTTGATAATCGTAGAGTGCTCGAGCTTTCATGCCCTCGTTGTTAGGATCGAAGTATAAATAAGGCTCGCCGCCGCTCAATTGATTGTATAATTCGGTTTCGACATTGTTCAAACTTTCCTCGGTCGTTTCTTCGACGACAGTCGTTGCACTATTGTTCGCTCCAACGTCGAGTTCCTCCATCTTGGCAATTGTGGCATTTTCCACGGATTCAGAGTTTTGCAAAGGCGCGGCGGCGGCTCTTTCGTCAGGAGCTTTGACCATTTCTACTTTTATTTCCGCCACGCGTTTCAACTCTTCCGCAATCGTAGCGTTTCTTTCCTCGACTTTCGTATCTTTTTCTTGAGCCTTCCTCTCCCCTCTCTCCTGAAACTTCGCCTCCTTCTCTTGACTCACCTCTAATACATTTTCCACGTTTCTCACAGGATTTTCCCTCGTTACGAATTTCTGATGATGCACCGGCTGCAAATTTTGTCTCATTTGACCAGCCGACGTATTCTGCTCGAAAACCGCACGAGCGTTTATCGTACGTTGAGCTATCAATTGCTGCGCCTCGTTGCTACGCTGTCGTCGTAATTCTTCGCTTCGGGACTTGTGCTCGTCGTCCGTATCGCTGCTATTCTGGTGGGCCATCATCTGTTGATTTCGCAAATTTTTTATCTCCGCTGCGCGTTGCTCCGATTTTTTTTCAACAATTGCCGATTTCTCGGACGAGGAAACCTTATATAAAAAAAAAAATACAATAGTTTTCCATTATTTTCACTTACAAAAATACTGTCAAATTAACAATATTTATTGCCTAACTTAACGGGGAGAAAAAAAAGGACTGAATCATTTTAACTTATCATTATATTTAGAAAGTTAGGAAAATAATCTAACATCGATAAATATTGGTAAATGTCCAAAATGCATTCGTGTCAAGATAGAAAAAAAACATCGATTCATACCTGCTGCTGTTCCCTCAGCTTACTGGCCTGTTCCTCGCGCGATCTCGTTTCTAATTCTAGTCTTCGACGATCCTTCTCCAACCGAAGACGTTCCTGTTCCACTCTCTGTTTCTCCTCAATTTCCTCGCGTTGCCAAAATCGATCGCGTTCACTCGCGTTTATCTCCTGTTCGGGTATAACTCTGAAAAATTATGAACAAGGATTTGAGAGGAATATTAATTTTTCCCATTAGTCTATTTTAGAACGTTAATAAATTACAAAGTTATTCAAAGGAATACTCTACCGACGATAAGTTGTCCCAACCGGTCCTGAATTACCACCATTTTCGCCACGAGGTTCGTTGAACTTGTAAGAAGATCCTGTGGCTCTTGCTAATTTTTCCATTATGAGCTCAACCTCGACATCTTCCTCGGAACGAGCATTCACTGTAATATGAGCTCCTTTCAATAATTTCTCTATATCCCTTATGTGATTGGCGCAAGTTCCTTTTCTCACTATCGGAGCACATTCGCCTTGCTGCAATAAGTAACAAATGTGTAAAATTATAATTCTCTGAAAAATTATACGTTTTTTAAATCAGTTACTCAGTTATATAATTGCAAGAATAAAAATATTTTATAATATATTCGAGTAGTTGGAAAAATATATATTTTTTACTCCAAAATATTTTTCTAAAACAAATTGTAAATTTCTGTAAAAATTTACCAGAATCTATAGCCAAAATCAGGACATTTTATTGGAAGAATTCAATCACAATTATTTTATTACACCTTCAAATATTGAAAAAATCTTTTTTACTCCAAATCAAGAGACTCGGTAGAGTCTCGGGACAAGTACATTGACAGCTCTGTCGTCTGCTGGCCCGAGGCTCGCCGAGTCTATACTTTCTCTGAATAAAACGATTCGTGGTGGTGGGGGTAAAATTGGCATGTCTTTTCGTTTAATTACGAAGCTCAGGAGTCGTTTGATATAACGAAAATTGGACTGGAGACTAATTGTCAAAAATGCTTTCGATTGAGCCCAAAATCAGCATGATCGGTGGCGTAATTGCTGAGAAAAAACTTTGCACAGGTCAAAATTATGTATTTTTCTATAATTGTGTGAAGGATTTCGACGTATCTGTATATAACACCATCAAAGGCCTCTTGTCCCTTTCGAGTTTCTGATTGGTTGGTTTCTGACTACCGATACCAGTGAATGACGTGTCTGTATATAACACCATCAAAGACCTTTTGAAGCCTCTCGAGTTTCTGATTGGTTGGTGTCTGGATCTGTGATAATACCATTAAAGTTGTGTGATCTGTGGTCGTGTTCGTTGGGTCTCATCATTTTGATGTGAACAAGTGCGCATGCGCACAATGATGCGCAACACGCAACTGCGCAATGAAACGAGTCATGCGCAATGTGTGAATTTGTGTGAAACGGAATTCAAAAAATAAATGATGAAAACAGTGCAGGACGTGTGGAAGAGTTTGGTTATAAACGGTAATAAATAACCGTTTTAATGCGCATTCGTCGTAAAATCGGGAATCAGTGACAAAATTCGGAAAAATCAATCGGGATAAGTGATAAGTGACAATACTATTTATTAAAGTGTTTTTTGAGGTTTGAAAGTTTGATTGAAGATTCGTAAAAACAGTGCGCCATGTGTGAGTTTAGGTAATCAATAACCATTTGACGGGCACTTGGACTAAGTGTCGAAATTATTGGAAAAACGTCGTCAGCGATATTAAAGTTTAATCGGAGTTTCGTAAAAACAGTGTGGGATGTGTGAGTTTGGTTAAATAATACTTATAATCGTTGAAACGTTTTTACGTGTTTATTCGCCACTTGTCCATTATTCTTCGTTTGTGTCAGGCTAGAAAAAATGTGTGATATCCATTATAAATTTGGAACTTTGGTTGAAGAAAGATATATTATTTTTTTTCCCCCTTTCGATTGCGACTAATTAGAATTTCGTGGCTTAAACAGTATTGAAAATATTAATGTTTTTTCACGAACAGTTGTGAGGTTATAAATATCGTGGTTAGGTTCGATCGACTCTTGGTTACAGTAATAATAAGAAAGTGATGGTGTGAAAATAGTGAAGTGCTTTTAATCAACTTTCGAACAGTGCTGAAATGAATATGTATTTTTTTATTATTGTTAACCCTGCAATTTTTATTTTCCACACTTAACTCTACGACGGAAACGAAAGCGATCTCTTTTCTCTTTCGCGATTAAATGTTCCTCGTATAAGATTTCTTGAGAAATCATTCTTTTCGTTTCTTTGATAACTATGAAATGGTGTACTTTGAACTGTTAATCACGATTGGTGTGAATCAATGTAAATTTGGAAAAGAAACTCTATAAAACTAATAATGAGTGTCAAAAACATGTATATGGCAAAGTTTGTTATTATCATGCCGAGTTTTGAGCAGTGTCTAATAAATATTTTTGTTAACTATACACCGTTGACAATTTATTTTATTGGTCCCTTTCCTCTTTATTATAAAATGTTCCTCGCTTACCATAATAAGATTTGTACATCATAAAATGTTCCTTGCATGATAATTGTTGGTCCATTTCAAAAGATTTTCGACGTCGTTTTTCTATCCAAAATATGGTGTAGAATCATCTCGCATTTGACGAATTAATAGACAAATACACTGTCAACCTGCATCTGGATATATATGGATGCATCTGGATGATAACCGTAGTAAGTAACGATATATCTTTATGTCAAAATGGCTCGTATAATATATCTTTATGTCAAAAGACTATGGCGGTATATACTCCATATCCTGGTATTATCAAAATTTGTATCTTTGGATTGCAACGAATACCTATAGACTCTGGAAATTCTTTGAAGCGACAAATGTACCAAGTATTTCCACTTTTTGGCTCCGATTGTAGCCTTATGAATTGAACATTTTGTTATGAAAATTCTTTGGTTGCTCATTTGTCAATGGGATCAAAAATATTGTCTTTGGAACACCATGGATATATGCAAAATTTCAGAATATTATTTGGCTCAATATGCTCTATATTTTTTCAAATCCCCGCTTTAGTTGTAGCATAATGTATTTTAAAAAATTATTTCAGAAAGTCTTCCGATGTGTTTTTTCTGACATTATCAAAATTTATATCTTTGGATTGCAACGAATGCCTACAGACTTTAGAAATTGTGTGAAGCGACAAATGTACCAAGTATTTCTACTTTTTGCCTCCGATTTTAGCATTATGAATTGAAAATTTTGTTATGAAAATTCTTCGGTTGCTTATTTGTCAATGGGATCAAAAATATTGTCTTCGGAACACCATGGATATATGCAACCTTTTAGAATTTTGTTTGGCTCAATATGCTCTATATTTTCTCACATCCCCGCTTTAGTTGTAGCATAATGAATTTTAAACAATTGTTTCAGGAAGTCTTCCGATGTGTTTTTACTGATATTATCGAAATTTGTATAATTGAATTGCAATGGATACCTACAGACTTTGAAAATTCTGTGAAGCAACAGATGTGCCAAGTATTTTCCATTTACGGTTTCGATTATGGCATTAGGAATTGAAAATTTTGTTATGAAAATTCTTCGATTGCTCATTTGTCGATGGGTTAAGAATTCCTGGCTTCAGAATGCCATGCGTACATGTAAAATTTCACAATTTTGTTGGGCCCAATGTGCGCTACATTTTTTCAATTCCCTTATTTAGTTGTAGCACAATGAATTTTGAAAAATTGTTTCAGGAAGTCTTCTTATGTTTTATTACTGATATTATCAAAATTTGTATCATTGGATTGCAAAGGATACCTACAGACTTTGGAAATTCTGTAAAGCAACAAATGTACCAAGTATTTCCACTTTTTGGCTCCGATTGTGGCATTATGAATTAAAAATTTTGTTATGAAAATCCTGCGGTTGCTCATTTGTCAATGGGATCAAAATTATTGTCTTCGGAACGCCATGAATATATGCAAAATTTCAGAATTTCATTCGGCTCTATTGAGCTATATTTTTCCACTTCCCCACTTTAATTGTAGCATAATAAATTTTTAAAAATCGTTTCCGAAAGTCTTCTGATGTGTTTTTACTGATATTATAAAAATTTGTATCATTGAATTGCAACAGATACGTACAGACTTTGAAATATCTGTGAAGTGACAAGTGTGCCCAATATTTCCACTTTTTGGATCGAATAGTGGCATTATTAGGACTTGAAAATTTTATTATGAAAATTCTTCAGTTGCTCATTTTTGGATGGGATTAAAATTTGGCTTCGAAAAGTAATGGCTACATGCAAAATTCATAAACTTTATTGAGCCCAATGTGTGGTATGCTTGAGTTGTAGCATGATTAATTCAAAAAATTGTCAGAAAGTCTTTGGTTCCTTTTTTTCTGAAAGTATAAAAATTTGTTTCATTGGAACGCAACGTATACTTACAAACTTTAGAAATTTCCTGGAGCAACATGTGTGCTCAGTATTTCTACTTTTTGGTTCCTATTGTGGCATAACGAATTGAAAAATATTTTCAAAAAGATTTGCTCTACGGATGCTCTGGTTGTGATGGTACGAAAATTTGCACGAAGATAATGCAACTGGTACAACTCAACTCGATCCATTTTCTTGGGCACAGTACTGATCTAAGTTTGCCCGCTTTGTTGAATTTATTGTTTTAAAATATCCATAACATACTTTCTGAACTTTTCAAAATTCAAAGATAATATTAAAATATCTGTAAGTTCTAGTTTTGAGGCTTTCACGGCCATTATTGTTAGAAATATCAAAATTTAGATCATGGGAATGTAGCCGATACCTACAAACTTTTAACATTTTGTGAAGCGACATGTGCACCAAGTACTTCCACTTTCTGTCTCTGTGCGTTATGAATTGAAAAATTTATTACAAAAAGTCTTCGGCTGCTCATTTTTGGATTGAATTAAAATTTCTGTCCTCGGAACGCAATTAGTTGTGGCATAATAAATTTAAAAAGTTGTTTCAGAAAGTCTTCGGGTGCTCTTCTTCTTCTGATAGTATCAAAATTTGTATCATTGGAATGTAGCCGATATCTACAAACTTAGAACATTTTGTGAGGAGGAGACATGTGTGCTAAGTATTTCCACTTTTTAGCTCTGATTATGGCATAATAAATTGAAAAAATTTTATTCCAAAGGCTTTCCTCTACAGTCGCTCTGGTTTTGATGGTATCAAAATTTGTTCAAAGCTAATGTGACTAATATAACTAAATTCATTTCATTCTCTTGGGTACGATCCTGGTCTGAGTTTGTCCGCTTTGTTCAATATATTGGTTTGGAGTTCCCATAACATACTATTTGAACTTTTCTATATTCAATGAGAATATTGAAATAGTTGTAACTTTTTATTTTCATGGTAGTAACTTCTTCAATGGTATTGAAAAATAATCATGATTCCACCTTGTTAATAAAAATAAGAATGAAAAAATGCGTAAACTTTTTTCACAATAGATTCGATATATTTTCTCTAAACATACGTGAAACTGGTTTTTTATTTTATCATTAATCAAAAATGAAAAATTTCGAAAAAAGTCGCTCCATTTTTATCAACAAGCTGAAATAAGCGTAATATTTTTTACCACAAATCTATAAATATAACAAGGAGATACTGCTATTTAATATGTTTCCTTGATAAACACAAATTCAAATAGCTACAAATTCTATGGAAAAGTTCTGACTGCTCTAATCTAGCCCTCAAAAGCTTTGTAAATTTTTGTATCAGACTCCCAGTTCCCGACTTAGTTTAGCCTGATTCCAGAAAGGTAAAGCGAAATGTCAAAAAAATTTGACTGGCTCGAGAATAAAAAAAATGCCAAGTTGAAAATTCCAAAACACGTGTCCCTTTATTTCATGGGAAAAAAACCTGACTCGAAGTAGAAGGGGTCAGAGTTTGGAAATGAAAAAGCGATAATTTCCCAATATAACCTTTTTCTAATCTATATAAAGCGAGATGTTTGAAAAGAACGAGAAAAAACGAATCATATCATGCATAAAAATTCCCCTCGCGGAAAAAACCTGGACAAGTATATTTGTTGACCGCCGTTCCCATATTTTTCCACGAATATACATACACTGCAAAAACCTGTTCTCGCAAAAATCCCTGAGAAAATCAAATCCTATCAAAAAGTAAGAAAAGTGACCACTCTCAAAAAATGTATCAAATAAATTCAAATCACACAAAACAAAATGAGTTAATCCTCGCGAAAAGCTAAGGTTGGGTTTCGCAAAAAGTAATAAAATAAATTGAGCTATACTAAAATATATGTGGCCAAGTACGGGAGGCTTTATCGTGTGATATAAAATCTTCAAATAATGTTAAATGTTGATAGAGAAAAGAATCAAGTTCGAAAATGCAGTTGTTTTACCAACCAGAATGAAAATAAAAACTCTGTATCAATAAGAGTCCGAAGCAAAAAAAAGATTGCAAATGAAAAAAAATTAGATGAAAAAGAATTTCGGCCGAAGTACTTGGCGAGATTCTCACCATGACCGACACATTATGTAAATTTTAAGTGAAAAAAAATTCGTCAAGTACTTTGGCCGAATTTTTGTTTAATCTAATTTTTTTCTATGTTTTATAAAACAATTTATAAGTCAAGGATGATGCATCATATTCTTCCGTCATTTCATTTTTGAAAGAATAATAATTCTGAGGCTCCTGACAGTAAAGTTAAATATAATTATCTATTTATAGCTTAGACCGAAATTGCTAATATCCTCGCTGCCATTTCGCCCCTGAATGCCTTATTCTAATACACAACTTGAAAGCTAATGATAAAGTATTTAATTTTCTGAATTTTTGCCTTGGGGAAAAACTAGTACTTGAGGTCTTTTCTATAACACCTTCCTGCCAAACTATAATCGAATAATAACCTATCAACGAATTACTAACATCTCGAAAATACTTCGAGTCTGTAGTTAACTCTTTTGAAAACATTATAACTTTTTTTCTTATCAGAGAAACGAAACGCTCCTATATTTAAACAACCTCAATAACAATGAATTTATGGTAGAAAATCTGTCTCATTCTCTTATGTCGAATTAGTAGTGTGAGCAGTACTGATTCCTGACATTGAAATAAATCGATGATGTAATGATGCAAACATATTGTAAATTTTTTTGTTATATACAGGCTCTATTGGAGTCTATATAAAGCGAAATATATGAAAATTCTATAGAAAAAAGAAGGGATATCAAATAGCAAAAATCCCCTCCCGGGGAAAAAAAACCTGGACAAGTACATTGGTGGTCCCTCGTTTCCCTATGATATCACGAAAAATCCAAAACCCCACTTAAATTTTTTTTTTTAATGTTTACTAATTTTATTCATATCCCGGAGGGAAACCAACTATATAGATCACGAAATATCCGGCCAAAAAACCAGACTTCACAATAAATGTTACTTTAAATTTATTTCCACAGAACAAAACAAGAATGAAAACATTAAAAAATCAGCGTTATCAAGATGAGAAAAATACCTCTTATAATTGGTGTGTAAGAAGTATCAATAGTCTAGAAAAAAATGAAAAAGGTCGACATCTAACTTACGTGCAGCAGTAAAATTTATGATATCAGTACTAGGACAAGTATTTCTTTGGTGACTGAGAAGATATCAATATGGACGTACCGGCAACGTAGGGCATGCAGTTGGTGCATTGCTTCTGGGATCTCCTAAGTCGAGTAGCTACTTTTGTTTTGGCTATGGCGCGACCAATGTTGCCAAATAGTATTTACTTATATGACCTAATGAAACAACATTGCTTGCGCCGTGGCTAAAATAACGAAAAACAAGCAGGAACAGGAAGTTTCGCATAAGATCCCGTGTTTTTGTAATGTTAAAAAAAAACTTTAATTTATGTCTGTACATGATAGCACAGTTTTGTTTGATTGGTAATAATTTGATGAACGTTCACCACCGTACGTTGAATGTATACGCACAGAGTACTTGTCCGGCCCATAACTTTTTATTAAAATTGCTCATTCAAGTGAAAATCAAATTGGAGGTGCTTTTCGTTGCATGCGTTGCTTTTCGCCGTCAGAAATTTATAATAATATAATAAAATATTTATAATATATAATAAAAAGTTATGGGCCGGACAAGTACTCTGTGCGTATACATTCAACGTACGGTGGTGAACGTTCATCAAATTATTACCAATCAAACAAAACTGTGCTATCATGTACAGACATAAATTAAAGATTTTTTTTTAACATTACAAAAGCACGGGATCTTATGCGAAACTTCCTGTTCCTGCTTGTTTTTCGTTATTTTAGCCACGGCGCAGGCAATGTTGTTTCATTAGGTCATATAAGTAAATACTATTTGGTAACATTGGTCTCGCCATAGCCAAAACAAAAGTAGCTACTCGACTTAGGAGATCCCAGAAGCAATGCACCAACTGCATGCCCTACGTTGCCGGTACGTCCATATTGATATCTTCTCAGTCACCAAAGAAATACTTGTCCTAGTACTGATATCATAAATTTTACTGCTGCACGTAACTTAAATGTCGACCTTTTTTATTTTTTTCTAGACTATTGATACTTCTTACACACCAATTATAAGAGGTATTTTTCTCATCTTGATAACGCTGATTTTTTAATGTTTTCATTCTTGTTTTGTTCTGTGGAAATAAATTCAAAGTAACATTTATTGTGAAGTCTGGTTTTTGGCTGGATATTTCGTGATCTATATAGTTGGTTTCCCTCCGGGATATGAATAAAATTAGTAAACATTAAAAAAAAAAAATTTAAGTGGGGTTTTGGATTTTTTGTGATATCATAGGGAAACGAGGGACCACCAATGTACTTGTCCAGGTTTTTTTTCCCCGGGAGGGGATTTTTGCTATTTTATAATTCCGCAAGAAATGATAAATTTGCATAATAATGTCCTGAATTTGGTGATTCTAAATTATCGTAAAACTCGGTAGAAGAATTAACCCTTCGTCGGTACATTTGTTATATATTTATTGAAGTCAAAAAAATTGGCAGTACTACAATTCTCTACTTATTTGTCTATTTTTCAATAACTCTGTGGATAATTAAAAATATTTCTATTAAAAAATCTGTCTATCCCAAAATGACATTATTCTGAAATATCTTTACTCTAAAATATGTCGTATCCAAATCTCACCTATTCTTATGTCACATCTGCAATCGATTCATTGGCGACCAGTGAATAATCCTCGTGCCATATTTAATATGGATTTTTTTTTTCCTATATACACTTATACTTTACATTTACGCGCGTTTAAACACATTTACTAGCGTTCACACATTTACACTTTATATTTAAACACATTCAAACACAATTATACCTTACATTCATACTTTTAACCAAATGCACACACATACAACCATTGACTAAGATGAGCGAGCGCTTGTCATGAGGTAAGCAAGAGGACAACGCGCTTATCACTTGGTCGCGGTCCACTACGACGCTCGCTACCCGAAACTAATCATTCCTCTCTCTCACACTCATTAGAATCAAGAAACCAGGAGTTACCTCCTCGGTTGTATGTTCTCCTGATATTTTGCAAACGTTCGGATAATTTTAAATCTTATTCCGAGGGAAACCAATAAATCCGATCCACATGAAATTATTACCAAATGTAAATCAGCGCACCTAGCAAGCCTCCAAGTAAAATTAAACAGATTCAACAACATGCACACAACACATATACCTTAGGGTTACACATATACAAAACATATACCCTAAGGAACATCCCCACTATTGTACGCATTTAGGACGTAGTTTTTACAATATTTTTAAACATTAAGTTAATGTTCGCGTAAAATGCTGATCAAGCATTTTTTATATTATAAATACAGGGCCCGGATCACCAGTTAAGCAGTCATTCTTGAGTCTCAGGGCATATTACTTCGCTATACCATATTTTTCAAAACACTTAATCATAAATTCGCGGTCAGAAACACGCGGTCTCAAGGTAACATAATAATCATGCTCTTAACAGTCTCTGTCGCATTACAGTCGACTCAACATCGTCCCCGACAGTCACGAGATCCGCTCTCAGCACTGTATAAAGATTTGAAATTATTATCGCACCTTGACTGGAGCTCCGTATCCTGCCGATACCAATTTAATTACATTTACACATTTTAACAAATTGAGCTAAACTGTACTTCCTCGGTACACTTTTCTCGCTATCTTTTTCATTGAATAAAACTTAAATTTTGATCTATTGACATAAAATATAAAATACGAGTCAAGCATTCAATTTATTTGGGCCTAGCAATACAGTTCTTCACCTGTGTATGGTGCAGCGAAAAGTTGCACATTCACATCCTTCCCTAAACAATGAGAACGGAGCAATAATAAATTGCTCGCTCGTTCCTTCCCTAAAACAACGAGAATGGAGCAATAAGAAGTTGCTCGTTCGTTTCTTCCCTAAAACAACGAGAACGGAGCAATAATAAATTGCTCATTCGTTTCCCTTCACAACGAGAACGGAGCAATAATAAATTGCTCGCTCGTTTCTCTTAACAACGAGAACGGAGCAATAAGAAGTTGCTCGTTCGTTTCTTCCCTAAAACAACGAGAACGGAGCAATAATAAATTGCTCACTCGTTTCCCTTCACAACGAGAACGGAGCAATAATAAATTGCTCGCTCGTTTCTCTTAACAACGAGAACGGAGCAATAATAAGTTGCTCGCTCGTTTCCTCATCCGATCCTCATCTGCCTACAACCCCTTTTCCAACAACCGTTCACCTATAGCTAAAACTCGCCGAGTTGGTAAGAAGTACCAGCTGAAAAAGTTAGTAAAAGAATATCAGACCCCTCTGGTCCCAAGTATCACCACGGGATATCGGCATCTGCCAATACTCCGTATTTCCGTATCTCTGTATCTACAGAGAGCCAGCGTCCATGTATTATTAGCGAAAACCCTCTTGCAACTAAAATCGCTTTGCCGGAATTTGCATTAAAGAACCAAGGTTCGAAACATACTGCGAACAATACGTAAAACGCGGCACCTACGAGGTAGACAAAAATAAATAAATAAAATAAACATCGTTATTGACCAGCACATTCCAGGCTAAACATAGAGATCTAATCCTGCGAACATACATTCGCAGTTATCTGTCAATCGAACTTTTTCCAAGACGTGACACTTATACATCTATATTATTAATTCATTCAAAAAAATCTCCATGGTAAAACATCTCCATTCTTTTATATCTCTATTCCAACAAATCTGTCTTACGATGCATCTCTTTTTCGAAATATCTCTCATCCGACCCATCGAAATTCATGCATAAACATTTGATGATTAAAGTATGTGATAGTATGATTATCATTTTTGCACGAATAGAGACGTGTCAAAAAGAAATATTTTCGAACAGAGATGCATCGGAATGGAGAAATAAAAGAAAAAATGTTTTGCCATGAAGATTTTTTTTGATTAATTATGAACAGAGATGCATACAAATGGAATGATTTTTATACAACGTATTGTAGATAAAAGATATTTCATGATAGTCCTATTTGGAACAAATATTTACCCATAGAGTTATTCAAGAATAGTAAAATGAAGAATAGAATTGTAGTACTGTCAAAAAATGTACAAAAATATATTAAAGAGGGTCTCAAAGTGTTTTTAACTGATATATTTCTTTGTAGAAAGAGAAGTCTGAAAGAGAATTCACAGCCCCAAATTTTCACTTGTGTCTTTGATGACCCAGTGTGATAACAAATGGTTAACCACTTCGCCACGTATGATGCACACTGCGTCATTGCACAGTGTTATGGGATAGGAGAGAAACATTTTATGCAATGAAGTGGTTAATTTGGATATTATTGAATCGTTTATACAAAAAGTTTAAAAAATCGTTTTTTACTTACCCAATTAACAAGTACACATTTGGGTAAGCTTGTTTTGGTGTCTATAACTCGACAAAAGGCATACATAATGTTACCGCTGTTGAGTTCGTCTATCATCTCTTCCAAACCTCCGCTGCCGGTTCCAACAACTTTAAGATTATTTGTTTGGCCCTCATATCCGAATACAGCCCTAAAAAGTGGGCAAAATGCATGAAAAAACTTTGCAAGAATATTCGAATTTTCGTCAATCAATTACGACGAATAAACTTTCGAATAAATTGGATTAAAATTACATTTATTGAAAAATATGCAGTTTCGGGTTTGAGCCATTGTTATTTTGAAATATATCACAAAATTCGGCTTCCAATTATCTCAAAGCAACAAGATAAATAAAGCAAGTAAACTGACGAAAAAATGACATGTGGAAATTTAATATGTAGATTACAAAAAAATGTTTGCTTACCAATTGACGGAAGATTTGTCGTCAACGACGCGGTGCCAAGCGTCAACAAGCGAGTCGTTGTTTTTCGTTAAATTAACCGACATTGTTATCTAACGATTCGATATAATACTGTACGAAACATGCGGATTTAAAAATAAAATATGTACGATCAAATAAACATCTTCGTTATATTGCGTTTTCAGCTATTGGAGGTATTATTGGAGATAGGCGTTATCAATGGCTATATAAAATCCTTCGATGGTCCGGACACCGATGAATTACGGCTCATACGTAGATTGTTGGTATATAATCCGCGGATTTAGCAGCGTCGTCTGTCGGGCATTATCGGAGTTCGAAATGTGAAAACGCCTCCAACGGACAACCGCCAAACCGGCCAAACTACTCTCGCATGAATTTTCAGCGGTATTCATAGTCGGTGTTTAAGTATTAAGCTTATCACACACAGTTTTGCATAGCGTAGCATAACGTAGCATAAGAGATTTCGACCAATCGGGTAGCGTACATGTGTACTATATATATACGCTTGAAGTTACCCGATTGGTCGAAATCTCTTATGCACGTTATGTTACGTTATATGCGAAAGCGTATGTGATCGGCCTTATTTGCGTGCTTTCGTAAAGACAGATTGGCGTATCCAAAAATATTAATTTAAGGGTATGAATTAGTCGGTATCTCGCCACCGTGAGTGCGAAAGAGATAGTAGCAAATTTCGAAAGTGAAATTCTTCGACACGGTTAGACCGATTACAAAAAGGCCCTGTCAGCCTATTTTTGCCATCGTCCTGCGTGGGCTGACAGCGCTTTTTTGTAATCGGTCAAACCGTATCAAAGAATTTCAACTTCGAAAATTCGAGGTGAGGTTAGGTGACTGATACATCTTGTTAAGGATGTATGCCCAGTCAAATCCGCAGTACATCTATTTGTTTTTTCAAACAGATCATTATATAAGATATCAATCATAAATATGTTTTTTATTAGTTAATACTAATTATACATAACAAATCAACCCGATGAAAGTTACAGTTATTAACTTTAAGAAAAATTAGTTCTTCATTTGACTATTTTTTACTGGAGCTAATGTCCGTTCTATCAACCAATCAAAAAATTCCGTTTATATATCGAGAAAATTTGGCAACAGTGCCGGAAAGTGTGTCGTTTGACAGCTAGTTTCCTAACCTAATACATTGTTTAATTTCTTTTTTTTCGTGTATAATGTGAGTGAGGAAAATGAGTGACAATTCTCGTGTTGTGCTCAGAGACAAAAAAGACAAATTTACCACACAAAAAAGAAAACGGTGGCTTGAGAGTGTTGCGAAGAGTGTCGAGAAACGAAGACGGTTGAACGACACCGAAAAAAAATTATATTTTGGTTAATTTATTTATATAGCTCATGTTTATCTTGCACTATATATTTGCATTGACATTTCATGATTAGATCACGCTTGTATTTATTTTCTCTCACTACTACTGTACACTCGGTTCGTATTGCCCGCGCGTGCAAGGTTGCCATATTTCCATGTTTCGCACATTTAACATGGCGGCTGTAGTAGCAGTTTTCGCACATGACCCAAACGACTCTACTTTTTTTTGAGATTTTTTAACAAAAACGACGGTGACATCGGGGGTTTTTTTTCTTTAAACAGTAAAAAAAATAAAGTTTCTAATAATATTTTTTTAAATCTGTACGCTTATATATCACGGGCTTTATTTTCTTATTTTCTTTGAAATTAGGCTACTTCCGCTACGATTAACATGCGTTTTAATGGAACTGAAAAAATTAATTTACGTAATAACTATACGGTGAAGTCTAATTATTTGTTTTCTAATCGACGCAGCATCGTTCACTCTACAACATATTTTAAATTTGAAGGTCAAACTTAAATTGTATATTTTGGGCATACATCCTTAAGAGGATGGGTCAGTCACCCAACCTCACCTCGAATTTTCAAAGTTGAAATTCTTCGATACGGTTTGACCGATTACAAAAAAGCTCTGTCAGCCCACGCAGGACGATGGCAAAAATAGGGTGACGGGGCCTTTTTGTAATCGGTCAAACCGTGTCGAAGAATTTCAATTTCGGAATTTGCAACTATCTCTCTCGCATTCACAGTGGCGATATACCGATTTTGACCTATACCCTTAAGGATATCGTAGCAGCGGTTCCGTGTAATCAATTGACCGTATATAAAAATTTTTCCTTGAAAAACTACAAATTAACACTATTATATGGTATATAAAATATTTTTTTTTTTTATACATTCGTAATAAAACGACAGCAATCCTGATCAATGAGATAATATTTTAATAAATTACATATTTTTAATCACTCAATCGAGCTACTCGTCGTCAGCTGTTAATAGTCGATGAATTTTTCAAGCGAAGTCTGGCAGCGCTGCACACTCGCACTGTAAACATAAACCTTCTTAACCTCTTTTGATAGCGGAACAGTTCTCGTTTATCAATAAGCTTGTGTTCGGGATAACTTAAAATGTGGTGACCTTGGTAAAAAAATTCATTTGCACGCCCAGGACCGCACATTTGGTGCCTTCGATAATATTTCTGTTTCAGCGCAGCCTAATATAGGTTATATTACCGCTGTCACAAATGCATGTGTGACGTTGCCAGCTCACTGTAAGAATTTTTCAGCGCGAACCGATCGAATGACTATAATTAAGTTTATTGAGGTTTTTCCAACTTTAACTCAAAATTTTGCAAGAACTAATTCAGTAACTCATTTTTTTTTATGTTACAATATTAATCTTTGATGATTGATTTATAACTGAGAATGAAAACTTTATGGCTGTATATATGTAATAATTAAATATATGTAATATACAATTGGAATAAAGTCCGAAGAGTTACGTCATAAGACACCGGGTTAAAGTTACAAATTTTGGAATTTAATTTCTTATTTAAATTAACGGTAAAGTGTTCCCAATATTTTTCTGAAGAAAATAGTGAGTTCGGTCGACAACATGTTTCAAATCTGATATATTGTCTAATACTCGACCTTTCGCTACGACCTCCTTAAAACGCTCTATCAGTTGCATGAGTGCGAGAGAGATAACTAAAAAGTAGATATATGTTTTTTCTCGGAGATGCTTAACATTTCGAGAAAAGTGAAAGTTACACCTTGTTCTTTTCTGATAAAAGGAGAACAACGTGTAACTTTTTTCTTTCTTGAAATATCAAGCTTCTCCGAAAAAAACGTGCAGCAGGATTTTTACCGACCGCACGACTGATAGATCACCTTAAGGGGGAGATCACTCCGTAAAATTTTCAAGTCGGCGCTTTTTCCAGCCATATTTTTTTGGGGGAATGTTTATATTATCTTGACTGTGAAATAACTGCTTGAAACATAACGTCGAACTGTATTCTCGATCCAAAAAGCGAAAACCCGAAAAAAAGATTTAACTGTCTAAGTTTTTGTCGTTGCTTACCGCAGATTTTTTCACACATTTCTGTATAAGTGTTATTAACAGAAATAAACATCGGTTTTTCAGTTCTAACAACTTTTCGCAGAAATGCAATTGCTTTTCGTGGTCGATTTAATTAATTTTATTTTTTAATAAAGTATTCTACCGAAAATTCATTGCTTTCGAGTCTGTCTTAACCCATTAACGCCGAAGAATCGTGTTTTTTTTTCTCATTTTCAAGCTAGATTCTTATCATCGAAAAAAAATCATTTGCAAATAAAAAATATGTTCCCTTGTACTTTCGAGTGTCCCCTTTCCGAATCCGGAGTCAAAATTGAGTTTTGTCCATTAGAAAAAAAAATATGGCCGTTTTTAAACAAAAAAAACCGAAAAAATCGAAGACATTTTTTTTTCAATATTTTTTTTCTCATTGAAGACGCGCGAGGACCCCCCCTTTTTCTTCAACCATGAGTGCACAAAATAGTTGTAGTTTAAGAATATATTTTTTTAATTTGTCGACATTGACATTTTCACCCCCAAAATGGCGCTTTTCATCCCTTCAGCAGGAAGACAATTTTCACTCTCGGTGCCCGACAAAAAAAATATTCAAATCTTAACGAAAATTGGTATCCCGGGGTTTTCAAGGTCGCTGATTACGATTCCGCCCTCAAAATTCGAAAATTCAGAATGGCGGATCCAATATGGCGGACCCAAATTCAAAAACTTACTTGAATCGGATGAAATGTGGCACTCGGGGGTTTTCGAGGTCGCTGATTACAAATCTGCCCTCAAAATTCGAAAATTCAAAATGATGGATCCAATATGGCGGACCCGAATTCAAAAACTTACTTGAATCGGATGAAATGTGGCACTCGGGGGTTTTCGAGGTCCTTGATAACGAATCTGGCATCATCATTTCAAAATTCAAAATTGCGGATGCAATATGGCGGACACCTTCCCATTAACGCCCAGTTATTATCTAACGTTTATTGAAGAATTGACAACTTTATATAAATGTAAATAATAATCATTCAATTGATTCACATTTTATGATCATATATTATATTTTTCATGTGTCGAATAAAAATTGACGTTGCAGAGGCTGAGAAATCTCCGATTTTCTTACATTTCATCTTGTTTTTGTTTATACGGGTCATCATTGAATATTATCCCTGATACAAATATATTTATTATCCATGAATATTTCTGTCTGCAAATAAGTTTTGTATATGCCTATCACATCTTTTTTCAATTTATCACGTTTGTGGAGTGCGGATCGTTCACATTGCTAATGATATTTTATTTTCTGTAAAAAATATTAGCTCAGAATTTTTGTGTTCATTTTAGGTCTGCCAATATTCCTTATCTGAATAATTTGGTTTCTATTTTCGTAGAACTTGTCTTGAGACTAAATCGAACTCACTTATATACCTAAATTTCAGCTCAGTACCTCAACAAAATTTATTCATAAAATATTGTTTTATCATCTTTATTGCTCCTGAGTGAATTCACTTCTTCGATAATTTTTATCTCATCGGCAGCGTGAGCATATTGACAATATTACCATTATGTCTCGAAAACGACCAAGGCAATCTATTCCTTCTCATGTAGAGTTTGAAATGGATACTTCTGACGATAATTGTGACGAGCTCGTCGCGATTCCGAATCCAGACAATTCTGGTTGTTCTAGTGATTCCGATTCTGATTTTGAATCAAACGATCACCTTTCGAGTATCACTTATAAACAAGCATCGGAAAATTACACAGATAATCAATGTAAATTGGAAGGAGATCACCAATATAAGTGGATGGTTGGTGAAAAGAGCTACCCGAATGAGACTGAAGACAAATTATTACTAACTGACGGTGTAAAAAAAAGTATTCAAAAAAGTGAGCCGATACAACTGTTTGAAAAGTTTTTCTGCATGGAAATGAAAACATACATTATTGACTCATGTAAAGAGAATGGGTTTGAATTGCAGTTGGATGATTTGAATACTTTCATTGGCATCATCATTGTAAGCTCGTTCAATAAAAGAAAATCTCAAAGAGACTATTGGTCATCTGATCCCTTCTTATTATGTGAGGTGGTTTCTTCTGCAATGCAACGCGATACATTTGAGAAAATCAAATCAGAATTAAAGTATTCGATGCCTAAAGACAATGATCCCAGTGATAAGGCATGGCGCGTTCGTAAATTACTACAATTATTTCAGAGAAATATTCGTCAGTTTGGCTTGTGGAAGACTGCGTTATCTGTTGACGAAATGATGGCCAAATCATATGCAAGAACATCGCTAAAACAGTTTATCCGGGGAAAACCCATACGATTCGGACTAAAATTTTGGGGTCTTTGCACCGCCGATGGATACCTGTTGAATCTCGATTTATATTGTGGAAAAAATTCATCAATTGGAGATAAATTGGGTAAATGTGCTCTAGGTTCTCGTGTAGTGATGCAATTATTGGATCCATTTCTGAAATCTATCCCTCCTAAGAAGATGTCTCAGTTCCATCTTTACTGCGATAATTTTTTTACGAATTTCGATCTCCTAGTACATTTGAAAAAGTTAGGTTTACAATGTACAGGAACTATAAGAGAAAATCGAGTCAAAGAAAAAAATGTAATCGACAGAAAGTCTCCACGAGGTACGTATGTTGTAAAGCATGATCAAAACAGCGGAATAAACTACATAACTATCGTAGACTCGAAACCAGTTTCGATCGCTTCTACCGCTGCAGGGGTGACTCCTCTATTACCGTCTAAGAGATTTAGCTCGAGTGCACATTCAAAAATTGAGATTCCGTTTCCACAAGCATTTCATCTCTACAATAAATTCATGGGCGGAGTAGACGTTCACGATGGACATTGCAACAACTTGCTTCCAAGTATCCGTTCAAAAAAATGGACATGGGTCGTCTTTATTAGATTTATACAGGCCGCCATTGTGAACTCAGTCGTGATTTTCAACGCAACTGGAGATAAAACAAAAAAAATTGGTTCAAAGCAATTCGCAATTTCGATTGCTAAATATTACTTAGAGAGGGGAAAACTAAAACGGAACAAAGCACACGATACTTTCCGTCACAGCAAACAAGCTCGTTGTTCAATCTGTCCAATAAGAACATATACGTACTGTAAGGACTGTAATGCTTACTTCTGTAGTGCTTGTATGAAAGCGAAACACGTAATCAGGCTTCGGGGATAAGCAAAGGGCGCATTTACAACCAAGCACCCCAAAAAGTGAGAGGCAAGGGGACTCACTCGAATCAAGCACCCCAAAAAGTGAGAGGCAAGGGGACTCACTCGAATCAAGCACCCCAAAAAGTGAGAGGCAAGGGGACTCACTCGAATCAAGCACCCCAAAAAGTGAGAGGCAAGGGGACTCACTCGAATCAAGCACCCCAAAAAGTGAGAGGCAAGGGGACTCACTCAAATCAAGCACCCCAAAAAGTGAGAGGCAAGGGGACTCACTCGAATCAAGCACCCTAAAAAGTGAGAGGCAAGGGGACTCACTCGAATCAAGCACCCCAAAAAGTGAGAGGCAAGGGGACTCACTCGAATCAAGCACCCCAAAAAGTGAGAGGCAAGGGGACTCACTCGAATCAAGCACCCCAAAAAGTGAGAGGCAAGGGGACTCACTCAAATCAAGCACCCCAAAAAGTGAGAGGCAAGGGGACTCACTCGAATCAAGCACCCCAAAAAGTGAGAGGCAAGGGGACTCACTCAAATCAAGCACCCCAAAGGAGAAAGGATTTCTACCACGTCCATGTCGTTTTCTCTGGGTAATGCTCTTAAGTAATTCTCTGGGTAATACTCTTAAGTAGAATAAGGAATTATAAGTTTATCCGTTGAGTAATGCGGAGTGATGAATTTCTATAAATTTGTCAATTTGTCAATATATAAAGTTGTCAATTCTTCAATAAACGTTAGATAATAACTGGGTGTTAACGGGAAGGTGTCCGCCATATTGCATCCGCCATTTTGAATTTTGAAATGATGATGCCAGATTCGTTATCAAGGACCTCGAAAACCCCCGAGTGCCACATTTCATCCGATTCATACAGTTTTTGAATTTAGGTCCGCCATATTGGATCCGCCATTTTGAATTTTCGAATTTTGAGGGCAGATTTGTAATCAGCGACCTCGAAAATCCCCGAGTGCCACATTTCATCCGATTCAAGTAAGTTTTTGAATTCGGGTCCGCCATATTGGATCCGCCATTTTGAATTTTCGAATTTTGAGGGCAGATTTGTAATCAGCGACCTCGAAAACCCCCGAGTGCCACATTTCATCCGATTCAAGTAAGTTTTTGAATTTGGGTCCGCCATATTGGATCCGCCATTCTGAATTTTCGAATTTTGAGGGCGGAATCGTAATCAGCGATCCTGAAAACCCCGGGATACCAATTTTCGTTAAGATTTGAATATTTTTTTTGTCGGGCACCGAGAGTGAAAATTGTCTTCCTGCTGAAGGGATGAAAAGCGCCATTTTGGGGGTGAAAATGTCAATGTCGACAAATTAAAAAAATATATTCTTAAACTACAACTATTTTGTGCACTCATGGTTGAAGAAAAAGGGGGGGTCCTCGCGCGTCTTCAATGAGAAAAAAAATATTGAAAAAAAAATGTCTTCGATTTTTTCGGTTTTTTTTTGTTTAAAAACGGCCATATTTTTTTTCTAATGGACAAAACTCAATTTTGACTCCGGATTCGGAAAGGAGACACTCGAAAGTACAAGGGAACATATTTTTTATTTGCAAATGATTTTTTTTCGATGATAAGAATCTAGCTTGAAAATGAGAAGAAAAAAACACGATTCTTCGGCGTTAATGGGTTAACATTTTTTTTGAAATATTTATTTCGAAATATGAAGTAATTTAAAACTGTTATCACTTTTATTAAGTTAAAAAATATTCTATTCCATCAATAATTCATTGAAAAATAAGTGTATTTCGGCGAAAAAAGATTGGATGATAAAACCGATGCTTAGTTTGTTAATAAAACTTACAGAAAAGTTTTTAAAAAATCTACGATTGCCAACGACAAAAACCTGGGAATTATTTTGGTTTCTGATTATCCGGACCGGAAATACAGTTCGGCGGTTCGGTCTTTTAAGTTATTTTATACTTTTCAAACACTTAAAATGTTATTATAGTTAGTAAAAGCCACGACGACATGAATGTTTCATCGAGGTTCTCCTTTAATCAAATGTAAGATGGACGTATGTACTTATGGTTGTTACGTAATCAGTGTAATATAGTGTCATTATTCAATTAGAATCTTTAATTTTCAATACCAAATAATGAAAACACCGCGGCGGTTTTTGAAAAGTGTTAAAAATGACGAAACGTTTTATTTTATATACTATTTTTTTCAACCGCTTATTTTGATGTGTTCTGACTCTCAAAAATACCTTTAAACCCGATGATTTTTTTGTTAATCGTCATTTTCGTGGAAAAAACTCAAAAATAATTATTTAGTCACTTTTCCGATATTTTCTCAAGAATCGGTTGAGAAATCGATTTTTGTTTGGATTCTCCAGATATCTAAATTGTTCAGAAAATTATAGCACGTTAAAAGTCGAAAAAAACTCCACACCGAGGTACAAATGTCCGGAAATTTCAAATCGTCATAACTCGGCGGTAAATTAAGCTACAGGAATTTAATGGAGGTATTTTCGAGAACATTTCAGTGGGTTTAGAAAGTAGCCTTCAATTTATCCCGAAATCCTTATTGCTCCTAGGCAAAAAAGTGCCTCAACGGCGAAATAAAAATGCAAAGAAGGGTGCATGGAAAAATTGGTGAAAACGATCTAAAACGTTGAAAGTTCGTGAAAAATAAAAAAATAAAGATGAAGGAAAAAGCCAAACGCCATTTCAAAGGAGATTCGAATACAAATGGAATGAGCACCCGCAGTGGAGTCTTAACTCGAAATAGGAAAAGTGCACAGGTCTATATGTAAAGTGATCAAAATGTAGGAAAATGGTTGATCTTCAATATTCTTCTGAGTGCTTTATTTTGATGTAATTGCATCGAAAAAACTCCCACCAATTTTTTTTTACTTTAAATTTTCGCGAAAAAACCCCAAAAACCCAATGTCTTAGACACTTTTTGGGCATTATCTCTTTGATTGATTGAGAAATCGAATTTTTTAAAAATCCTCTCTAAAAGCTGATCAAAAAGCGAACAAAATGATTTTTTAATTATTTTTTATCCAGACATCGCATTTTTTGAAAAAAAGGTGATAAATTTTGATGTTTGTTTGGTATTCGTTTTCACTTATTTCGAATTTATATGTATATGGGAATAAAGAAGGTACATCGTTTACGGAATCTCGTGAGTTGAAATTATCTCCCGCAGAGCTGAAAATGAAAAGTCGAAAATGATATTTTTTACGAAATTAGAGAGCATTCGGATAATATTTGCACATCAGTAAATATTTTAATGTTAAAAAAATGTCTCGCTAATATTTCGATCACAAAAACTATTGGCCAGAAAAGTAGCAGCATCATCGAATAATCATGTCGAATCAATAATGTACACTCCAAACCCCGTATATTATTTCGTTCGACGTACGTATCCGACAAACAAGACAATAAATTGTATTGAAATTGTAATTGTCGATAAATTAAAACAACTTCATATCCGTAACTTTCATTTGTCCTGACAATCAGACTTTATTAACGTGTCTTATTTTTGAGACATGTGAAATAAAAAAAAAATAAGAGGATAAAGTGTATATTTTTACCGATATGTTTCTACATACTTATTAATTTGGAAAATATATCACATATTCAGGATACTGAATGAAAAATAATGGAGGATCGACGACGACACTTATAAGAGGCTCTGCATCAATTTAATCGCTTTGCCAAATGGGTGTGTAATAAATTATTCCTCATAATTCTGGTTCGCCCAAAGTTACACATCCGGTGGAAAAAAAATAAAATAAAATAAAACGAAAAACGCCCACATAATAATGATCGACGATCGTTCTATTTTTATTTCTTTTCGTGGCACATATGTTTGACGAGAGAATTATCGGTTTCGAGTTACATTTATGAATCCTGCCCTAGTGCTTTCGTTTCTTGACAGGCGTAAAAAAAAGTCCGATGAAAAAGCAATTTAGAGTTTATTCGATGCGAATGGAAATCCGACACAATAAATCACTCGTCTCTCATCAATATTCTTTGTTCTGTGACTGATAATACAATTACATATCGTTTCTGGATTGTATTTACGCATATCTAGCAATTATAATCGTGAATAAGCGTGGGTATAATAAATGTACAAAATTATTCTATCGTTGGAAATTGAATCAAAAAGAAGCTATACAATTCTATTGAAGCAATAGAAGCTCAACAAATATTGGGGCAAAAGTTTGCGTTTTAAACCATAGCGGACACGAATGAGAGAAAAATCTCTCCAATTTTTGATCGAATTAACAAACAGAGATCTTTTTTCCATGTGATTATTGAAGTTTTTAGTTCACCTTCCTTCAAAATTGCTTTGAAATCGACCTCCTGAACATCTCTAAAAATTTGCTGCCAAACGAGCAATTGTGTTCAGATTCTACCATTCAAATATCCCATATATATTTAAAAAAATATTGTAGCAAAATTGGACAATGTCTCTTCGAAAGCTAAAAATATATGCTCCGCTACAAAAAGAACACTTAAATTTTCATCGTGACAATTCCCTGATAGAGAGCCTGTTGATATGTTAGTTTACCAAAATGAAGTGAAAAAAAGATTCTTTGTTAATTGACGCTCTAGTGAATTGCATTGATCTAATTGTTCGATCAATCTTAAGCGATAACTGCACTCGTTGCCATCCTGTTCAGTCCGCAGGTTCCATCGCCACGATAAACTCTGTAATATCCTTGCTCGCCCCATGTTGGACCCCAGCTGTTCTTTATTATCCAATAAGGCATTGTCTTCTTAAATATTGGATAAGCTGAAATAAAAAAAAAGACAATATTTCTTTACAAATTGTAATAGTTATTCAATATAATTTGCAATATTAATTTTGAAAATTATTCAAGAACGTTCAAAAGATCAAACTGAAAAATTTGAAGAATTTTTTGAGATTATTCCAGAACCTTTTAAAAAAGATAATAATTGTGAAAGAAAACCACAATTTAAAAAAAAGTTCAATATTGAACTTTTTTCCAAACAAATGTTCAATATTGAAGTGGCAAAATGTTTTTGTCCAATGAAAAACAAACAAATGGTCAATAAATTTAATAACTCACTGTGTATTCCGTAGCCAACAATGAGAACGCCATGATCGAGATTGTCCCCATTGCAGAGGTATTTCCATGGATGAGAGATGCCGCCCATGTAAAATTGCATAACATTGGCATTAATACCGATGCTTATGGGGCCATTTTGAACGAGCCACTGTGCCATTTTTGTCTCGTTCGAAGTTATGTTTAATCCGGAAATAACTTCGACTCGAGGCTTTTTTTTATTGAAATGGCATTTCTCGTCTTTGCCGTCATATGGATAATCATTCTCGTATTCGAGGCCACCGATTTGTTCGAGAGCACGATAAGCGGTATCGGGTAATCCACCGTTACATCCGGAATCTAATTTGTCACAATCGACGAGTTCTTGTTCCGAGAGTGACACCAATTTACCATGTTTAATGGCATTCAAAGCCTCCACATTTCCGGTTACAGAGAAAGCCCAGCACGAGCCACAAGATCCTTGATTCTTAACTTCGGTGACGACGTTTTTACTACGCCAATCGAATTCTTGGGGTAATTCGATATTTGGTATTTCAGCTTTTGGCAATGGTATATCATTGTCCGTTCTTAAATCTGGCCTCAGACCCAAATGTCTCGATCGAAATTCATCGGGTGTCAAATCAGCGAAAATAGTAGCTCCATAAATGGCTGTTCCTTGCTCCTTGTCTCTCAAATCCTCGATTCTTCTCATGTTAGCCTGGAAAACTTTGAACCGGTAATTTCTCTCCTCCTCGGATTCATAAGTTTTCTCATGATCAACGATGAATCTCTCGAAAGCTCTCTCATGCTCAAGAGTCTTAGCGATCTTGAGCATATTTCCATTGTAATATTTACCACGAAGAGATCTTTTCGAAACTTTTTTCTTATCGGAATATACGTTGATTTTAATATCTGGATGACCTTTGTCGAGCCACGGTTGTGACCAAACAGTCACCTCGTACTCCTCAACCGGACTGTTCGACTTCAATTGACAATTTGCTTTGACACCTTTGGGGCATGTACTCTCGCCCACTCGAATTCTTATTTTGTTCAATGTGCCTGAGACTATTTGTTCCGTAGATTCCACAATATCGACCAAATATGGCTCATAAGACCGGCCAAAAGTTTCCGGAAATTTGTTCAAACCTTCTTTCGCGTATTGTTGAATTTTAGGATCTCTGGGATCGATCGAAGTTACTCCTCCGACGTTTTCACTCGATCTACGAACTCTATCTAGGTTTTTATCTTTCCTTGGAACAATAGAGATTTGAGGATTGCCATGATCCTTCCACGGTTGTGATAAGATTGTGACAAAGTATTCTTCGAGCGAGCTATCACTTTTCAATTGACAATGATCACCTTTCTCACCTTTGGGACAAGTGCTCTCGCCGAATTTGACGATCATCTTGTACTGCATTCCCGATACGACTTGGGCCTTTGGATCGACAATAGTCACCAAAAGTGGCTCATTCGTACCCTTGTAAGTTTTGGAAAATTCGTGCAATACTTTTTTTCCTAAATCTTTGATTTCTGGATCGTCGCTGTTTTTCTCACGCCATCCTCCCACGAGGTTTCTTTTAAATCTACCATCGAGTCTTTTCGTCTCATCGAAACATTGTGATTGATAGACTTTGGCGTTGTCGGGTGATTCCGAGTCGTTCGTTTGAATCTGAGCTTTGCAGATTTTCACGTTTTCAGGAGCATCGTCCGAACAATCATTCGTACCTTCGAAACAATTACTCTTTCCGACTGTCATCGTGATATAATAAATCGTATCGTCGCCCGGCTGTTTTTTCGAATCGATTATATCCAAGAGTACTCGTTTCTTATTATCAGCGTCAATATCATCGAGCTCATCGACTACCTTTTGGGCCAATTCTCTAACTAATTTTTTCTCGTTTCCCAAAGTATTCGACAACGATCTTCTGGTACGTTGAACATTGTGTTCGTCATTATTGTCTGTTCTTTCTGGCTGCCCATCGGAATTGGTTCTGATGACGATTTCCGGGCGTATTATATCCTCTTGAACGGGTGTTCGATGATCGGTGGGTAAAGGATCGGCCTGTTTAACGGGTTTATAAAAATCAATATTCTCGAGGAATTCATCAAACTCTTTATATTTGTCCTGGAAGCCTTGAGCGTCATCTACTTTGGCATTGTTCGTTTCAACGATTGTTTTCGTGGCGGTTTCTTCGACAACGGGTCGTCTGGTATTTTGATTATTACCGGTGGGTGTTTTTTGAGTAATACCGAGAAAATCATCGATTGAAGTTGGATAGGAAGATGCGAATTGTGCCTCGTGGCCGGAACTTGTTTCGCTCATGTACAAAGCATCGCCGGTAACGACTGGTTCGCCCAAATGATCGGTTAGGGCGTTGTAACTGTCGGGTAAATCGGTGCAATTGTTACGAATGATTTTTTGGCTGTCTCGTTGCCAGGGACGTTGCTCGAACGTTACGAGGCACAATTTGATCGGCACGTTCGGTAAAAGCGAACAATCGATACGTGGTGATACACCGATTCTAAGGCAATTAGTTTCACCAATTTCGAGCAAAAGTTCGTAAAGCACGACGTTCGAACCTGGCGGTACAGCACGAGTGACTCTAACGATGCTTGTCACCTTATGCTTAAAATCACTGCGTCCGGTGTCGTCCATTGATTGTACAACTTGTTCACCATAAGCCGCGAGGCCCGGCAACGTCGGATTCAATTCGTAGGGACAACCCGCGCAATAATTTCTATCCGTTGCTCGAACCGCTATAAAAGGTCGTTCGCTACCATCAGCCACCGTTTGTACCTCGTGATCCAACTGCAAACTCGAATCTTTATTACGTTTTTCAAACCGCTCCGTCGTATCCTGCTCAAGAGTATTCGTATTGTTTTGACCTCCGTCCTGCGTCGTCTGTTGTTGTATCTCCGCTTGATCGGATTGCGGATACAAATACATGCACTGTATGGAATCTGGTTTAACGTCTATTACACCGAGCTTGTGTTGACGCAACTCAATTGCACATACTTCATGAAGACACGATGAGTCGTCGATACAATTTGGCTCCAAATTCAACATCAGTCTGTATATTTTGTACGGTGGTTCCAGCTTCAACAAAATAACGTTTAAAAAAGTTAATCATTTAAAATTCAACAATAATTCGTTTAATAAAGTTAAAAATTGAAAATTCAAGCAAAATTCGTTTAACTCTAGACCCTTACAATCTGTTTTTCCGAACGTGAACCCTACAACGGGGTCGAAAACGACTCCAATCTTCTCATTGACATAAAATCTTCCTCGTATACGATAATAAGGTTTAATTGTACACCATTCTCTTCGTTATTTAATAACGAAGATTCTCTTCGTTATTTAATAACGAAGAGAATAATATATGATAAATAACATTTAGTGAACATTTAATGATGAAAACTCTATAAAACGAAACAAATTTCGGAGAAACGCCAAAAGGAAGTTTTTTTACTAAAAAAAATTGGGGTCATTTTCGACCCCCTTGTAGGGGTTTAGGAATAAAAATTAATATAATTTATTGTTCACATATTTGTATTTATTGCACAAAAAATATACGAATGATTGATAAATTACGAAGATTATTATTAATTACATATTATGATATATTAAGCGGTTACACTCGTCCAGAATTTTTCAAAAATCCCTTTTTTTTGCTTCAAGCTGTCAAAAACAGGAAAATAATTTCATTATGAAATTCCACTCGCGGTGACAACATTACAACGATAAATGTGAACGCGCGTCGCTGGATTCGTCTCTCGCACGGTGTACAAGCAACGCGTTTTTCTCGAAACTACTTTTTGCGCTACAGTCGGCACGACAACTCGAAGTTTTCATTTTTTTTTCAAAATTTTGTTCTCCTTTGTTCAGTCGAGCCATTTTTTTGATATTTTTTTCATAAAAGTTTTCGTAAACAATTTAAGAATGAAATTTCTCGTAAAAAATGCATGCCAAATTTTAAAATGTCACAAATTGTTTGTTTTATTTGAATGAAAAAATTTGCCTCGGCGGATAATAACGACAACGCTGAATTACGAAAATCGTTTTGATTTCTTCGAATCCATTCGTTTCTGAATAATATTTTTTGTGCCCACCGCAAATACATTGTTTTGTTGGTTATGTAAAAAACATCAAATATCGTATCGCATTTGATGTAAAAAGAATCTGAAACGAATTTCTTTCAATAGACTTTGAAAAAAAAAAATCCCAGAAAAATACAAATTTTTGGAGGCTGTACGTATGTAATCCAAAGTAACCTTCATCAAAATTATCAGACGCTCTGTATCCATGATTTTAATCGGTTTTTATTCTAATAAAGATTACATTACAACGAGGACGTTAAAATGCAACGAATTTTCTTTCCATATTCTGGAAATTTCAATTTAGGCCATAAAAATACGTGCACTTTTTTCTCAATCACAAAAAAAGCAGCTTAGAAATAACAGGAAATTATTTAGTACAATAATTTTTTTCAATATGAGGCAATCAGCGAACGAAAGAAAGCTCAACGACCTTTGGGGCCCAGAAAATTTCAATATAAATAAGTAACGATAACCTCTGGATCAAATTTAATCGAGGCTTATCGGTGTCACGATGCTTTACTACAAAGTATGATTTACTACAAAATTCGTCCGTTGCGCCTTCGTAACAGAGGGGAACCATTTCAACATGTTCGGCAATGACACAGATAGATTTGCTTTTTTCTATTTGTTTCTTCTTTTTCTACGATAGCAAGTGAAATTATCAGTGTGGGTATTTATTTATTAAAGCGACACATGAAATAGTTGAACTGCGTCGTAAAAAAAAAATCATTCACACGATTACCGCGTGCTATAAATGGCTGTGCTGTTTATACACGTAGCATATATATATATATGACGCAGAAATTGAAAGTGCTCACACGCATGTATATGTGTATATATTTGTAAATGTGGTCACTCTTGAGTAAAGAGGTAAAATCAGCAGACATAAGACGAACGAAGGAATCCGTTTTATTTCGCGAAGCTTTGTTGCAACGAAATTTTCCGGTATGATTAAGGATGACCTCCAAGCCGCAAAACAAACCATTTACGTGTTCGAAGGTCACCGATTCTCTTTTTTCATTGTTCGATATTTTTTTTACAATAACTGAATTTGTTTTCTAGTTTGATTTATATTTTACAATCAGAGCATCTGTTGGTGAAAATTGTTAAAATTGAGGACGTTTTTTTACTTATTTCGTCTGTGGGTTCCTAAGAGCGAGGTAAAAAAAAAATTACCATTTTTCGGATGTTTCAAAAATTGTTCGAAGTCTTCTAAAAAATCTTTGCGTACATTTTTATTTGAATTTCTACAGATAAACGGAAAATCAATGTGTTTTTTTCTTATTTTGATGAATTTTTTTTGTAAAGTTGAATTTTCGAATCTGCAGTACGAAAAATTGCGGAGAAGCAGTGCTTTCGTTTGAAAATTAATGGCAAGGGTAATCGAGAGACTTTTGACGATATTTTTACATTCTTCTTTGCGTTGAGTAATATTTTTGTTACGAGTGTAATTTTCATGCATTCAGAAAAAACAATACTGCATATTCATCGAAACGTCTTTTCGACAAAACACAAAGACTCTTCGATGGCGTAATTTCGAAAGTTTCCAATTTTTCGTCATTTGTTGTTTTGAATAGAGATTTAACAAATACGCGACAAACGGCAATTGCATTTGAGAAATAACGAAAGTTGGTTACAGCCTGCGCAGCTGTGTAACAAACGCCCAACGAAAAAAAAAAAACAACCAGGAAGAGTTGTAAACACGAAAGGAATGCGACAAATGTTTTAGCGAGTTGCATCGTATTGCGAAAAAAGAAGATGGGTTGAGGCGTGAAGGAATATTGTCGTTGGTACGTTACCAATTTCTCAGCTCTAATTAAATCTCCGTTTTTGTAAGTGTTGCCGGTCGGAGAATTATCATTCAAAGAATCGAGTGCACTCTGTTTAAGAAGTTCGGGAACACTGTCCAACGGTATGTTTACACATATCACAGGTGTAAATAGCGCGAACGTAGTAAATGACAGGAAAATAATCATTGAAAAATATTCTGGCAGCTTCAAGTTTGCCATTGTAACGGAATCTTATTTGTTTGTTAGGTCGCTGCGAAGTCGCCTCGACGTCGCGAGACACTGTACTAAACCGTACTAAACAACCACGTCCGGGATAGTCCGAGAAACGGTTTACATATGAAACACCACGCAGGGGAATGTCAAAGTCTTACACACGCACGATCACTCGTACACATTTCTACCAATCAATCCTGGCACAGATTCCAGCTACCACTTTATTTTTTGTCTACTTTCCTTGTGTACTACACTTTTAATCCTATTAAATAACACTTTGAAAAATAATAGAATAGAAACTTAGTTTGTGAAATTGTTTGACAGTTTTCGTGATCAACGTCAGAGAGCTTTTCTGAACAGCTTGATGCGCTGCACCGAGCCTGTTACGCATTTCTATATTTATATTTACCATTTCCAAACGCCAAGTGGGGGAACCAGCTGACGTGAGAGTATACAATGAGGGCGCTGTTCGTGATTCACGACGTTACATTTTGGAATTTAACACATTGTCACTAATGAAACCAAATAGGGTTTCATAATTGAATGAATTCTATTTTTCGCTGTTAACGTTCGAAGTGTTGGAATACAATTTTTTATTACGTTTTTTTTTGGAATTTTTAGTTCTCCGACAAACTACCCTTGCAGGATTTAGAGTCACGGTAGCGACTCGAGACAAGTACATTTATAAAAGAGAGTTCGCTCCAAGGTCTAGAGTCGCAGTAGCGACTCGGGACAAGTACATTTATAAAAGAGAGTTCGCTCCAAGACTCTTTACAGCGAGGATCGCGTTTCCAATTATTTTCGAAAACTTTCAAAAATTTTTTCTGTAATACTTAGATAATTACGGCATTTTGGAGGATGTTGCGGGTTCACGTATTTTTTATTTATTTTTCTCCCGATCGTGACTCTGGAATTCTGTAGCTTAACGCGTATTGCAGATATTAATATTTTATTTTTTCGTTGCATCAAAAAATTGTGCATTTTTTCACACACATTTTTGATGCTCATTTTTTTCCGCAGTCGCTGCCTAGTGAGACTAGTAATATGATTGGTATAAATCTCTGGTGATATTCGATCGATGGTCCATATGATTTTTGGTTAGAGCGGCGTTTATAGATAGGTAGACGAGTAAAGGGTGATTTTTTTATATTGATATAAGAGTGATAGTGGGAAAATAAAGTGTAATAATAAGCTATTGAACAGTGCCTAAATAAATAATTTTATTAATTAAACCTAGTCCCTACAATTTTTTTTCCGAACATAAACTCTACAACGAATGAGTCGAAATACTATAAAATGTTCCTCAAATGCAATAATAAAGTTTATTTAGAAACCATTCTCGTCGTTTTTTTATAACTAAGAGAATAGTGTATAATAAACGCGTATTCGGTGAATATTTAATATCTTTGTTGTGAAGTTATAAAGATCGCCGTCAGTTTCAACTTTTGGTTAAAGTGACTTTTATTATGTTATAGATAGAAGAGTGATAGTGCAAAAATAAAGTGTAATTCAATAAATAAACTTTTGAACAATCTCTAAATAAATATTTTTTTCATTAACCCTACTTCCAACAATCCATTTTTCCGAATGTAAACTCTAGAACGGGGTTAAAAACGGTGCCTCTTCTCTTTTACCATAAAATGTTCCTCGGATACAATAGTAAGGTTTATTTAAAAACCATTCTCTGTTCTTTTTTGAGAACTAAGAGAATGGTGTATGATAAATTCGTATTCGTTGAATATTTAATATCTTTGAACAGTCGTGAGGTTATAAAGATCGCGGTCAGTTTCAACTCTTGGTTAAAGTGATTTTTATATTCATGGATAGAAGAGTGATAGTGCAAAAATAAAGTGTAATTCAATAAATAAACTTTTGTACAGTGCCTAAATAAATAATTTTGTTCATTAACCCTAGCCTCAATAATCCATTTTTCCGAACGTAGACTCTAGAATGGAGTCGAAAACGGTGCCTCTTCTCTTTTTACCATAAAATGCCCCTTGCATGTAATAATAAGGTTTATTTGGAAACTATTCTCTACGTTTTTTATATAACTGAAAGAATGGTGTATGATACCAGCCTAGGTTTGAATTATAAATGGTTTTAAACCACCCTAGAGTGGTTAAATACATGAAAATACTATTTACACTTGCAACCCATGAGATACAATTCGTGATCAATAAACGTTATAAAAGAAAAACTCACATTGTACTTCGGCCAAAACATTTTTCCAATCAAACTTTTGCTCTCGAAATTTTGTGCGCATTCTTTTTTTGTTTCAAAATCTCGTTTCGTTATGATTACTTTTATTTAAAAACTTTCGATGCATTCTGATGATATTGGGGTATTCCCTCGGTATCATTGTTTATGGAATATTTTCCGTTCCGTTGATCTGAAGGCACGGATGTTTCAGTGTAATATTTTTTGGAAATTTTTTTTACAAAATTAAAAAAAAAAAAATCAATTTTTTACTTCTACGTGGTTCTTTTACGCGTCGTATCTTCTCAGAACTACTGTACGTTTTAAGTAATCTAATAATTTTATAGTATTGATGGTTAATTATGAAGATAGAATTAATTTGATCACTTCTTAGATCAATATTTCACATTGCATTTTTAGTCCGAATATAGTCGCGATATACAGCTCGAAATTCGATCATGTATCCATTTTTAGCCGAAATCATTAAAAACTCGTTTGAGCGACCTTTAAAATTTTTATTCAGGATCCAATTCTTGGAAGAATCCCAATCAGAAGAACAATCTTAAAAGTAAGTTACATATTTATGTTAAATGATAAATGTGTTGATGTTGAAGTTTGCTTCATTAAAATGCAGCAAAATTCGTCATTATTTTTTAACAGAATTAAACGTTATTTCTAGTATTTGATTCAAAAATATTTCTTTCATCATCCGTTCGCGGAAAGAACAACCCGCCTTGCAGAAGTCAAATTTCTCGCGGAGATGTGGTGAAATAGTATAAGCATAGTATAAGTAAAACGGGAGAGAAAAAGGTCAGCTTAAACCACGTTGAATTGTCTACTTTCCCTCCCTAGTTAACGGGTAAAACCACTGTAGAATTTTCGAAAAATCGTTTTTTTTTTTATTGGCTTAAAATATACTTTGAACCCTCTTGAATATGAGGCAAAAAGGTTTATACCTGAAAAAAAAAAATTCATTGAAATTTCGGGCTCTTCCCCAAGCGTGTGGGTCATTTCAGTACCACGTTTCAAAACTAAACGCGTTTTTCTCCAAACACGGTTTTTCAAAACGGCACGCAGCACAACTCCAACAATTTTCATTCTTTTCATTTAAATTTTTGACAATATCTTAAAAATAACATTTCGATGTGAAATACGTACGGAATTTTTACTAAGTTCATTTCAACATTTTTTATCAACAAATAATTACCCCTTTTTCTGTCGAAAATTGAACCTCATCATTCAAATACTCGCCAATAATACAAAAATGAATATTTTCAAAATCCCCTACGTACTTCACTAGCTATGAATGTCTGGATTAAGGTTTTTTTTTTATTCCCAATCAGCAATTGCACCAGTTACACTGCGTGCCGCAGACCGCCTCCAATTCAACAAGCTTCGCGGGAATAGCTCTGGTGTCGCCATTTTTAAATATTTTTCAATCATAATTTTTTTTTGTACAGTTCAATATATGCTTAATAACTCCCTCGAATATTAGTGTTAATTATTATACCTTTCCTTCCACCCGAAAAAAATTGTCGAAAAAAGGCATTTTTTGAGGCCGTTACAGTGGTTTTAGCCCTTAAGTCATTCTATTCGGGACCTTGTAAAAATATAAAGTCAAAAGTGCCATATTCCATCACGGTCGAACCATCTTCGAAGGTCTTTATACAAGCATGTTAAGAGCTGTTAATTCATGGATTTTTGCAAATGATACTAAAATCAAGAAAAAAAGTTGGCCGAGGAATGCCAAAAATAGTCATATGTATTTCTTGGAACAAACTAAAAAATAAGTCAACGATAACAGAATTTTATAGAAACATAATCTTCCTACTTTCGTTGCATGATGAATAGATACATAAGTTTTCACCATAATCATTTTGATTATTGAATTCTCGTAAAAGTTCAAGTTTAGAGTTCACAAAAAGTCGATAAATAAATGGCAAAATACAGCATGAATGCTGTGAAAAAACCTGAGACAAGTACATTTACGCCCCCCAAATAGTCGTTCTAGTAAAACCCCTTCCGCCAAAAAACCAATGCCCACAAAAATTTACTAAAATCCACGCTAAGTTGCTCATGAAAAGATCCCTCCGTATAAAAATCCTCTCTAAAAACCAACTCATCATAATAAGTTATGAAAAACCGCCCTCAGAAAAAAATTATCAAACCCTCAAAACAACCAAATCCCCACCAAAATTTACTAAAACTAACACAAAATCATCAGAGTAAAAATCCCCTTCTACAAAACCTCTATCCAAAAACCAACTCATCACACATTTTATGGAAAACAGCTTTCATTATCTTATCAAAAAAGTCAAATTGTACAGAGGTGATATAATTTAAACCTCATAGATGTTGGGAGTTCACAAAAAGTTGATAAATAAATAAAGATTTACTAAGGCATATATGGCCAAGTACGTGCGATTATATGATGTTTTATAAAATCTCCAAAATATTATGTTGAAACACCATTTCTCTAATACATGCTTTATCACAACGAATTATCCTATAATTTTTGGAACTATAAAAACTCTCAAATATAATTAATAGCGGTCGCAATGGTTAGACGTCGAGTTATAAAATAAAATTACAATAGCCTGCGCCAGTTCGAGTGCTGCTGCACTCTTATTTATAGAATAATGTTGGTATACCTACTGTTTTCTAATTTACATTCCATGACATCAAGTTATTATTACTTTATACAAGAATCCTAAAAAAATTTAGTCAAGAGTCACCGCAGCGACTCGATGACAAATAGAGAAAAACATAAGGAATCGCATTAGCCTGCGCAAGCTTCAACGCTGCAGCACCCTCATTTGTAGTATTTGTAGTATAGATTGATTGGTAACAAATTGATAAAAGTTTACCATCGTACGTTGAGCGGATACACACAGAGTACTTGTCCGGCCCGAAAATTTTTCGACTAGTTAAGCTAAAAATATGCTTTTCTGTTAACGGAAAATTTTTCAATCACGCTGATCATTTGAAAATCTCCTGGTGCAGATTTGAATTTGAATCTCCTGGTGCAGATTTGAATTTCTTGCCCGCCTTGGAACGCAATCAATTGATGACCGTTGTTATATGGAAGGCTTATTCCGAATTTGTACGTGTAAATGGTACAGGATTATTTATTCCGCGCTTACAGTACCGTTTATACACGCACTTTAACACCGGTTTTCACTCCATCGGATGTTACAGAACCGGAATGAGCGTGCCGTGTTACAGCGGTCGATAACGTGGAATATGTTTCACATGATCATTCATTAATTGATAAGAATTGGTTAGAGAAAAAGCAGTTGATTTGGGATACAAAATAATTCGCATATTGTCATTGCAAATTAGCTACACTTACTTTCCTTTTTAATTAAAGCCAGATGGGACATCAGCTGAGCCACAATCATGGGAGAGAAATGGGATTTTTAGTTCTCTGTGCATGTGCCTGAAATGTAAATCGTTTGCGAGAGATTTGGACGCGAGATTTTTGTTAACCATTCGCGTGACTTAGCGTTTTAAGATGATTTGTGATGTATTACAAATGTATGGTAAATAGATTTTAACTAATGTGATCATTTTTATGAAAAATTTTCGGTCCGAACAAGTACTCTGCGTATCCGCTCAACGTACGATGGTAAACTTTTATCAATTTGTTACCAATCAATCTATACTACAAATACTACAAATGAGGGTGCGGCAGCATTCAAACTTGCGCAGGCTAATGCGATTCTTTATGTTTTTTAATACTTGTCATCGAACCGCTGCGTTGACTCTTGACTACATTTTTTTAGGACTCTTGTAATGCTGTATTATAAAATAATAACTTGATGTTATGAAACGTAAATTAGAAAACAGTAGGTATATCAAAATTATTCTATAAATAAGAGTGCAGCACCGCTCGAACTGACGCAGACTATTGCAATTTTATTTTATAACTCGACGTCTGACCACTGTGGCCGCTATTAATTATATTTGAGAGTTCTTATAGTTCCAAAAATTATAGGATAATTCGTTGTGATAAAGCATGTATTAGAGAAATGGTATTTCAACATAATATTTTGGAGATTTTATAAAACATCATATAATCGCACGTACTTGGCCATATATGCCTTAGTAGATCTCTATTTATTTATAAACTTTTTGTGAACTCCCAACATCTACGAGGTTTAAGTTATATCACCTCTGTACAATTTGGCTTTTTTGATAAGATAATGAAAGCGGTTTTCAATAAAATGTTGTATAATGAGTTGGTTTTTGGATAGAGGTTTTCTGGAATAGGATTTTTACTCCGACGATTTTGTGTTAGTTTTAGTAAATTTTGGTGGGGATTTCGTTGTTTTGAGGGTTTAATAATTTTTTTCTGAGGGCGGTTTTTCATAACTTATTATGATGAGTTACTTTTTAGAGAGGATTTTTATGCGGAGGGATCTTTACATGAGCAACTTAGCGTGGGTTTTAGTAAATTTTTGTGGGCATTGGTTTTTTGGCGGAAGGGGTTTTACTGGACCGACTGTTTGGGGGGCATAAATGTACTTGTCTCAGGTTTTTTCACAGCATTCATGCTGTATTTTGCCATTTTTGGATTATACCGTGATAACGATACGTTAACAATGTGTGGATATACAGTAAAAAAATAAGGTAGTAGTCTCGCCAAAGCGTTTTTCTATAGATTTTTTAAAATTTCGAAGACACATTCAGAACACTATTGCGTAATTACGTGCGGAATTTGAAAAGGATTCACCATCCCACATTCGAAACATTGGAAATCAAAGATTGTACAGTTTTACATGTGTTCTTATGGGGATTGGGAGAAAATTTCACATTTCACGCAATAATTTCGAAATTTCTTTTCCGATTTTTTTTTTAATTGTCATTTATCGAGGAACATACGACAAAGCATTGAGTAGCAGACCTTTAACCATCAGACCAAATTTACCGAGAGGCGGATAAACCGGGCCTAAGATAGGTTTTGTTCTATTGCGCATATTGCCAAAACGGTTAGAAATAAAGTAAAGTCCACAGGACCAATCTTGTGGAGCATAAAATTTCCTATAAAAAAGTTTCTAGTGGCACTTTTCTATCTTCGGTAGTTTAGTACTGAGAAAAAATCGAAATTATACCGTAAAAACGTTCGCTCTATATGGGCGACCCTCCATGGCCAGCTATCAACTCATTTTGTGGGACTTTTTAAGTCCTGAAATTAAGTTTGGAGTATTGACCAATTATTGTGGGACACCCTATATATGGCATTTATCTCTATAATCTTAAAAAAGAATTATTGTTAACCATTAAAAAAAAAGTTTGAAATAAATAAATAGTTATCGAAAGAATTATTAGAAAAATGAAATCATCTTATTATAATTTCGAATGTGTGTTCAGAAATAGTAAATTTTCCAGTTGATTCTAGATAACTTTCTAAAAAAGTTTAAATATTTATAAAAAAATTGCAGATTGTTCGTGGAATTCGGAAATTCAAGGAATTTTCCTACATTTTTTCCAATCATACAATGGTTTTCCGGAATATTGGAAAATTATAAAAGTTTTCAATTATTTCAGATTGAAAAGTAGGCGAAAATTTGAATAAAATTTTGAAAACACAACTGCCGTGAGGCGGGTTAAATCACTAATTATATCTAAAAGTGAATAACTTACCTATTATCACGTGTAATTCATAACTACATTACCGAGGTTAAAAAAAAATATCCTCGAACAGTAAACTCGATTGAGGAGATGCATGATAAAAGGTAATGAATGTAAAGAAAAGACATTTGTATAAAATTTGTACAATAAATTATTAATCATAAAAGTTTTGGACGAATGTGGATGTGTTTTCTGTAAACAATATGAATTATCATAAAATTTGTTCAAATACAATGAAACTATAGTTTTCCTTACGAGAAAATCTTTCGACTAGCAACAATCGGTGCATTTTATAGCGCGATGTATATAAAAAGAAAAGAAAGAATCAATGAGATCAATTGCGTTACGTCAGAGGGGAAATACACACATGCACACGCTATATCGTAAATTATTTTCTTAAACGACGATCATGAAGTTGGCGTAGTTGAAATGCAACGAAATTCTTTGTATTGCCCAAAATTTTGATGCAAGTTGAGAGGCAAATTACGTTAAATTTTTTACAGCCCATTTCTTTAAACCAAAGAAATAGCACAAAAATGTTGCTAATATGAAGAATTAAGGAATTGAACAATATTGCAAAAACACTTCGTTGCATCGCAACGCCGTAAACTTAAATGTCATTTTTTGAATGTATATAATATTATTATCGATCGTCTCGAAAATAACTATATGCGAATTCATAATAATTTGAATTTAATTAGTTTGAGTTAATTGAGACAAGTCTATATCGAGTTTAACGATTTGTACTTTCGAAATAAGAACGACAGGTGATTCGGTGTTGTAGGAAGATCGATAATTGATCAATTCCCAAGTTCCATCGCCACCCAAATCGGCAATAGCGATCGACCGTGTTTGTATCTTTAAGTTTGGCTGACAATCATCGTTTTTACAAAATTGTACAATGTCGCTCTGGCTCGTATAGATCTCGTGTACATCAGTGTAATTAACGAATACCATTAGCACTCTCTCGGTCAATCTACGTTTTGTCATTTTTTCGATTTTCTCATTGTAGGATTTTTTATCGTTGTCCCACTGCCAAAATTTAATGGCAAAACCAGTCACGTAAGGCTTATCACCGACTGAATAAATAGCCGGTTTCATAGCGTACGAATTTTCGCTCGTATGATTCCATATTACCCGATTTGAGTCAGCGATCTTTTCCAACGTCACGTTTACACTGACCCGACAATCCTCACCTGGACAGGAACCGAAATTTCGCACATTTAGTTGATAATATGGAGTCAGTTGCATCGTATAATCAGCCGGATTTTCATTCTCCTCCGATTGATTCAGCGATATGGCACTTTCGTTCGATACTCGGTTGGATTTCACTTCAGCCAAGTCAGAATTGTTCCCATGTAGCACCTCGTTCAACGATACTGTCACGTTCAACATTTCTGTTGATAAATATTCTTATTAATTTTGAATCGTTTTATTTTACTACTTTCTAACTTTTTTGTATGATCCACCAGAACTCATCGGTTCTCAAGTACAAGGACAATATTCAAAGATTACGCTTCCTAGCCTTAAGTTACTATTATTGGGTCATTTTGACCCAGGCTAAAACTTTATTTCCGATTAAACAGGAATGCACTTTTTTTTTAACTTCCACTTCAGTGGCACAGATCGTTTTCAGACATTGAATGGTGTACCATTCGTTTAGTCAGCAGTTTTTCTATTGTTTAAACATAAAAACATTTCGAAATATACGCCGCCTTCAAGAGTTACGAGTACGAAAAAATACCTAGGTCTTCAACAACTGTGGTAATAACGACTGGGACTCAAAAGAAATGCTTAATAATGTCTCTGAGCTAAATCTGCACCACAATTTTGTTTTACTCAATTTTTTTTTGTTCATTACCGTTTATGAAACTGAATGAGATAAAAATATTGCTTCGAATGATGCAATACTTAAAGTACTTCCGCTTTGTATTCTTTCGTGAGATACTTACGATTCAGCGACATTTTTCCCTTGCAAATATACGAAATATCGTAATTGGATTCGAGACGAATGATCCGAATGGAATTTCTCGCGTAAGATTCGCAATCGCTGTTCATATGTTCGCCCAAAAATTTGCCATTCTTTCCAGACAACAGAATGATCCCGCCTTGAGGATATCCATTTTGCGTTACGCTCAATAAATCGTCGATACCGTCCGAATCGACGTCCGGAATGATCAATGGTAATTGTGAAATTGTTGGATATGAAGATGTCCAATGTATCGTGCCTGCTGTTGGGTCAATACTGACCAATAAATTTTCACCGCTTATGATACAATCCGGAGTTTCCGAACCATCCGTGTCAAAAGTTGTGCAATCAATGTCGACAGGCAACTTTTTTAGTAAGGGAACCCACCAAAGTAAAGTTCCGGTATTTCCCTGCATCGATAAAACGACTCCACCCTCTGCTGGAATTTCTCTCATCGCTGGAGCTATCGATTTGTTAACACCGAATCGCTGTCCTTGCAATAAAAATATTAAACTGTACGGTGTCCCATGGACAATCGAAATTGGACCATGTAACTCTGGAAAAAAATTTGAAAATCAATATATAATAATGTTCTAATCGTGTGACGGCAAACTTTTATTCGTAAATAAACATATCGTCTCCATTTTTTGTTTATATACATGTTTCGAAGTATTTTACTCTCTATACTGTCGTAATTTAAGAGCCCCTCAATTATAATTTTTCTTATTTCCAGACAAGGCTCATTTTCATATTTGTAGAAATTTGGCTAAATTATTTTGAAACATTTTTTGACAATTGTCCGCTCATTTTTCTCTCAAGTTAATTTTTATAATTGCAACTTTTTTCCTCTTCCATACAGCATATTTTTTTTCTAAACAAAAATAAAAATCATGCGATTAAGTGTTGACGCAAACCAATGTCTTACCAACGCCCTCCAAGGTTTTTTCCCACGTAATAACAGGCTGGTTTTCCATTACCGGTGGACATATCACTGTATTGTCACACGGCAAAGCATACAGGAAAACTAGAGCAGTAGCGCAGCAAAATAATACAGAAAGTACAAGACAAAAACGTCTGAGCAATGACATTTCTCGTCTCTTCCAAAAATCATTCTGAGCTTCGCTTTCGGTTACCATAATAGGAACGTCATCGCCGCAATATCTATATCCACCTTGAGAATCGACTGGATTTTTTGCAAAGTTTTTGGGCTCTTTTGAATTATGGTACCATCCATTTTCCTGAGCCGTAACGGTGTCCTTAATTACAAAGAAATTATTACAAATCTTCTAGCATTTGAATGCATAAAAATAGTTTTTCCTGTCATAGCAAAAACCTTTTTTGCCGATTAACCTGGGCAATATTATTATCCTTTACCCAATCAGGGCGTCATTATTGTTTACGTGCAAATTAAATTTCTGTGAGTACAGTAAGCTTTGTCACCTAACATTAATCGATACCCACTCCAAAAAAGGTTTGATCGAAAAGGAATTTCTGAGTAATAAGAGCTAAAATTTCGAAAGGCCAAAATTAACCCCTTTGACCAGGAATGTAACCTTTTTAACAAGAGACAATTTGAATGAACAAAATTAAAAAGATCTTAATGAAAATTTCATTTCACTTAAAACAAAAATTAAGTTAGTGTCACGTCTTTTTGCCTCGATAATATTAGGGAAATAAAAAGAAAAAATAATCTCATAAAAAAATTCTTTTGGCAATTCAAACCTTCCTGCTAAGCTCAATATTGAGTATTGTATTTTCTTTTACATTTATGAACATTTTGTCTCTTATCTCTTTTCAAACAGGTAAAAAGTTTGAAGAGGCATGTAAAAGTTATCAGATATCCGAACGTTATTTTTCAGACAACCCTCAACTAATAAATGCTTTTTAGACCGAAATTAAAGATTTTTTGGGTAACTTTTGGATTACTTTCTGGAAATTGCTAATTTTGATGAATATACGAATATTAAATTCAACAATTTTTGGATCTTTAATTCAGGAAAATTCAAATTTTGTATGATCAAAGAAAAAGTATCTGGTGACATTTACTCGATATGGCTTATTTTGTACTGAATTCCTCTATCTTTGATCTTTCATTTTCATTTATTATAATTTTTTTTAGACTACTTATTCGCGAGTTAGAATTTTTTATAGCCACATGCATTCTGCTTGTCATACTTAACCCTAAAACCCTACAACAAGGTAATTAGTTACCCCACGAAAATTTAAAATTTCCTTCCCAAACCAATTTTTTAAAACCATTCCTTTGGTTTTATGGAGTTTTCACCATTACATATTTACAAAATGCGACTTTATCATACACCATTCTCTTTGTTATAAAAAAACGGAGAGAACGGTATATAATTAAATCTTATTATCGCATACAAGAAACATTTTATGCTGAAGAGAAGATTGGGGTAATTATTTACCCCAGTGTAGGGTTTAAGTTGGAAAAAATAGATTGTGAGGTTCTAAGGTTAGAAACCTATTTTAGCAAATTTTTTCAAAAACATCTGGGTGTAGCGTTTTAGTGTATCGACCAACCAACTGTGTAAATTTTTTTGAGTTTTTTTCTAGTGTAATGATCAGACAAAAATAGTGTTGGGACAAAATGATCTCTTGAAAAAACATTGACCGTGTAAGGATTAAAAAATTAAAAATATAATTGAATGGGAATACGAATATTACATTACGTTAATCAATAATAATATGTCATTTCATTAATTTATGAACTTATAAGTTACAATATTTTCAATAACTTAAGTATTTGAATTTTTTCATATGTTAGAAATAACAATCATTTTCGTTGTGATTTATCGATGCAAACGTCAATATTCAAATATAAAGAATTGAAATTCGAATAATTCAATTGAGGGAACAAAAATAGAAACAAAAATGTATGACAATCCTTACCTGAATTTTAGTCTGATCTTCGTGACAATTTTCTATGGGAATGGCCAAACGTTCGTCCTCGTCTTCCGTATCGGTATTACTCATGCATTGTGGTATAGGCGCATAACCTTGTCCTGACATTCTTTCGATCGACATGATTCTTTGAAATTTGAATTTCCCACCTGCCTCCGAAGCTTTTTATGAGCTTTTACGAGGACGTTTTTTCTTCTCTCAAGTTAATCCTATATCGCGAATTTTCAATTTGAATTTTCATTAATTAAAGTATTTGACGTGTTAAGAATATAATTTTTGAGTTTAAGATTTGTTTTTCGACACTTGTCACTCACTTTTTTACGAATTGTGTAGGGTTAGTTTATTTATTGACACTTGAAACCCAGGCTCTGATCAGAGACGTCAGAGACTAGTAGGGATTAAGGACAGAGACTACAGTAGGGAGAGGGAGATATCCCAAAGACGGGGTTTTACGTCCGTCATAGTGGCGTTTTTTCGTAGCGGTCAACTCGGGAAGATATATTATGCTACGGAACTCAGCCGAGCCTGCAAATTCTTCTCCTATCGAAAGCAACCGATATTACAGGTTTATCCTACAGATTATAGTACTTATATAAGGAAACGTATATAGAGTAAAAAATTGGTCCTCTACAGTCAGATTTTTTACTCAACTCGTTGCTTCGTGAGAGCGGTTTGAAAAAAAAGTCCCAAAACCGTCATATTCGAGCACGGTCAGTGATGTGAGCTTGGCTCCCCGACTTTGACTTTTTAAACTTTTTCTAGTTCTAATCGTTTGTGTTTCGTTAGTGGGTTATTGTTAGAATAAATTAAACGTTTGTGGGATGAGTTTGTCGCTTAAAAATCAAAAATCAAAATTAGCGTGAAGTTAGCTCCCTCGATTTCATTTTTAAAGCTTTATGAGTTTAATTGTGGGTCAGTCGATGTGAAATCGTTTGTGGGAGACGAATATCACAATACAAATGTTTGTATGTTGCTTGTTCGTGTAAAAAAAGCAAAAACAAAATTTCGTTAAATTTTTCCGAACCGGTTATATTACCCGAAAAAGTTCCCGACAAAAAATAGAATCATATGATTTTTTGCTGACGACGGGCAGTGTAGACAAAATAGAATCGATTGAAAGTGGAGAATATCTCAAAATTACATCTGTTAGATCATAGTTTTTTACGTAAACTTTGATCTAACAAACGTAATTTTGAGATATTCTCCACTTTCAATCGATTCCGCTTTGTCTACACTGCCCATCGCCAGCAAAAAATCATGATTCTATTTTTTGTCGGGAACTTTTTCGGGTAATATAACCGGTTAGGAAAAATTTAACGAAATTTTGTTTTTGCTTTTTTTACACGGATAAGCATCTAACAAACATTTTTATTATGATATTCGTCTCCCACAAACGATTTCGCATCGATTGACCTACAATTAAACTCATAAAGCTTTAAAAATAAAATCGGGGGAGGTAACTCCACGCTAATTTTGATTTGTGATTTTTAAGCGATAAACTCATCCCACAAACGTTTAGTTTCTTCTAACAATAACCCACTAACGAAACACAAACGATTAGAATTAGAAAAAGTTTAAAAAGTCAAAGTCGGGGGGCCAAGTTCACACCACTAGCACGGTCTTACATACAGGGCTGGAACTCCCTTGGTGGGGGTAGTTCGCTTATGGATACCAGACGTGTAGTTCATATATTTCCCACTGTGATCGCTGCGATCTAAACTCCGGCGCAATGACGATGGGTGGGGGAAATGAGATAGAGACAGCGCTAGCTTTTCAATCTTTGTCTGATCTCAATGTATATTACTCGTATTTAATATTATTGTAGATTATTATAACACGCAGTAAAATGGAAATGTTTATTTTTTACATTAAAAGAAGATTTGTGTTTGTCTCAAATAAACCATAAACCTCTGACCCCAACCGTCTGACCTCAAGCGGATGCGAACAACATAAGAGATTTTGAGGTATTAAAAGGATGCATCCAATATGGCTCAGTGGCTAAGGTCTTGGCATATTATCGTCATATTATAGGTTCAAATCCACTTTTTTTTTTTTTTTTTTAATATATAAATACGGTCGCTTATGTCCATTGCTGGAGTAACTGCTAATAAAAATGAATATGTAAGTATATTGGTAATTTTAAATAATAAAAATAAATATGTAAGTATATTCGTAATTTTTTATTTTTTTTTAGCAGAGGTTCGAGGTTTTTTAAATTAAAATAATTAGAAGTAAGGAATAAAATGTGCACTTTTTTCTTGATATTATTTTATTTTGTTTTCTTGCACGTGTTCAAGGTTTTTAAGAAGGTAAGTACGAAGAACGGTCGACGATTCGATGATGTTGATTTTTTTTGTAGGTGTTCCGAATCCAAAAAACGAGGAATTTGTACATACGACTGGAATGCGTAGCAGGGTAAAAAAAAATCAGTTGAGGTATTTTGTTTTGTAATAAAAACGCTTTAATGATTATTGATTCGTCAATTTCGATAGCTTCTTTTTCACAACAAATTGTTTTTTCAATTTGAGGTGTTCCTGATGAGCGGTTTGCCTCATACGTATAACCTGATGTAATAAATGATCGCGTCAGCTTGCGACCGTTCCAAATTGATGACACCTGGAATTGCGTTTTCCCACTTTTTGCGCAAAACATTGTCATTAGGCACGCGGAAAAATGACACCTTCGCATTATCGGCTTTGCGGCCGGTATTGCAATAAGGAACCGTGCACCGTCGTGGCATTTTTACCAATTTTTCAAAAATCTTTTTTTTTCAATATAATTTGAAGCACAACCGCAGCACAACACAACGTAGAGAGCACAATATCTGTATATCTGACACGGGGATTTTGAGGTTAGGTTTGAGAATACGCAATAAGGCGGATAGATCGCAGAGACGAGTAGTGATGGGATTACGAACTACTCCAGTGCTTCTATAAGCGTCCTACCCCCACCACTTGATTTTGTGACGAGTGTCCAGACCTGTGTGTAAAACCGTGTATTCGAGTATATAAGAGTGCCGCAGGGCTCGCGCTGGCTTTTTTTTAAGGATGTATGCCCAGTCAAATCCGCAGTACATCTATTTGTTTTTTCAAACAGATCATTATATAAGATATCAATCATAAATATGTTTTTTATTAATTAATACTAATTATACATAATAAATCAACCCGATGAAAGTTACAGTTATTAACTTTAAGAAAAATTAGTTCTTCATTTGACTATTTTTTACTGGAGCTAATGTCCGTTCTATCAACCAATCAAAAAATTCCGTTTATACATCGAGAAAATTTTGCAACAGTGCCGGAAAGTGTGTCGTTTGACAGCTAGTTTCCTAACCTAATGCATTGTTTAATTTCTTTTTTTTCGTGTATAATGTGAGGAGGATAATGAGTGACAATTCTCGTGTTGTGCTCAGAGACAAAAAAGGCAAATTTACCACACAAAAAAGAAAACAGTGGCTTGAGAGTGTTGCGAAGAGTGCCGAGAAACGAAGACGTTTGAACGACACCGAAAAAAAAATTACATTTCACGGTTGAAGAATTGTAGAACTAGACACTTTGGCAAAAGAATTGTGGTGTAAAACTTGTGACGTTCCACTATCACTACGAGACACAACAACAGAAAACCATCATTGCTTGGCGAGCAGCTTGGAGGTTTGTTGTCGGATTTGCAAAAAAAAATATCATGTCAACACTTGTAAATCGCAAAACGGTGCAACGGAAGCCTCGGTTCGTACTGCCCGCGCGTGCAACGTTGCCATATTTCCATGTTTCGCACATTTAACATGACGGCTGTAGTAGCAGTTTTCGCACATGACCCAAACGATTCTGTTTTTTTGAGATTTTTGAACAAATACGACGGTGACATCGGGGGTTTTTTTTTCTTTAAATAGTAAAAAAAATAAAGTTTCTAATAATATTTTTTTTAATCTGTACGCTTATATATCACAGGCTTTATTTTCTTATTTTCTTTGAAATTAGGCTACTTCCGCTACGATTGACATGCGTTTTAATGGGACTGAAAAAATTAATTTACGTAATAACTATACAGTGAAGTCTAATTATTTTTTTTCTAATCGACGCAGCATCGTTCACTCTACAACATTTTTTAAATTTGAAGGTCAAACTTAAATTGTATATTTTGGGCATACATCCTTAAGGATGTATGTAAAATATATCAAGTCGTCTAACTTTCCATAAAAATGACTAATATGATAGAGTTTATCACGCTGCATCGTTCGGAAAAAAGAAAAAGGCACTTAGCCGATGATTTGAAACAAATACTTAAGAATTAAAGCCTCATTTAACTCCGTGTTATTTGTACCGGAAGTTGACAAAATGAAACTAAAATGATAAAAAAGTATATGTATTGTAGTCAATGTTTGGCCAAAAAAAGAATTTTCAGAAACTTCATACATTTTTCAATTTTTTCACGAAAAAAAAAACTACTGTTCCCGATGTCGTTGTGAAGATATTCATGGTTAACTTTTGACGTTTCATTAGTGTTCTGTAAACTGTTGTTCAATTTAACGGGACAGACCTAGTTGGAACGTCAAAAAAAAGGCCTTTTTTCCGATTTTTTTTTGGTCAAACGATAAAATAATTCACAACAAAAGTTCTTCCGTTTAAAAGATACATATGTAATGTATATGTTGCAATTTTTTCAACGCAATACATATCGAAATAAGCTGGTGACCGTCAATTGCCGAGGACGCTGCAAAAAAAAACACGGTTTGCGGTGATCAAGCTCACGCTGCAACGGCTCATCTGAAACAAAAAAAACGGAGGGGATTTTTAGTTAATGATATAATGCTCCGGTTGAACGAAGGGTTTTGAAAAATTTCCATTTTTCACAAAATGGCGGCCGTTAAAAGTCAAAAGTGTTTTTTTGACCAAAATATCAGTTCCATTTTTTGCTATTAAAAATAAAAATAATTATCCAAAAAAAAAATCCTTCGTTCATATGGAGGACTACCATGTATAGAAGAAGTGATATAAATTTCAACCCGATCGGTAAAGCCGTTCTCAAGCTACAGTGATCACCGACTTCAAAAACATGGTTTCGAGAAAAACGCATTTAAAGTTTTGAGTACAGTTTGCATGGCTCAGACACGACGTGCTACAAAGTCTTGTATTTCGGCGAATAATGGTCCGATTTACATTTACCTGGGCGGAAAATGTTCGTAAGAGATTCTACTTTTTGAAAATGAAATAAAAAAAAAATCGATTTTTCGAAAATTCTAACTAGGTCTGTCCCGTTAATACATCCACCATATCGGACACGTAGATGCGGCAACGCAGCACGCTTCAACTGCCGGTCTCGGAATGATCAGCTGTAGTTGACTGTCATGGCTGGGTGTAGCATTGTTGCCATATTTTCTCGGGACAGAAATGAAATTATCTGATTGGCTCAATTTGTACTCGGCCACATATATCAAGTTGCATATCAATTTCATTAAAAATCGTAAATTATTATACAAAATGACATAATTTTTTCATTAGACATCATAAAAAACAAAAGGAATGATTCGGCACTTGACATTTCGACATAAAGATTAACCTTAAAAAATAACTAGATGTACTGCGGATTTGACCTTATATACATCCTTAAGGTAATCTATCAGCCGTACGGTCGGTAAAAATCCTGCTGCACATTTTTTTCGGAGGCTTAATATTTCGAGAAAAATAAAAGTTACACGTTCTTCTCCTTTTATGAGAGAACAAGGTGTAACTTTCGCTTTTCTCGAAATGTTAACCGCGTCTTCGAGAAAAACGTGTATCTACTTTTTAGTTATCTCTCTCCTACTCACGCAACTGATAGAGCGTCTAAACCCTAGAACCCCACAACGGAGTAATTAGTTACCCCACAAAAATGTCTAATTTCCTTCCCGAACCAATTTTTTTAAACCATTCCTTCGGTTTTATAGACTTTTCACCATTAAATATTTACCGAATGCGACTTTATCATATACTATTCTCTTCATTATCAAAAAACGAAGGGAATGGTATATAATTAAACCTTATTACCGCATACGAGGAACATTTAATGCTAAAGAGAGGTTTGGGGTAATTATTTACTCTAGTGTGAGCAGAGAACATTGTTCTCTGGTGTGAGGTTTACGTTGGGAAAAATAGATTGTGGGGTTCTAGGGTTAATACTTGGCGCGTCAAGCCGATACCGCGGCTCTTGATATAATATAGTCAACTCGATTAGCTGTACAGAGAGAGAGAGAGAGCGAGTGATAGAGTAGTATTTTAATTTTTACTAAACATTCACTATAACTTCCAATTTTTCGTCGATTTTGTTGATTTTTTCAGTGTTGCTTATTTACTCCTTAATGAACATTTACTACTTTACATTCAAGTATTGCAAATTTATATATTTATAGATATCTATATGCTATTAGGGAAAGAATAATTTATTCGCTGAAGAATTTTGTGTCGGGTTTAAAAAGACAATAGTATATTATATGTATTTATATATTTTTAAATAATATAATAATTATAATAGTAATAACTGTTTTCTCTCATTATACTCAAATTATTCTATTTTTAGGATTTGATTCTGTTTATCAATTTTTCCTATTCTTAATTATAATGTGAATTATAAATTAGAAGAAAAAAACAATTGCCCCTTCGAAAGTGAAGCTTATTCTCTGTCTGACTATCGATCGTAATATTTTTTACGATGTGTAGCCTTGGAAAAAGAGGAGGAGCATATTAAAAAACGTGTTCAGTCATATAATTTGGCTTATTGGAATCTCGCAGTGGCGTCATCTGTGAAGTGCATCAGAAACTCAGTAGAAAAACGAGGTCGTACATCCCTCAAGAAGGCGACTCCACCAATGTAAAATTATATTATTTATTGATTTCGAGCGATCGCGAAGCATCGGACAGTACACATACGATTCGTCGTAAATATATGTCCCGGAAAAAAATAAATAACGGAAGATTTGGATCTTGAAAGAACGAGAAGAATAGTGTGTGATATTCGATGAAATGGGGGTTTACAGTGAAATTGTAGTATTATAACTCGGCGAGCGTTGTTGAAATCTCTTGCATTTTGACGTCATTTATGCAACGCTTAAAAAAAAAAGAAATACGCCTAATGAGAGGCGCGATTGAAAGATTTTTTCCTGCGGTTTCTCATGCATAAAACTCCTCGTACTTCCGCGATAATAATAATCCGAATTTTCTCAGTCGATAAAAAGAAATATTTTGTGTTCGTCAAAGGTCGCAATCCCACGCAATCGGTAATTCTTTCAGTGTGACAAGAAATAAAGATTTTTTGTACGCAATCTTTTGATGCGTTATCGGTGGATAAGTGATAACGCGTCGCGGTAGAGCGAGGGAGGGGGGAGAAAAAAACTTGCCTCAGGTTGTCATTTTGGTGATACAAACATGGCGGCGAATCTCGAGGAGGAACAGAGTTTACGGGAGTGCGAGAATTACGTACAAAGACACAACATACAACAAGTACTCAAGGATTGCATCGTACAACTTTGCGTCGGACGACCACAAAATCCAATATCTTTTCTTCGTGAATATTTTCAAAAACTCGAGAGGGTAAGTCAGAAGATTGGGTAGTTTTTTTTTGCTGTGCAAGTAAACGTCACGTGAATTTTTGTTAGTTCATCAACGAAACATTATCAACGAAATATATGCCCACTGCTTCGTTCACACGCCCTGCGTTTCTTTATCAATGCGTAAAAATATATTTTACGATTATATTTTAGGTTTTTTTAAATTTATTTATACACTATTCTGCGAACATTGACGCTGAATTTAATGAAATATTTTACATTCCGAAAAAAAATTCAGCATTTTTTTAACAAATAAACTGTTCTGCGAATTTACTTTGTCGATTTTTTTTATCTACCTATTGTCGTTTCTGATTTCCATAAAATAAATTTAAAAAAATAGATTATTTACGCAAATAATTATCGGGAATATTCAATTATCATTTCCAACGACCTTGAATATGTTTATATCTAATTTGGGTTCTAACTACAGAATTAAACAAAAAATTTCCCCTCCCCTCACTCTTGTTAAATAAATCACAAATTTGATTCACAGGAAAATTGAATTACTAAACTTCAATTACAATTTTCGACACACCATTTTTATCGAACAAAAAATATCGATGGCAAAAATGTAACGATTTTCTTATTTCATGTTAATTAAAAAAAAAAAATCCAAGTTCAGATTTATGGAATGCAATGAAAATTCTTCTCTTCATTGTTCTATCGAATTTTTCAAATCGTCGAAATTTCTTTCGTACGTTTATTCTGTGTACGCTAATACTACAGGTCTAGAATACTCCCGGTCCCGATGTATTATTTATAGGACGGCAGGGAAGTGTATACATTTCCACCTTCTGGTAAATTTTACCTGACGGTTGTAGCATTGAGTAGCAGACCTTTAACTATCAGATAAAATTTACCTGGAGGTGGAACAACCGGCCCTAAGGGTTTATAAAAGAATCTTAAGGATGAATTACACATATTTATGCCAATAACTTTTTACTATGAAAAATTAATTATCTAGCAGTTTTCAAGAAATCCGAAAATTTCTGCCCTTGAAGGAGGAGAGCAAAAAATTCAACCATCTTTAACCCTAGCTACGCACTATAACTTTTAGTACCTTACTTACACACTATCGGTCTATTGGACCGACGACTTTTATTGCTCTATAACATTGTAACAAATGCGTCTATTGAGGTTTAATTGTAGTGAAATCGAAACGCCAGACTCGGACCAATCCGGAGAAGCAATCAATAAAGCAATCAGTAAAAATCAAAAAGTCGTTTGATAAAAAGTTATAACGTTTATGAAAAGGCGTGTGATAAAAAAAAGGTGAAAATATAGTGATGCTGTCGGTCCATTGGATCCCGTAGTGTGTAGCTAGGGTTAAAACGTTACGACCATCGATATGCAAAAGTAACATTCTTAACAAATCGTTTTAAAAGCAATTGTTCAACAAATAATAACATAATTTTTTTCGTCGTGGGAAATGAATTTTTTGATTTTCTAGAATACAGTGCGACCTCGATTTTCCACCGCTTGGGGAGAGGACTGGTAAAAAATTGAGGTTCAGCTGAGAGGTGTGACTTAAATGTTGTGGGGAGGTACGAAATGGTACGAGCATGCGCATACCTATTTTTACTCTTAGAGTTTGAGGTTATGTTGTCGCAGCGCCTGCGCGCCAGCGTGTCGGACAAGTGTGGTAGGGATAGCAATACCCCCAGCCACTATTCTTCTTGGCGAGACAAAATAGAGTGGGGGCAAGAATTAAGGGGAATGAAAAAAGATCGAGATCGTACTGTACTTCCGCATTTTTTTCAGATCTTTTGTTTTTTTTTTTGGAATTCCTTTTTCCAACTCTATTTAAAGGCCTTAGAAATTTCGTATATGTGATGTTGAATAATTTTATAAAACATGTGACAAATTCGTGGTTTTCTATGAATTTTTAAAAAGTTTTCGGAAAAATCTGAAAAAAAAAGGGAATAATATTTGAAACATTCATATGTACTAAGTTTAATCACCAAACTCATTTCACGTAATGAAAAAAAAAAAATTACTGGTTATTTATCGAAGAATATTTTGTTCATGCAGCTTCTTGACAACTCTTTGGTATTATGATTATTAAAAATCAATTTTTGAAACGTGTCAAAGATGGGGCTGGTTTTTATCAGATTTTTATCGAATGGCGAAGTTCCGGAATTCGGATTCAAATACATTTTCGGCCGAGAAACGTGTCATTCATTATTGAACAATCGAAACAATTTCGTAGCATAGTTCTGTCAGAAAAATGAGCAATATTGATAAAAAAAAGAACATTTCATTGCTTACTCCAACATTACGAACTTCCATATCGTGAAAAATATGTAACTCTGATTATTAAGCTGTCCATAATAATGAATAGAGACGATTAATCGATGGATGGAAGAAATTATACATTTTTTCCTTCGCATCCCAATCAATATTCTGGAATGCAGGGTCGAGTTATTGTTACTTTTTATCAATCATTATTCTTCCCGTGGTAATTATCGGAACAAAGCTGTCAATAGCGATCGTAATTGAAAAGAAGCTTCTCTTCGTTTCATCATTTTTTCCTCCCATTATACACGAAGTTTTCTTTGACAACATACAAAAACGTCGCGACTTGCAATTTTTGCGTGTAAATCAACGTTCACCAATGCGAGAACGTGTAATTATTATTTTCAAAGCATCGTCGACGATGTTTTTTTTTCTCATTATTATTTTTTTTTGTGATACGAACATCCGCGCATGAGCGGCAGTTTTGGAAACAATTCCTTCGTGGATCAGAATGAGACTTGTTAATCGTAGTAATGCCTCCTCCTACTACCTGGAATCGCCTTTATTGGTAGTGATTAATCGCGAAGGTCGTTTCGCTTTATTGCTTCGTATTAGGAGATTAGTATAGCTCATTATCGAACTACCCATAACACGTACAATTTAATACAATATAGCATGTGTACCTATAACATATTGCGTAAATGAATGAACAATAGTGCCCACTGTTAAAGAACTTTTCATCTTATTATTAATTTATCGTCAAAATTATTTTTACGTTCGCAAAATGTGGTTTTTCTTAGAACACTCCATGGCGGTGGAATGAAAATGTTATTTAAGAAAATTTATTTTCCTCAGGAAATTTTTCGACTGATTCTTCGCTTCAAATTTTAGAAAGTCAAATTTTTCCACGCCGTTCGTCCGATCGGAATAAAAAAGTTTCAGCCCACGCCGAAAAATGGCAAAAATGGAATGATACTTTTTTATTCCCATCGAACGAACGGTATGGAAAAGTTTTCACTTCGAAATTTGCAGGTATCTTTCTCGTACTCATGGCGACTCAGTCGGTATGACTTCTAGCCTTAAGGGTATGGGTCAGTCGGTATCTCGCCACCGTGAGTGCGAGAGAGATAGTTGCAAATTTCGAAAGTGAAATTCTTCGACACGGTTTCACCGATTACAAAAAAGCCCATTTTTGCCATCGTCCCGCGTGGGATGACAGAGCTTTTTTGTAATCGGTCAAGCCGTATCGAAGAATTTCAACTTCGAAAATTCGAGATCCATCCTCTTCGATCAGTCACCTAACATCACCTCGAATTTTCGAAGTTGTTTTTTTACGTAACATAACATATTTTTTTACATAAAAAAACATCCTCTTAAGAGGACGGATCAGTCACCTAACCTCACCTCGAATTTTCGAAGTTGAAATTCTTCGCTACGGTTTGACCGATTACAAAAAAACTCTGTTAGCCCACGCAGGACGATGGCAAAAATGGGCTGACAGGGCCTTTTTGTAATCGGTCAAACCGTGTCGAATAATTTCACTTTCGAAATTTGCAGCTATCTCTCTCGCACTCACGGTAGTGAGATACCGACTGACCCATACCCTTAAGAAGATGGATCAGTCACCGCATCTCATCTCGAATTTTGGAAGTTGAAATTCTTCGATACGGTTTGACCGATTACAAAAAAGCTCTGTCAGCCCACGCAAGACGATAGCAAAAATGAGCTGACAGGGCCTTTTTGTAATCGGTCAAACTGTGTCAAAGAATTTCACTTTCGAAATTCGCAACTATCTCTCTCGCACTCACGGTGGCGGGATACCGACTGACCCATACCCTTAAGGTATTACTGGATGGACCGTCGGACCGTCGGAGTTAGTCCAAAATGGGCGAATCGTGGATTTACTAGTCTAGATCATGTCGTACATGTTTAGCATTACAAATCGCTAATTCAATGATAAATTAATACTTAGAAATGTTAATTTTCTACTTTTAATAATAATTGAAGTCAAATTCGACGATATTGACGTGGGCTTGACTGAGGTTCTGTCAGTGACTACATCTGTTCGAACTGTCCAATAAAAAAATTTCTCAATTTGTAAATTTAATTAATACGTTCAGATCATCTTATTATCAATAACTACCCAAAAACTCAATATATATTGAGTTTCCCAATGATTGCTAATTAATTCATCGTTAAAATAATTTTTTTACTATTTTATAAATTGACTGCTAAACGCGATAACGCAGCAGTATGAAATTTTTTTTTCATCGAAGGTAGCACTGCTTGACCTGTTTACGCATGCGTTGTACTCTCCGCGTTGACGTTGCTTCGTAAGTAGCAGCACGGGCGTAAATACAGGTCTGGAAACGACGGTAGCATTTCATAGGCAGCACGTGGGCCGCTTAATGTACACGCTTTTTTTTTCTCACCGCTGCCACCGCGTGGCGCTGTAGTAGGGAGATGTTACGAGACTAACCTAAACCATAGTGTTTTCTCTTCTCCATGTTTTCTCGATATTTATTTCGCCAAATATCGTTCGCAAAAAATTAAAAAACTCATCACATTAAAATGACGAAATCCTGTGCGGTACCTCACTACAAAACAGCGTACAAAAACAAATAAAGAAAAGAGCTCTGTGTTTAAAGTGCCAAAAAACCCGGAACGATTTAAAAAGTGGCAAGCAGCAGTTCCCAAAGTGGAACTAAAACCATCTCAGCACGTTTGTGAAAAACACTTTGAAAAAAAATTTATCATTAGAGAATGGATAAAACGCGATTGTGCGAGCAAAATTATTGCTCAGGTAAGTTTATTGAAATGTTTTCCAATGCTTTCGACAAACGATCTTTGCCCCTGTTGAATATTCTATATAATTTGATTCATCTCAATCCCTGGAATACATTCCATCATATTGTTCATAGGGTCCATATGTATATCCACGTCTAGCCGAGGTTGCGGTACCCACTATATTCTCAAGTTCAACTTCGGCTGTACCAAATGATTCCAAGTCGGTGCACCATTCATCGAACGAAGAGACTGTGTGTGCGGATAACTCATCAAGACTTCAGGCTTAAGAGGAAACAGTTTTGCCGGTGGAAATGATGGATTGTGCGATGTCTGTGCAGCACTGCAATCCTGAAACGGTGTTCGATACAAACCTCGTAATCGAGCATGAAAATAGCTCACCAAGTATTCCTGGTCAAACAGACATAATTCTACCAATGGAAACTATCCACAATCAAACGACGGAGTACGATGCCAGCTCACCAAGAGTTTCCAAAACTGGGGAATCGATTGCGTCTCTAGAAAACATCGATTCTGCGATTAATTCTATTCCACCATCTGAAACATCGATATCCTGCAACGAAAATTTTCTAATATCAAGTGTCATGATCAGCGATACTGAGTTAAGTAACAGCAGTGATATTATTGTAAGTGCGCATATAACTGTACCAAAATCGTGGGCCGTTGCAGAATTTGCGGATGAAAAAGGCCAATGTATTGTTTTTTCACATTTTATTAAGAAAAAAAGATAACGATATTGAGGTACCCGTACCGGAAAAGTGTATCACAGTTGACAAAAACAAAGCACTCCATTCATGTGCAATTTGCGAACGAACTGTGCGACTTAATTCCCCATGCCCATCTCCGGTATCCCAATTAGTCGAACTAAAATCTCGAGGTGGATTGATTCACGCCAATTTGAAGTTTTTTAATCTTATTCGTTTCATTGAATCCTGCTTTGCTAAATATGCGACTAAACAAAATGTTTTTGACAGCACGCTTGACAAAGTTTCGTCAAATTACGACTTTACTTTTCCTTGTACAGAGCATGCATCTACGATATTATCGTATGTGATAATTTATTATGTACGTCTACGGATGCGACAAAGTACCCGCCAACAAAATGTTGAGAAGCCGAAAGAATCTGCAGCCAAGAAAAAATTGTCAAGACTGGCTAAGCATTAAAAACAGTTTCAAAACATCTACCAGAGTTTCTTGTTTTTTTTCTTCCCTAACACGTTCCTGCTCGACCCCGGTCCTATGTCTCATTCATAAGATTCATGATGTTGAGGAAATATCGTTTTATATCGTTTTATTCATGGCAATTAAAATTAATAAAAGTGGACTGATTTTATAAGTCTTTTTATCAATACCATAAAATCCTCAATTTCACTTGATCAATAAATCAACAGAGAATCGATCAACTTGATTTTAAATCTAATAAAAATCGAATTAATCAATTGAAATAATAAATAGCATAAATAAAATTTCAATTTAAGAATTCACTCAAAGAAATTCGATTATGTAAATGAGTTAAAACAATAAAATAAGAAATTGGAAAAAGTATTCACTTCTTATTTAATTGGTTATACTGAAAATCTTATCTAAAATTTTAATTGATAACGAGAAAAAATACCCATCTGGAGGAGATTCGAACGTCAGCTAACCGGTTTCGAGTGCGCAGCCAAACCGTTCAGCTAAACCACCATTATATGGAACAGATACAAAATCCAAATCAATTTTATCATGGCCGCTTGACTCTTGCACGCGGTTGATGTACGTTTGACTATACTTTCGAGCGTAAATGTTTTAATTTATTCATTTTGACATGCAACTACCTGCTTTTTAATTTAATTTCCGTGAATTAAATATTTTTTACGAAAAATAATAACGACCTTCGTACCAAAAAATTATAATCGAAAGCGCATGCGCTGTGTACATAACAGAGACATATGGGGTGCGTTCGACTTAGACGTTTTCGCGCTCAAAGCGCGGCTCTACCATTGAATGGTATTACTGTACCTTGCGCTTTGAGCAGCTTTAAGGATGTATATAAGGTCAAATCCGCAGTACATCTATTTATTTTTTAAGATTAATCTTTATGTCGAAATGTCAAGTGCTGAATCATTCCTTTTGTTTTTTATGATGTCTAATGAAAAAATTATGTCATTTTGTATAATAATTTACGATTTTTAATGAAATTGATATGCAACTTGATATATGTGGCCGAGTACAAATTGAGCCAATCAGATAATTTCATTTCTGTCCCGAGAAAATGTGGCAACAATGCTACACCCAGCCATGACAGTCAACTACAGCTGATCATTCCGAGACCGGCAGTTGAAGCGTGCTGCGCTGCCGCATCTACGTGTTCGATATGGTGGACGTATTAAATTGAATAACAGTTTACAGAACGCTAATGAAACGTCAAAAGTTAACCATGAATATCTTCACAACGACATCGGGAACCGTAGTTTTTTTTTTCGTGAAAAAATTGAAAAATGTATGAAGTTTCTGAAAATTCTTTTTTTGGCCAAACATTGACTACAATACATATACTTTTTTATCATTTTAGTTTCATTTTGTCAACTTCCGGTACAAATAACACGGAGTTAAATGAGGCTTTAATTCTTAAGTATTTTTTTCAAATCATCGGCTAAGTGCCTTTTTCTTTTTTCCGAACGATGCAGCGTGATAAACTCTATCATATTAGTCATTTTTATGGAAAGTTAGACGACTTGATATATTTTACATACATCCTTAAGCGTTCAAAGCGCCCAAGTCGAACGCACCCATGATATGCTGTTCCTTTCGCACATGACATCCCCTTACCGATGCACACCTTGTGGCCGAAAATTGAAATTACAAAAACTAGACGCTAAACGACCCTTCCCTCACTTCCGTCGTTTCCAGACCTGTATGCACGACCGTGAGTAGCAGTGAGTCAGTCTAACCTTAAAATAGCGTGAGCAAGCGTGGCTTTAGTGCGTGTCTACTGACTCGAGAGAAAAAATGTCTACTATACCGACAGAATAATCATCATATTACTCTACAACGTTACCACGTTTACACAGCGCAATTCATAAAAAGGCGATACTCCTCATTACGTTAATTAATTTCTCGACAATTACAAAGTCGATTCATTTGAAACTTAGCATAATCAATTGCTTGATCCTAAATCTTGGTGATATAATATTTTTAGAATTTACGGCGATTTAGTTCCATTCGTTTTGCAACCATTAACGTTTGCAAGAGCTGTTTTCCCATAAGCGACCGTGTTAAATTTATATGTTTATAATTATTAAATTATTTAGTAAAAAAATTCTGAAATAATTCATGTATTATTATTCTATCAAGAACTATCATCCCTTAAATTTTCGGCACAGCGACAACTCTGTCGAAAATTAACTCTATCAGGTAAATCTCTACCTGACCAAACTCTACCAAGGAAATTTCAACCAAGAGAGAGACTATCATTCCTCAACTCTCCCAAAATTTTTCTCTACCATAGGCATTTTATACCGATAAACAATCTCTACCATAGACATCTCTACCAACCCATTTCTACCATATCTTACTCTACCGACAAAAACTCTCCCAGGGAAATCTCCACCATGGTCAATCTCTACCAAGGGCAATCTCTACCATTGATGAAGATTCATCTTTACTGCAGTAATGTAGATTATTATTAACTTATTACTGCAGTATTACTTGTTTACTGCTTTTTTTTACTTACTTAGTACTTACTTAATTACTGCAGTAATGTAGATGTAGATAATGGTAGAGATTGACCATGGTGGAGATTTCCTGAGAGAGTTTTTATCGGTAGAGTAGCATGCGGTAGAGATGGGTTTGGTAGAAATGTCTACGGTAGAGATTGTTTATTGGTAGAGAATGCCTATGGTAGAGAAAAATTTTGGGAGGTGAGGAATGATAGTTTCTCTCTTGGTTGAAATTTCGTTGGTAGAGTTTAGTCAGGTAGAGATTTGTCTGATAAAGTTAATTTTCGACAGAGTTGTCGCTGTGCCAAATTTTCAAGAATTTTGGCAATTTTTTACTATCCATCCAGTAATACCTTAAGAAAGACGTAAGAAACAGAGTGGAATTGAAAAAAATCTAACGTAAAAAAGATTATATAGGAGCTTGCATCGCTGGAATGCAACAAAATTTACACTTCTTTTGTTTCTTTATTTTTCTAAATATAATCAAATCCGAAAATAATTTTTCGAAAATTCGTGTTACTTGTTATTTCTTCGTATAGTTTCCGGGGTCGACCGTAAGTGGCGCTGTTTAATAGGCGCACGGTGCGAATACCCTCCAGAGTCCCTTCTGCCTCAGTCTCTCGCAAAGAAAAGAAGTGAAAAAAAATAAACGAACCTTCCGTTCGCTGTATATACAGAACACACGAGGTTAAGAGTGGGGAAAAGGGGAATGTCGAAAGAAAGGTTATCGCGCGCATTACACACACGAAAACACAAATCTCGTTGGGGAAGCCTGGATTTTGTTCTCATAAGAGGGAATGAGGGCTCTTCACTTTTATGCAAGCAAAATATACGAATACCTCTGTCCCTCTTTCTCTCTCTCTCTCTCTCTCTTTCGGAGTTTTACGTGTATGTATACAACTATAACCGCGTTGTGCTTTAGACTCTAGAGAAGTTGGAGGGCTCTCGTGTAGGGATCTAAACTTAGAATATGCTCGAAATATAACGAGTGACACCTTGGCCAATGGGGGAAACGCACGAGAGAAAGAGGCGAGCGAGTGAGAGGAAAGAGTAAGGTTTCTTCACGAAAGAGAGAATCACTAACGAAAATTGTATATAAAAGTGTAGATCTTCTTCTGCACGCGATATAACACACGAATAACTCTGTCTCACACATTTTGTGTCCAGTTCGCTCCCTTGACTGCTACGAGACGCCTAGCAGGTCGAAATTTTTTTGCCCACGCACATGGGATCGTCGAGAACGGGAGAAGGAAAGAAGGAAGAGCAACTTACATTTTCACGATACTGCTACGATTGTTGTTCGCTCGCGACGGAGCCACGAGGAACAAGTCTCCGGGGAATAAGAGCGTTAAGTGGGAGTAGGAGGGGAGGGGGGGAAGAAGAAAAAAACATAAGGGTATATACGTTCGGTACATCGCCGCAACGGTAAAACGCCACCGGTTCATCTCGATAATCGGATTTACGCGGTCTAATAAAATTACGGGTCGAAGCCACTGCTCCGGGGAAAAAGGAGTCTCCTTTTTTCTCTTTTTATTACCTCTTTATTCCCCTTTTTTATTTTATTATCCGGTTACTGTGCGTACATCGTGTCACGTATATTTTATAAGTATAAACTTTCGCATACGCGCGAAGCATTACGCGTGTATTGTTCAGTAAAGTAAAAACATCACGAACACTTTTTATTATATTGTGCAAAGTGACGCGAAAAACTACAGGAAAAAGAGATAGGAGATAAATATCTTCGAACGACATGGAGGAGGTAAAGAGAATAATTTATTCAAAAATAATCAGCGAAATATATAATTTGCATAACGTTCGATTAAAATAATTTATGCCACTTTGATTTACTCAGTCGTTGGATATGATTCACTTAGAAACAATTCGTACATTATGATTCAATAATTCGCAATCAAAATCATTCGCTTTTTACGCAGACGTCATTTTTGTTTTTGTGAGAAAAAAAACATTTTTGAGCTTTTGTCGAAAAATTAATGTTTATTTATATACGGAATATCTGAGGTCACCGGTTCTCGTGCGCGTGTGAATATCAGGAGGCATCTTGGTCTGTCCAGTTTCTTTAATATATATTATATATATTTATATATCATTCTTACGTGATCTCGCTGTGACGCGTTTATGATTTTATTTTCAACACTCGAAAATTTCTATTATCCCCGGGACGTTGAATTTTTTTTTTTTTTTACGAACGTCGAACGAGGTTTTTCTATGAAAATTTTTTCGGGACGTTTACTTCATTTTTCTCTCACCCATGGCTCAAATTGATATTGGCATTAAACACTTTTATCATACGGAATAAAGTTCCTCATTTTTTATTGGCCGAAAAATTGGAAAACCAGGAGCCATGTTTATTTTGATTTCGGAGTTGGGGACGTCTCGAGCTAGTTTTAAGCTTATTAAATTCGCAATTTCCTAATTGTATTAGACATTTCAATTTGAATTAGTCGTAATTGCTAGCATTCACCGTTCGGGTAGTCGGCTGAAAACGAGTCTTAATTACAGTCTCTCCATTTTTAATAAAGCTGAGTATCTGCAGACATTTTAGTCGATACCTTTATATTTTAGATTCAACAATTATGAAGAGCTCGTAAACAATCGTTATTTTATAACGATCGTAGGCAAAATTTCATATTGCTCAAAAATATCTGCTAATAGTAAGTTTGTTATTGTGATAAAATTTCACTTCAATTACTTGATTAAAAGTTCGTTACAGAAAATTTCTCTACTTATATTTTTACATCCATATATTATTGTAAACGCACATCACACTTCTGCTTTTTCTCACGATTGCCTCGCCATATCCGGCGGATGTTGCATACCAGTAGACTTTTCAAACGGAGTTAAGGGCTTACGTACACGTAGAGGTGCCAAAAGTACATTCAATTATTTTTTATACCGAAAAAACGTTCCTATCGAAACTTTTTGTTCATTTAAAAAACTATTTTGCTGTCTATGAAAATGACAGCACGCTTTAATCGAGAAATGAAACAAAATTTTTTTTCTCGAAGTTAACAACCAAAACTACTCTTTTATACCCGATTTTTTTTTCAATCCATTTTTCAGAAGAACTGTGCAAAGGTCTAAATAAAAAAATTGGATTGTGCCAAAAAACTGTTCTTATGTATTTAAAAAGAAAGGTTTTAAAAAAATCTCATGACAAAGACTAAATGATTATGTAAAGATACTTCGTACCAAATGTCATCCAAATCGGTTGTTTAAGTTTTCGAGATATGATGGTTACTTTTTTTAAAAACACCATTTTACGGAAAACGCATGTAAAGGTTTGAGCACCTTCTGAATAGAGATAAAAAATTTTTCTCGAACCAGCAAGGTGTCATCGAATGCTGGATTTTTTTTTACAAATTATATATAATTAGAGTCGTACTTTTGAATAAAAATATTTTCGGAAAACCGATTTTTATGGCCCTCCTAAGTGAGCATTTAATTATTAGCCTTTAACGTTTTTTTCGAATGTTTTGAAATATAAAAAAAATATTATTGTTACACTTAACATATATAGCAAACATCAGCAGGCACTCCAAGTACAATTCAGTAAAAAAAAATTCAAATCAAGTTTGAATGATGGGGAACATCAAAGTTTCTTTTTTTAAGGTTGGCCCCAATTTTTTGCATTTTTATATTTGTGCTACAGATGATGGCAAAATATTGTCTTTCTACTTTTATTTGACTAGGACTCGAAACTTTAAATCTGCAAAAACATTTGACAAACCTAAAAAATTAGAAATTGATAAATAAAAGATTTTTCGCCGCATTTCAATGACTAGAATTTCGATTAAAAAAAATTCACATCATTTTAACCCTAGAACCCCACAATCTATTTTTTTTTTAACGTAAACCCCACACTGGGGTAAATAATTACCCCAATCTTCTCTTTAGCATAAAATGTTCCTCGTATGCGATAACAAGGTTTAATTATATACTTTGCAGATGTCAATGAATAGAGATATTTTTGAAGAGAGATTTTTTGACCACATTTATGAATAGAGATATTTTAGAATAAAAATATTTCAACATAGTGATCTTTCGGAATACACATATTTTTTGTATAGAGATATTTGAGAATAGAGTTTATTACCCATAGAGTTATTTAAACATATAGATATTTATCAATAGAGATATTTTGGAATGAAGATATTTACCATAGAGTTACTTAACCCTAGCTACACATTATAACTTTTAGTACCTTACTTACATACTATCGGTCTATTGGACCGACGACTTTTATTGCTCTATAACATTGTAACAAATGCGTCTATTGAAGTTTAATTGTAGTGGAATCGAAACGTTAGACTCCGACTAATCCGAAGAAGTCATCAGTAAACCCAAAAAATTGTTTCATTAAAAGTTATAATGTTTATGAAAAGGCGTGTGGTGAAAGAGGTGAAAATGTAGTGTTGCTGTCGGTCCATTGGACCCCGTAGTGTGTAGCTAGGGTTAAGAATAAAGAAATTATGGAGTTGTTGTACTGCCGAGTTTTCTATACCCTGAGAAAAAAGATTTGTTGTTTGAACAAAGATTTTGTTGAAATCGTTCAACACATTGACTTGTTTGTTTCAACCACTTAAACTGCTGGCTCAAATAAATATAAGCTGCAGTAAGCGTATATTATTTGAGCCAGCAAATTAAGTGGTTGGAACAAACAAATCAACGTGTTGAACGATTTCAACAAAATTTTTGTTCAAACAAGAAAAAATTTTTCTCAGTGTACAGTAATTTTGTCACCTTCTCATCTCACTAATCCTCCATATATTTCACTTATTTGCCAATTTTTTCCTCATTCATTTTCATTAATTTATTACCTCGCCTTCCCGTTCCATTTCCTTCCCACGTCTTATTTTTTCGAATTCCGATTAATAAAAAAAGAACTAGAACACTATGAAAAAAACTGTCTTCGCAACCTTCAATACGTTGGCTTATTTTAATGTTGATATTAGGAACAAGCTCACGATGCCAAGCAACAAACAGCAACGAGTCCGGAGGACATTGAGGATTTGCCGGCTGGTCAACAAGGCCCTCAAGTACGTCGGAGAGGTGGAATATCGGCGGAGCCGGTGTCGGAAGAAGACGCGACGAGTTACGTGAAAAAAGTTGTACCGAAAGATTACAAAACAATGGCAGCTTTGAGCAAAGCCATTGCTAAAAACGTACTTTTCGCTCATCTTGATGAGAACGAACGTTCGGACATATTCGATGCAATGTTTCCCGTTATTTTTTTGCCCGACGAGCCAATTATAAGACAAGGTACTTACTCGTTATTGTATTTGATTTTTTTTGCACTTTCTTTCCACACACCTTTCAGAAATAAAATGTCCGAGGCTGAAAAAAGTTTGTCTCGTTGTTCAATCGATCTCAAAGTATTACGTTGTTTAATGCAGGTGACGAGGGCGACAACTTTTACGTTATCGATCAGGGTGACGTCGAAATATACGTTAACGGTGAGCTCGTTACGACAATCGGCGAAGGCGCAAGTTTTGGTGAATTGGCTCTCATCTATGGTACACCAAGAGCCGCCACCGTCAGGGCAAAAACTGACGTCAAACTGTGGGGTATTGATCGCGATTCTTATCGCAGAATACTCATGGGATCGACCATAAGAAAACGAAAAATGTACGAGGAATTCTTATCCAGAGTATCTATTCTTGGTATGTATTTTTGTATCTTCTGTTCTCCTCCAGGCTTCGCCATTTCAATTTTTGCTATTTAAATTTGTATGATACATTTTATTTGATACAACAAAATGTCACGTTTTGATATCCAAATAAAAAAAATACAATTTGCTTACTTCGCTTTCCTCAGAATGAATCATTGAAAAAATGTTAGCAATTTTAGGAACTTGGAAAAGTATTTTGTTGCATCCCAACAATGTAAAATTCAGTACCATCAGAATTGAATAGTTTTTTGCTATCGATTCTTTTTTTTGCATGATAAATGACTGGTATGAATTGATTTTTTTTTGTCAGAATCATTGGACAAGTGGGAACGTCTTACCGTTGCTGATGCTCTTGAACCCGTGGCATTCGAAGATGGCGAGACAATAGTTAGACAGGGCGAGCCTGGCGAAGATTTTTACATAATCGTCGAAGGTACTGCCGTCGTGTTACAACAACGGAGCGAAGGCGAAGAGCCTTCGGAAGTCGGTCGTCTTGGACCTTCGGATTACTTTGGTAAAAGAAATAATTTTAACCTGTCCGGAGCAAAGCCAAGAATCGACACAATTTCTTTTTCCCTCTAAATCATTCTAAATATTCGATTTCAAGTTTCTTTTTTTTCGTCAAAAACAAATTTTCTCCAATTTCCTTCATAAAAATCTATATAAACGATTCAAAATCAAGTTAATCGTCAATTTATTAAAACTTCTTTTTTTATGTTCATTGTCTAATAGGCGAGATAGCTCTCCTGCTGGACAGGCCAAGAGCAGCGACGGTCGTTGCTCGTGGACCATTGAAATGCGTCAAACTCGATAGAGCACGATTCGAGCGGGTCTTGGGTCCGTGTGCTGACATCCTAAAGCGCAACATAACACAGTACAACAGCTTCGTGTCACTTTCCGTGTAAAAAAAAAACAAAAACGAAAAAAGTAGAGAAACAAATCGCTATTCACAAACTGATACTCGAATGGCAACAACAAAGTCCTCGAAAATTATACTTCATCTCATTGTTATAATTTTCCTATTTTATTAATATTTTAATAATTAGTGTATCTACGTCGGCTATTAATATATAACATAAATATATAAAAATATTATTATTATTATATTCATATTGTATCGTTAGAAGTCTGTAATAAATATCTAATCTATTATGAAGGAAGCAAAATTTAAGGTATTCCTTTCACGAACTCGAATATCTAACAATTAATAGATTTTTTTGTACAAAATAGTAAAAATACATGCCATTCCATTGGAAAAATATCGAGCCAAGTTACCGAACTTTTAGAAAAGAATTATAACTTTGCAAATCGTCTAATTTATAAGACACTTTATAGAGATTACCTGCTGCTTATATTTCTATTTAATAATTCACATATCAAATAATGATAAGTGATTGATATAAACTGTTCTATGGTTACATCAAATTCTAAAGATTCCGTATCATCGATTAAAACAGAGAGTCACCGAACGTTTAAAAAAATATTCGCGATAGAACTTGTAAGAATGTGATCAGTAGACGATTTTTCGTAGCCATGACGTTCAAGAAATTTTGTTATTTTCGGCAGTTTTTACAATATTTTTAACGCTATTTCTGTTTTTGTCCGTTACAAATTGTCGCACTTTTTTACCAAGGTCACTGCGTACTTTGCACGCATTTTCACTCATATTTCATTATTTTTTTTAAACAAATTCAATAAGTCCAGCTTCTCTCTTTGACAGTGCGGTTGTGGACATTTGTAGCTCTCCAAAAAATATCAAAGTTTCATAATTTACATGCACAATTAAGCTGAAATTGTGGATTTTTGTTTACAGTTGGGACTAATAATTGTTTATAACTTTTTTTAAACAAAATCCAGCCTAATTTATGAAGAAATATGAAGGGCCCTGCTTATGCGCTCAAAAAATACGGCCCTCCGCGAAAGGAATACTTTAAACGAGCCGTGGGGAGCTTTGAATTAAATCAACAAAACTGTCGTGTAAAAAAATGTTAATAATTTATTGGGCAACAAGATGATTCGTTTAAAAAGAAAAAAAAAATACAATGATTGATGTGATGCATGGACACTGTTCAGTGCTTCCTGCCTCGCCTCGTCGACTGTCGTTTCTTCATAATCGGATGTACCAAATTTCTTCCACCCTCGGCCGAGCTTCCCTCCTTCGATTGATCAGCCTCGTAGATTTCGGATCACTTTTGTTTAAAACCTTTTTCTTTTTTTCACGCGTTATTTGAATTTGAAAAACGGATTAACCGATAACACTTTGGGATTTTTTTCATATTGATAAAGTCAATAAAAAGAATTTTCTTTCATTCGGTTTCCACGATAAATGGGATTCCACTGGATTGGGTGCAGTTCTTCTCGAAGTATGTTAAATAAATTGATGATCCCCGGGAGGAAAATTGTTTGCTGGTTGCTGAGAAGTCTCCGCAGCATCTTCTCGTTTTCAATCCTTGGAAAGTGAATTTTGTGCAGCGGGTTTTTTATTGAGGTCACAGCTACTGGTCAGGCTCGTCGTCGATGTTGTCCGGAAAATAATTTGTTCGTCCGTTCCCTCACTTATTCTGTTTATGTGTGCATGTATATGGGTGAGTGTGTGAGAAATTTTGTGTAGAAAAACGTGTCTCCAGCGTTAGTCCAACCGGGAGAGATACGAGACGAAATACACAATTTTCAGAGCCAAAAAACATTTTGTTTTCTTATATAATAAAGTTTGTGGAGGATATCGTTTTACCCGACAGATTAAAATTGATTGAAATCTCGTATCGGGTTAACGATAATACGAGAAATACGGGGAGTCCTTGTGAGGTTTTCCTCGAAAAAACATCACGAGCGAGAAAGCTAACGTGAAAAATATACGCAGCACATAAAAGAGCAGATAGAAGACATCGTTTCTTGCCATTCGAGGCGATTTCGACACGATAACAATTATAAAACGAGGTCGTATTGTAGTTTCCGAACGTTATTCGATTGGAAAGTTCTCCTTGGAACTCGGAATTCATTGGATGGATTTGTACAATGTTTTTGTTGTATAGCCCAATCTTTGTTTTCCGTAAATAATAATGTACAGTTATTTATCTTAATTGATAAAGAGATCAAGTTGCTTTTGCCGATGTGTCCAAGTTTTCAGATCGAGCAACTTTCACCATACGACTATTCGAATTTCGAGCTACAGCTCTTTCGTGAATGATGCGGAAGAAAAAATAAGATTTCTCGTGGCCTTGGCCGTGAGTGAATGAAGAAAAACGATGAAGATCTCTCGAGTTGCCAAAAGGTTGAACATGGTATATATGTATGTATATATATGTATATATGAGCGTATATACAATATATATATATATATCCATGTATATACATACGTTTATACATAAAACGCCTCTTTTTTTGTATCAGTACACATTCTTTGTACATATATACAATGTGCGTGGTGCTCAACGCACAGTTGAATCGATTATACGAGAAGGGAGGCATTTACTTTTTCGACCCTTCCCTGTCTTCGATCAAGAAGAAAATGATATCTCGCCGGATTACCAACCACCTAGGGAACCACTGCTCGTCTTGCAGTCGAGTTGCTGCCTCTCGGAATCAGCATAAATCAACCCAAACTCAGTGACAAATTCATAAAATTTGTCGGCAGATTGAAAGGCCAATTCCGATACGATGAAATCAACAGCCAAATTTTGCCGGTAGCTAAACAGCACAAGAAATACCATGATTAGACATTTTTTTAAAACAAACATCTTTTTCTTTTTCTTTTTATCACACTTCATTCATCATTCTCATATTTTATATTAATATTTAATATCTATTTGAATAAACTATTATGTAGACAACGGTTATTATAAATTCGTTGTTTTTCGAAGTCCTGAAACAGAAAATCTGAAAATCGTTAGACACAAGGAACGATCATTGAAGCTTCTTCATGAATTTAAATAAAAACTTAAAAAAAGAAAACTCTTTTATCGAATAATCATACATTACACTCTAGTCTTCCTCCCAAGAGTTTCATAATAAATTTGTCAATTTTTTAAACGATACTTTTGTAAATTGTACCTATTTTTTGAGATTTATTTGAGGATTTTTTCACCGGTGAATTTTTGTTTACTGTGTAATCGTCAACAATGAGTCTGTCGGTCAAATCTGTTGCACATCGACATCAAAAAAATATTGTCCAAGATTTCTAAATGTAGTCCGTACGATTTTCGTATCGTTAAAAAATGATGGTAATAAATATATATTTTAAGCTTAGCAATTCGAAGGATATTTGGGAGAAGCATGTGGAATAAAAGTATAATCCAAAAATATACATACGACTTAATCATCTGCTTAAGGGAATTTTTGCGTTCTCTGGCGATGAACCAATCTATCAAAAACGCGGCCATACGGGGTGCGGCTCGATAAAGCTCAAAGAAAGAATGATAATTTCCGAGCCACCAAGCCGATCGTACTTTTAGAGCGTGTCGCACGCATTCGTCTTTTTTATCTTCTTGGCTAAGCGCCGCCAAAATGGTCGTCAGGTCTGTAAGAAATAAAAACAAGACAAATAAGATATTTGACGAACACTTAAAGATTTCAGTTTTGGATAAATAATGGAATATAATTTCGTATTTATTTTGAATTCGAGTCAGAATGTTTTTTTTACGTTAATATTGGCAATAATTCAAACGATATTTCGGAAATGTACATGAAAATTTGATTTAACGAAGTTCAAAAATTCTCGTTAGTTTCTTCTTGCCTCGTCAATAATACAAAGATAAAAATAATTAACTGAAAAAAAAAAAAAAAAAAAAAAAAAAAAAAAAAAAAAAAAAACCCGCTTGGTGATTCCGATATTCCAGCTAAGCTCGACATGAATTATTACATTCTTTTTTTTTTACATTTATGGACATATTGTTACTGATTTCTTTTTCCCGAAGCTTTGTCTCTGTATTTCCGCACCTTTTATCTTTCATTTGCTTTTTGGATGATTTTTTTTACTCCTGATTTGAGAGATAGCATTTCTTTTTTATCGCCACGTTCATCCTGCTTGACATTCTCTATTTTTTGGTCAATTTAACATTTTTACCAACGTGTTAATTGAACGAAAAATGTATTGGACAAAAATGACCCGCTTGATCGAAATAAGGTGCCGAATAAAGGTTGACCGTGTAAGAATTATAATTGTAGAATAGAATAACGAGACAACATTTTCTTTTTCATACCTTGAGTATTCTTGGTGAATATATAATACAAAATCCGGTAAGCTACGAACTCGCAACGATTCTCACCGCCGACGTCCTGATAGAGCATTTTCAATTGTGTCTGGCACTGATTAAATTCCTCGTGGTCGCCCCTCTCGAGAGCTACACGCGCATGAGTTTCATAAACGTGAACGGTGAAAGAATCGCGAATTCCTTGAACGGTAAGATCTTGTCGTATAGATTTAAGTTGATCACAAGCGTATCTATAGTCCTGTTCTGCTACCCAACGTTTCTTCACGTGTGCCAGTGATGTTTGGAGTACACTTACCGGACGCACCGCGGACGCAGCTGGAGCCTAAAAAAATGTTTTGTTTTCAGTAACGATAATATTAATGATTTCAATTGGGAATCTAAACCAATTCCTTCGGTAGGTTCCTGGAAGAGGATCTACATTTTTTCGGGTAGAAAAAGAGTTGGTTGCAATCGAACTCTGAAAAATATCGATAAAATCTTACCGAGGTGAGACGTAAATATGGCTTCTCAATATCTCTGCATGTACCAATAATGTGAAGTCCGGTGAAGTCAAAGTCCGATGTTGGGTCGTCCTTGATACTGCTGCTGCTATTTTTGGATGTAAAATCGTGAAAGCGTGCGGCCCGTTGTTGCAACTTTTCCTTACTACCCAATTCGTCGGTATTTCCTGTAGCTAAACCAAATTCGGAATAGAAATGTGACTTAGCCTGCTTAGTCTTCTTGGTTTTCTTGGTACTGTGATTGGGTTTGCTGCTGCGACTAGATTTTTTCGTCTTGGACGATTTATGATCGTAATTACGATCGCTCGACGAGGAGGACGTGCTACGACGATATTTTCTCGCGGGTGGACTGTGCGATCTCGAGCGTGATCTGGTGCGAGATTTGGATCTCCGATGCCCACCAGCAGAGAGACGAGCGCCTAGCCTAGCCCCGAGCGAAGTCGAGAGGCCTGGCTTGCGCAAGCCTCCCTGCCCGCCACTCGTCAGTGAATTTGTTATTATTTTATTCGGTGAATTTTGTTGCGACTTAATCGTCATTGTCATACGTTCGCTGTGTATACTCGGCAATGGTTCTTTGTCCCAATCCTTAACCCATAAAGAATCATCGTTCGCCGCGCGTGTTATTTTACCCTTCAATATTATCTCAACCTGATCCTTGTCGACCGCAGTTTTACATTTCTCGTAGCAACGATTCACGTAGTTCTTCAGACTATCGGGCCAATCACCCACCGGATTTTGATTCGTAGAATTCGTTGGTGTACCTACCGTGGGCTTACCGATGGCGACGGGTGAAGCAATTGAATTAACGGGAGTCGGTGGAGCAGGCTCTACCGGTTTTTCAACGCTCGGCAATGGCGGTAACGCAACGTTCGTCGTGTCCTTCTGAACCGGTGGTAATGGGGGCAATTCCACTTTTGGATTTACCAATGACGGATAATTCGTCGATGTACCGTTGCTGTTTCCCTGAAAGTTGTTGAATTGTGCGGCCACGTTTTTGTTCTTTCGGCGTTTTTTCTTAGCCGCGCCGCTGTTCGTCGATGGCGTAAAACCGAGTCCCGTCTTTTTGTTTTGCAAGTTGAACCGTATTTGACCGTTGAACTCTACAAAATTAATTTTTTTCATTCTATATTATTATCTTTGATGAATACAAATACAAAATGTACGCTCAAGATTACTTCAAACTGCTCCGCTTAATTAAAGAGCTGTATCTCAAGTGTACCGTCTTAATAGCAAAAAACTTCAAACTATTATTTATGTTTTGCACAAAGAAATTTACCACGATTAATCTATTTTTTTGTAGCAACTTTTCGGCAGTGGATACGACAGTTTCAAAAAACAGTCGTGTTCTCTAAAGTACTAGAAATTACACACAAATACACAGAAATTTGAGAAACACCAAAAAGTCACTATAAAATGTCAATACTTACGAGAAGGGTCATTCTGCGTTCCGTTGTTCCAATTACTGTAAGGGAATGAGTTGTACATGAACGGAGGTTGATGCTGCATCGGTTGTTGAGTTTGTTGATTATGCTGCATGGCTGACGGAGTAGGCGGAGGTGGACCTGGAGGTAAAGGTGGTAATTCGGCGTCATCGTCAAGAGGTATCGGAGTTCCTGGTACTGGCGGTTGTTGATGTCCCTGCGGCTTTCCCTGATTATTTTGAGGCATTTGTTGTTGATGTTGCTGCTGCTGCTGCTGTTGTTGTTGCTGCTGCGGCTGCTGCTGCATCTGCTGTGGATTAAAAGCTTGTCCGTATCCGGGCATCATCCCTTGATGATAGTAATACATTTGCTGCTGAGGACCGTACCCTTGTCCATACATGTGTCTGCAACATTAAACATATTTACAGAAATACTTAATATTTAATCGCGTGTGGTTTTAACCTTACGTTACTCACATTGGATTTTTTTGACCTGGGCTAAAACCATCGTTTTATCAAAACACGTCGAAAAATATCGATTTCGTGTAGAGTTATAAACGTGTAAAATTGCCTGGGTCATCAAGACCCATGGTACTAAAGACTGAAGCTCCAGAAAAATTTTATTAATTTAAGGTTAAGAAGCTTTGAGGCTGAAATCACGATATTAACCTTAGACCCCTACAATATATTTTTCCGAACGTATACCCTACAACGGGGTCGAAAACGACCCCAATCTTCATCTCCACATAATATGTTCCTCGTATGCAATAATAAAGTTTAATTATACATTATTTTCTTTGTTTTTTAATAACGAGGAGAATGGTGTATGATAATGTTGCATTTGATGAAAATTTTATCATAAAAACTATAAAACGCAATAAGTTTTGAGAAAATGCGAGTCGTATTTTACGAAAAAAATTGTCGTTTTCGACCCCGTTGTAGGGTCTAAGGTTAAGTTTCAATTGAAATATAAAGTATCAAACGTATACTTCAATATTTAGGATTTTTTTTTTTTTACTGTTTTTCCATCCTTCTAGGTGTATTTACTTCTTTAATGCTGAACCTACCCAAACTTTGTGTATATCTATCGACTCCTAGCTTGAAAACGGTCGTTCCATCAGTCGTGGTATGTTCAGTATAAAATTGGAGTATTTTCGTAATGGAATTAGAAAAATATTCCGAGTTGTTTATAATTAGTGATTTTTGTAAATATTTTTATAAGATTATAAGAAAATAGAATCTGTATTTCAGAGGGGAACGCTTGAGAACACTATTTATGAAGAAATGTCTGACTGTATTTGAATTCGCGTCTAAACTCGTGTTTCTGTCCTATATCTACGATTCACACCTTTCCCTCCATTGTGCAGAATGTGGTACAACCAATCGAATAGTATCGTGTATTAGTGTGTGTAAAAAATCGTTGTTATATATATGTAGAATGTGGATGAAAAGCAGAGTAGTAGAACGGAGATGCGATGAATTTATTTACCCGGGAAAGGACTGGTAAAGATGCATGTTACCCGGTGATGGGTACTGCCAGGCCATGTTCGTCATCTGATTAGCGTTGTTGTGATGATGATGCTGCTGCTGCTGAAATGGCTGTTGCGTCTGTTGAGATGCGACAGCTTCACTTTCCGACATGCTTGCGCGCTCGGACGTGTCCGTTATATATTCTTCTCTCTCTCTCTTTCTCTTTAACGATGCTTCGACCTACCCTGAGTGTAAATTCTTCACAGCTCTCTTCCCTCGGCGCGTTTATTCTTCCCGAAACGAAACAAGATTATAAAATAAAGCGTAATAACGTACTTGTAACGATCCAACGAAATTCTTCGAGCTTAATCGATTCTGAATTAAATCACGCGTTCCGTAGGCTATTCATTTCACGATATTATGTCACTGTAACTATATAGAAAAACCTCTCTTCGACCATGTTACTTTCCGAGACACAACTGCGTTTTTCGATGCCGTAGCTCCCTGCCTATACCTGCTTTCGGCTCACTTCGACAGTGTTCGGTTGGGTTCGCCGGTGGTAGAACTTCTTTTTTTGTTTTATTAGTATTATTTCTGACTCGATAGGCGGCGCTGAAGATCGATTGATCGAAAGCTTGTGACGGATCGATAATCGAACGGTGTCATATAATAGTTTTGTCGTCAAACTCATCAATCAATCAAACACTGTGATCCGCGAGCGACAAAAATCTTCAGCTCCAAACGGTCCTTTCTCTCTCGTTGTGTAACAAAATTTGGTTATGTGTTATGTGTCCACTGTTTTATACTTACTGGTGCACCATCTATGGGATTTCTAGATAACTTTTGCAGTTTTCCATACCGACAGTAAAGATTGATCTTCATGACTGGTGGAGATGTTCCTGATGGAGATTTTCCTCTGGTGGAGTTTAACCACGATAGAGATTTTCCTGGGTGAGTTTTGTCTGGTGGAGTTGGGAATGATGGAGATTGGGTTGGTTGAGATGTTCCCGGTGGAGATTGTCATTGGTGGAGATTTTCCTTGGTTGCGATTGGTCTGGTAGAGATGTTCCTGATGGAGTTTTTTTTCGAGTGAGTTGTACGGGTGCCGTTATACTACAGTGCATGGAGGCTAGAAGTAGTACAGGAGGGCTCACTCCGTGCATATCATAGGATTGGGGGTGCGTTCGACTTGGGCGCTTTTTTTTAATTTAAGCCCATCGCATACACACGCTTTCGCATAGCGTGGCATAACGTAGCATAAGAGATTTCGACCAATAGGGTAGCGTACATGTGTGCTATATATATGCGTCTGGAGTTACCTGATTGGTCGAAATCTCTTATGCTACGTTATGCTACGCTATGCGAAAGCGTGTGTGATCGGCCTGGTGATCTCAGTTGCATGAGTGGGGGGTCGATAACTGAAAAGTAGATACACGTTTTTCTCGGACACGCTTGATATTTCGAGAAAACGAAGAGTTACACACATTGTTCTTTGATAAGAAGAAAATAACGTGTAACTCTCCGTTTTATCGAAATATCAAGCGTGTCCGAGAAAAATGTCTATCTACTTTTCAGTTACCGACCTCCCACTCATGCAACTGATAGATCACCTTAATTTACATGGAAATTTATGGAATATAGTGTGCCGGCGTTTTTATAGTCGTGATGGCGGCATTCGGGCTTTTTAGGTTAATGGGAAGCAATAAATACACATTTCTCAGATATTGCAATAGATGCCGAATAAAAAATGTACATTTTATAAAACTCTCCACTGTCCCTGAAACAATTTCCAACCCTGAAGTGGTTGTCTCGCTCCCTAACGGGTAAGAAAACGAAATCATTCTTGTGGATCATAACCTCCAAAACGTTCGCATAAAGAAAGTTTCATTCGTTCAACGTGTATTACATTGTAAATTAAATATTACAAATGAAAGTAAAATTTAGAAAAGCAGGTGGAATCGTAGTTTTTTATTTTGAATAACTTAAAAACATTTTTGGAACCCATAACCTCAAATATAACCATAACCTGAAAATTTTGTGTGTTCAATGCATGTGTATTCCTTTTATGAATTACACATTATCATGCTATAAATTGTATCACATAAAAATTTCGGTACTTAGTGATTTGGAAGAAAATGTGAAAAATTCAGCCATTTTTGAGACGTTACAAAGCTTGATGTACAATAACCAAATTATTGAAAAATTGTTAACAAATTGTTTAGGAAAATAATCAGAGGACTTTTTTGTTGTTCTGTGAAATGAATTTATTGATTTTCTAGAATATTCTTGAATTTTTCCAGAAATTTGTTTCTTTTCAAATTTTGCTTTTTTACTTTTTCTGGAGGTGGTATTTGCGAAACTGTTCAATGTCATAGAAATTTCTTAAATGTGCTCTTGAATCTTTTTTCAAAGAAATATGAAAAATTTATAGTACTCTAAAAAAATTCTAAATCATTTAGAATATGACCGAACTCGTTTTACTTGGGAGAAAAAAAAATTGTCTATCTGCTGCAGAAAATTTTGTTTAAACAATATGTTAACTTTTTACAATTATCGTTATTTATTTATTTATGTGTACAAAAACGGGCAAAGCTCAATTACAGGCACGATGAGGCACATGTCGCCGATAGTATGGAGACTAACAGAATTGAAAATCAATGTTTAGGAAGTTCCAAAGATGGCTGGATTTCTTCAAATTTTTGTCCAATAACAAACTCAAATGCAATCAATTTTTTTCTGATGCAATCAAATTTTTGGCTAAGAATCACCTGATTCATCATTAGATGGAATTTTTTATTAGAAATAAGAAATTTAGTTTTAAATTTTCATTTTGATGATCTGTTGATGAAACTCTGATGAAGCTTACTCCAATGTTGTTGAATTTTTAACCTTAGACCACTACAACAGGGTCAAAAACGACTCCAATTTTTTTAGTAAAAAACTTTTTGGCATTTCTCCAAAATTTTGTTTTGTTTTATAGAGTTTTTGTTATTAAATGTTCACCAAATGCAACTTTATGATACACTATTCTCATCGTTATTAAAAAACGAAAAGAATGGTGTATAATTAAATTTTATTATCGTTGTCCGTTGTAGGGTTTACGATCGGAAAAATAGATTGTAGGGGTCTAGGGTTAAATGAATTCATTTTTTCATTTTTTTTTTCTTTTGGATTTGTCATTTTCAACCTTGATCTCTTGATTTTTATTCCAGACAAAAACTTGTAATATCGACAGGAAAATATGCCCGTCTTGCTGATGGATGCGCAGTCGCATCATTGGGTGATACATCCGTCATGGTTACTACAGTCAGTAAAACAGCCGCGACCACATCGTCCTTTCTTCCTCTTGTCGTTGATTACCGGCAAAAAGCAGCAGCTGCCGGGAGAATACCGATGAACTTTTTAAGACGCGAACTCGGTCCAACCGAACACGAAATTCTCACAAGTCGATTGATCGACCGATCGGTACGGCCTTTATTTCCCGACGGATATAGACTCGACACACAAATAATGTGCAATATGCTTGCATTGGACGGTGCCAACGATCCTGACATCGTAGCCATTAATGCAGCTTCTGCAGCATTATCATTATCCGATATCCCATGGAATGGTCCGATTGGCGCTGTCAGAGTCGGCTTCATAGAAAACGAAATATTGATAAATCCGACAAGACGAGAGATGCAAAAGAGCTTGCTCAATCTTATCGTAACGGCGGCTAAACACAACATGGTCGTTATGTTAGAAGGCTCAGCTGACAATATTCTCTCTCAAGATTTGCAGAAAGCTGTTAAAGCTGGAGTGAAAGAGTGCCAACATATAATAAACGCGATACAAAATTTACAGAACTCTTATGGGAAACCTAAGAGAGAAATTCCTACAGTGATAGATGAGGATCAACAAATTGTCGATACCGTGAGAGATTTAGGGGAAAATAAATTGCGTAAAATATTCACGAATTACAACCACGACAAAGCATCTCGCGATGTAGCTATTCAAAACGTGAGAAACCAGACAATCGATACCTTGAAACAAGATAATGCCGATCTGAATGTTCATGCTGCTAATGAAGCTTTTAATGCACTCAGCAAAGACATATTCAGATCGCTCATTTTCGAAAATGATATTCGGTACGTTCCGTTTAAATATAAACCATTTATATCGTTGCAATGACGTTTCTCGTTTGACGAACGTTAAACGTAATCATTAGTAGGAATCTGTTATTTTTTTTTTATTTTCCCTAGCGGATCTGGCAACTTTCAGTGACCGAAATTTCGGTCGAAAAATGGAATGAATCGACCGAAGACGGTCGTTTATGGCCAATTAACAACCGTAAATTTGGTCACTGACAGTTGTTGAATCCGCTAGGATTGGCTGAAGTATCCATATTTGGTTTTTGGAAAAACCAATCTTAAACCCAATGAAAGCAAAGTATATTTCATTAAAATAATATTAAAAATATCTTCAAGAATATCAACCCTTTCGGCCCCTATCCCTCCAGAATCATGAAATATCGACTATAAATGGTATATCGTGATTTTCTAAAGTTATTCATTACATCTCTAATGCCTTTACAAGTTCAAATAATGTAGGTTATTATTAGCCATCGATAATAATGATAATAATAATATTAATGCAGACAATAAATTTCTCGTTCGAATATCTTCTCAGGGACTTCTTAAATTGGTTTTTAAAGATTCTTTGTGAAGTCTTGTTCTTCACGTATTACCGATATAGTTTTTACTGAAATTATTGGCTCTGCCCTTTTGGGGACATTTAATCAAAATTTGTCCTGCCGCCGAAAGCGCTAATAAATATTTTTACATATATTTAATGTGTGAATTATTTTTCGAATTGTACATAAAGTTGAAATATTAAAAAAATGTTTACATTATTTTTGCAGTTGTGACGGTCGTAAACTCAGCGAGCTGAGAAAAATCACTTGTCAAGTAGATTTGTTCAAACCTCTTCATGGCTCAGCACTCTTTCAAAGAGGGCAGACACAAGTATTGTGCACGGTTACGTTGGACTCGTTAGAAAGTGCCTTGAAACAGGACACGATCACAATGCTCACTAGGTAAAAAAGCAACAATTGCAGTTCTTTTTTAAATGATATTCTTTAAAAGAAACCCAACGTCTCATTTGTGGGCGGTATAATAGTATTATTTATTTCAAAGTGGCGTGAAGGAAAAAAACTTTTTCCTACACTACGAGTTTCCTCCTTATGCAACGAACGAAATTGGGCGAACCGGACCTATCGGAAGGAGAGAAATGGGACACGGAGCTCTTGCTGAACGTGGGCTGAAACCAATTTTGCCTAAAGATTATCCGTTCACGATTCGATTAACGACCGAGGTTCTTGAGTCTAACGGTTCGCATTTACATATGAATCTTGAATTATGAATGAAATTAATCAAAAACATTTTTTCCCCAATTTTTTTTTTTTAATATTCTATTACAAATCATAAAACTGAAATATTTATTTAAATTTTCGTAGAATTTGTGGCTGATTTTGCGAAAATTTAAACATAAATTTTCATTGAATTAAATTATCGAAATTCTCGGTGAAATAATTTTCATGATTAATTATCAGGATCTTCGTCGATGGCTTCGGTCTGCGCTGGAAGTCTCGCACTGTTGGATGCCGGTGTTCCAATATCTCATCCAGCCGCTGGAGTAGCTATTGGGTTAGTCACGAAACTGGAACCTCGTACCAATCAAATTTCGGAATACCGAATCCTTACGGATATTTTGGTAATGAAATATTTTAAGGGTTTACGTGTCTTCAGGATTTTCAATAATCTGATTTTTCCCTTATGACAGTATCACAATATGATTTTTTAAGAATTATAGATAAAAAATTATCTTTCTGATTTCAGGGTATCGAGGATTATCTCGGTGACATGGATTTTAAGATAGCCGGAACGAAAAAGGCAATAACAGCTATTCAAGCTGATATTAAGCTCGCTGGACTACCATTGAAAATTATCATGGATGGTATAACCCGAGCGACAGTCGCAAAATCTGAAATAATCACGATAATGAATACCGTCATAAAAAAACCTCAATCGAATAAAAAGAACATGCCGGTTACAGAAAATTTGGAAGTTCCACCTCATCAACGTGGAAAATTTCTTGGAGTTGGCGGACACAACCTTAAGAAAATATTCGTAGAAACCGGAGTTCACGTGAGTGTCTCGCCATTTTCACAAATTATGTTAGAAAATTCAATGAAATTTTAGGGAAATGTTATAAAATGGAGAAAATATACTCCAAGGGTTTCAAATACGATTACTTTAAAATTTGTCGTTTCGAAGTAGCAGGAAAAAAGAATAAATTGATGTATTGCAAAATTTCACGGTAGAATCTACCCTCAAATATTTCGTGCTTTTTTTTCCAATGCCCTACGAAAGGAAAAAATTCTAAATTGATTAAACACGTATTTAAACTTCAGATATATCCTCAAGGCGAGAACACGTACGCACTTTTTGCTCCTAACGCTGAAGCGATGGAAGAGGCCAAAGAGATGATAGATTTAGTGTTGAAAGAGGAAAAAGTGCCCCAGCTTGATTTCGGTGGAATTTATACAGCGAAAGTAGTGGAAATCCGGGAAATCGGTGTAATGGTTACCCTCTACACGAACATGACACCGGCATTTTTACACAATTCGCAGTTGGATCAGCGTAATATACAACATCCGAGTGCTCTTGGTATCAACGTCGGAGATGAATTACAGGTCAAATATTTTGGCCGGGATCCGGTTTCGGGATGCATGAGACTTTCTCGAAAAGTGCTTCAAGGACCGACAAGTTCTGTCGTTAAAAATTTATCACCCACGTGAAATTGATAAGAGGGCGCTCACAGAAAAATCATAATTGGACAAATTCGACGAAATTTTCGCGCGTGAATTGACCCATCGAAAATTCCATGTTCACGTTTTCAAATTGAATCGTTTAATTGTCTACTGCATAAAAAAACTGAAAAAAATATTGCGTGTTGATCTCTACAAAAAATCATTCAACGCTATTTGATGAAAATTGTTGACAAACTATTCTTCATTTTCAATTTCTTCTTTCTGAATTAATCTGGAGTGAATTTGGAATGATTTGAAACATTTTGTAATTTTCTATTCATAAAACAAAAGACAGGGCATTGATATTTTCATCGTACGAATGCAAAGAAATTGATCATTATTTTTTTCAATATTATTCAACGTTTTTATACAAATTTAGTTATTATAACATTATAATTATTATTATTAAAATAATTATACAATTTAAACTACGAAAAATGATTCCACCAATCTTGCAAGAACCGACACAAATTTTAGAAATAAAAATGATTAAATGACATCAATAGACAACAATTTCGTTGAATTTCAACGATGAAAATTTCAATATTATAAAAGAAAAAAAAACAAATTGACAACCAGTTATATCGATATTTTACACGAGACATTTGTAAATACGATTAAATAAGTAATTTAGTTGTAAATATACTACTTTCAGAATAACGAGTTCCAAGTTCAGTTTATTATTATTATTTTTTGTTTCACGATTTATGGAATCTTCGCAGCAAAGAAATGACGATCGTTCGTGGCTTTTTTCAGACTTTTGAAAATTTATGAAAATTCCAAGATGTCAGTGGTGAAACGTAAGTTTTATCAATTAGTTCTTCGAAGAACTTCTACATTTAGTCTGGCAATGGTATGTGCAGCGATGTTTTTCGAACGTGCTTACGATCACGCATGCGAATATATGTTCGAGAAAATTAACGACGGGGTGAGTAAACAAAAAAAATCGTTTCGTTCAATAGGGTGAATAATAAGTGGGGGGGAAAAAAAATTGTGAAGCGAACAATGTTTTTAGTGGCTAAACAGAAATTTATTCATCACTTTTTTTCTTCCTAAATAAAGATTTCGAATATTTTATCGTACTTATCATTCACTGATGAATTTATCAGCAACATCAATTGATGTTCGTGATGAATTGAATTTTATTGACCCGATTGTTTGCCTAGTTCTTACAAGACTAAAAAATCGCAAAAGCACGTATTATATCGTACCTATATCGAAATTTATTGCACGTACTTCGCGTTTGTCACAGAGACTTTGGATGCATATAAAGCACAAGTACGAGGAAACACCCGACAAAGTGCACAATTCGACCTTGACAGACAAGACCCCGGTTAAACAATTCTCTATTGGTGAATCGGAAGCTTCGAAGAGTTCGAGTAATCCGAAGATTTTTGGAAAGAAAAAAGAGAACGAAGATTAAAAATCGAAGTAACACAGATGTATAAAAGGTATTCAAGGTTTAAAAACTGCTCATTAATCCTAGCTACACACAATAACTTTTAGTACCTTACTTACACACTATCGGTCTATTGGATCGACGACTTTTATTGCTCTATAACATTGTAACAAACGCGTATATTGAGGTTTAATTGTAGTGAGATCGAAACGCCAGACTCCGACCAATCCGGAGAAGCTATCAGTAAAGCCAAAGAGTCGTTTGATAAAAAGTTATAACGTTTGTGAAAAGGCGTATGGTGAAAAAAGGTGAAAATGTAGCGCTGCTGTCGGTCCATTGGACCCTGTAGTGTGTAGCTAGGGTTAATAATAGGTAAAGACGAAGTTCAAGCTAATACTTTATTTTTACAAGTTGTCAACAACTGTGGGAAAACAAAAAAAAACACAAATTCTTTTCGATATTCTTGTGGTGTTTTTCTGAGAATAGAAACACGAATGTATTGTTTTTGCTTTGTTTTTTTTTCCTAAATGATTTATCATTATTATTCTCAGTAGAAAATTATTTTTAACGAAATATTAAGAAAACATGTTTCTATTTTTTCTTCGCTAATAAGCTCTTAATCGTGGTTCCCAATAACTCAAAAAAATAAAATAAATAAAATGCTTTGTGCTGTATAAAATGTTGATCGAGCTTTCACGATATCGCGTCAACGTCTGGATGGACCAAAAATAAAAAAGAGCTGCGCCCAGTTCGGTGCTCTTGAGATTTTCAAAGGAGGAGCAAAAAAAAACAAAGACGAAAAAATATTTCGACGTTGCGCTACGAGTTATAATTATAGCTGGGATTTTTGTACGGCCATCGAAACTAGACGAAACGTTTCTACTATGGACGAGTGATATTTTCCTGTCAAATCTTGATTGAGGCGTTTGTTTGAATTACCCTACTCACTGTCGTTTTCTTGACGTTTTTCCAACGAGAAGAAAAAAAATACGATGAAGGGCGACCAACTACTTCACCTTGATGCTTGTTTTGACACGCCGGACACATTTTTATTGAATTCGAGACGCGCGATTGAGCTTTAAACAAAATAAAATGATATGCATCTATCCTTATATGACGATTGAGCTCCCGAAATCTCGTCGAGGAAACATATTTTTTGTAAACTTGACTGTCGTAAAGAAATGCGCGAATTATACGTTTCATATGAATTTTTCGTGATTTCAAAAGCAACAAAATGAATCGTGAAAAGAATTGAAATCACGAAAAATAAGAAGACATGGGAGAATGAAAATGAAATGCAAAAATAATTATTTGCCGTTTTTTCAGAAAACCATGGTCGTAAAGTAACTCTCATGTTTCGAGAGAAATAATTTTATAAAGATATAAAGGTTTTTTTTTTTACTCTTCAAAGCATGACCGTAATTCGAGTCTTCAATTGAGGGAGAACCCCAAAATGTGTTTAGAAAAAAGTCCTCAATCTCACGCAAATTTGTTGAGTTTGGGAGAAATTAAAGGAAAAATAAAAAAAAAAACAAAAAGGCACTCGTCTGATCGCGAGTGCGGTCAATAAATTTTTCTCCGAACTTTTAAACTCGAGACGTGGATATTTGAAGCGGGGGCGTTTTCGACGTAGCTCGCCAATCGTGTACAAAGAACTGTTCAGCTTCATATCTCATCGTCTTAAGAGTTGGTGGGGGAGTCGATTTCCTGGAGAAACTCCGGGAGTTTGGTTTTTGGCGCTCGGAAATACGAGAGAAAAAGCTGAGGTTGACTCCTTTACAGACAGTTCAGTCGAAATCATCTCGTTCAACGAGTACAATCTACTCCTCATCGAGATCCTTATCGCCGATCAAAAAAGTTCGCGCGTCAACGTTTTTGCCCTATCAATATACAAGTGGAAATTTTCCTTGGCGAAAGAAACTGGAAAAACACCAAAAAAATACGAGATAAATATAACAAAGAAAAAGATAGAGAGAGGGAAGAATACAAGTTGAAGAGTTCGTGAGAAAAATTAAGGAGAATAAAACAAGTGTCGAAGATGCCGAAAGCTGCAGCTGAGACAACAAACATTCTCACAACTTATCTCATTCTTATCCTGTTACTAGTATCGTTGTGGTTACTCTATGCAGCATTTTATTAAAAAAATAACAATAAAAATTATTCAAAACAACGACAATAATAGAAACATGGTGAGTATGATAATAAAGATATTTGGAATATTAATAACAAAATACAATTCGTGCATTGGAAATTACAAGGAAGTTGGGTGCAAAAGAATTGTCTTGTCACTCACATTTTCGGAGTATTTTGGTCTGATCTACATTATTGATTCGTTGAATAATTTATTTATATTATTCCACGTTTATTAAAAAATCAACAATAAATTACAAGTAGATTTTGCAAGTTTTTAATATCAAACTTCAAAACTGAACAGCTGCGAATTTTTTTTAGTCATTAAAATTGCCTTTGAAAATTCTCCCTTATTTATTTTTCAACATTTCCGGAGTGCACATATATTTTTTTTCTATTTAAATAGAAGTTGATTTAATACAAATTCCAGCTTAAAAAATCTTTGAACAGGCAAAGAAATAAAGAAATACAGAAATAAAGAAAAGCCTGTACATAGTTCTTCAAAAATAATCTTCGAGAAATCAAACGTTAAAGTCTTCAAATGTACAGGACGATTTCGTGTCGGACACAAATACACACAGCCACATAGTTTTGTAATCGAAGATTCGGATGTACGTGTTCACGTTTTGAAGAAAAGCAGCCGCGTTCCATTAACCCATCAGAATTCGAGTGGTCAGCATTAGTAGATTGTCAGTATTTTTGGATCAACTTTCATCCATTCATACCATTGAAACAACATATTCTTTGATGTTTTTTCGCCAATCCATATTCCTCGTTGAAAAAAGAACAGATTAGTCTTTTTAGCTCGAATAACTACTAGAACTAAATTAATAAATATTAAATACAAAAATAAATATTAGTAAATATAAGAACATAAATAATTTAATTTAAGTAGTAATTTAACTTGCTTTACGGTTGTACTCGTTTCAAAATTTTGCCAAATTTGTTGAACCCTTTTCTATTTAAAATAATTGAAAACCCTTTCATAATTTTCTAACATCGCGAAAAATTCTTTTGTTTGGAAAAAATCTAGAAAAATTCCTTGAGATTATGGAATATTTCTGACTAAACTGAAATTTTCTTACGTATTCTTTACTTTTGAAGAAATTCTTTGGAACTAATGAATCTCGAAAGTTTCAAGATTTTCCAAAATGTTCATTCAGTATTTCCGAAATAAATCTAGGAACATTCCTCTTTAATTTTTGGAATACACCCTTCGAATAATCTGGAATTTACCAATTTAGAAAATTTCGTGAAGTTCTGTAATCTGGAATGTTCTTGATTTTTTTATTCTATTCTGTATTTTTCTAGATATTTATCATACCCGAAAATACATTTCAAATTATATTAAGTAAGATAAAATGACCAAAAAGTTTAAAACACCACATTACACTTATTAATGTTTGAAACTATAATCGTTTCATGTCATAATTCTGGTAGAATGTTTTATTCTTGTTTTTCTTGTTTCATAATATGATTTTTTAAGTGAGTAAACATTTGTTATGAATAATTTCAGGGCTGATCCATGAACCACGCGAGGAGAACGACCACCGTCACGAGAAGACCGACTTTCCAATGGTTTGCAAACAAAAACGACGAGTTGAGGAAAAGAAAAATGAGAAATGCGTTTAAATATCCAAAGAAAAGAAAAAAAAGTTCATCCATTTCTGTTGTCGGTAGGATTATCTTGTTGTTAAATATTCTGCCCATGAAGGAACACAGCGTCGATCGATCCACGCATGTAAATGCTTGTATATGTTCATAAGCTAATAATATTACAGGGTATAATCGATAGAACGAGGCTCATGAAGAGTAAGAAAAGTATTGATTGTGTAATGTGCGTGTAACGTGAGAAAACTAATGAACCGAGCGTGCTCATCGAAGATCAAGAGACTCGAGTAAAACAAAGAGAAAGAAAAAAAAAAGAAAAAAAAATACAAACTTTCTACGATTTGCATAAAACCTTGTAGTTTTATTTTTTCCCCGAAACACTCCTACGACGTGAAGTAACGAGACTAATTCATGGAAATGAAAAATAATTAATTAAATTATTGCGAGAGAAAAATAAATATTAAAAAATTATAAAATCGTTAACGAATGATTCATGGTCATTGTGGAGAAATGAGAATGACAATTTTTTTTATTCAATTACCTAGAATCACCGTTTCGTCGTATTTAAAATACAAATTTTTCAATTGTTATATTTTTTTCGCTTTCTCTCGTATTTTTTATTGTTTTATCTCTTCCCAAATCGTGTTCGTGTGGCGCTAAAGAATCGAGAGTCAATATACCAGATAAGACACACAAAAAACGTCCGGATGTGCTTAATGTCAGTTTTCTCTCTAGTCGTTCGAAAATAGCCAATGATTCCAGGCTCGAAAGCTCCGGTCATCCCCGGCCTTAATCTATATATCACTAGGGCTATATAGTAAGACAACATAACGATATATTCGGTGAGCTCTTCCAGAAATAAATGAGAAACATCGGGTTCCCGTAAAATCCCACCTGGACGCGGAGAACGAGGAACGTGCCAATGAGGGCGGAACAAGAATGTCTTCGGGTCGAGGCGCAAAATATTTCATAATTCAGAATGAATTTTTTACGAGACTAAAAAGAAAAAAAACAAGGAAAAAAACGAAAATAAATGGCCCGCGTGTTTCTTTGGAATCGCGAGGTTTAGTCGAATCTCAAAATTCTTTTATCCTCCATACATTTCTTTGTCGTTTAGAATTAAGAAAATAGTTTCAAGGTCATTGACCAATTTTACAGTTTTATTCTTCTCAGGGAACTCTAAATAATTCCTGCTGAATTATTTATCTTTGACGTCATTCATATTGATAGCATTTTTCAACGAATAAAACATTTTTTGTACGCAATTACTAATTTCATTAAAATATGACAAAATTCAGTTTTTTAGTAATAAAGAAAAACGTCCCTTGTCGTGAATTGAAAAAATTATATATTTGTGTTTAAAGTAGAGGACACGCAAAAAATAATCATCAAGATACGCTACTGCTCAAAAGTTTAGAAACGACGTTATTAATCAATTCGTTTATTGTTATCTATACACTTACGCCCTGTCTCATGCTCAAGGGCACATATTCTACTGTTAAACGCTTAAAGCGAATTGATTTGACAAAATTGTTTTCACCCATGAAAGATCAATAACTCATTAAAGTGAGTTTTGTTTATCAATGTTCAAAATTATGAAAAATGATAAAAAATGATAAATAATATAGAATTAATGTGAAACAAAAAATCAACAATGAATTTTCAAATAATTTAGCACAAAAGTCACTTGCTTGTATAAAAAACAAGTGAAAATTGATCCGTTGGCACATGTTTGAAACTTTTTTTAACTTGAGCTAGTTTTTTCATAAACAATGGCTCAAAAAAATGATTAGTTACTTGAAAATTTGAGCAAACTCAATTCTATTCCATTCCATGTGAAATATATTTTTTGAAAAAATGATTGATGATTTTTAATTTTATATCATCAGAACGGGAATGGCATTGTATAGTGCTTACTATCGACGGCACATTTTAAAAGAGTAAAAAAAAAAATTGTTGTATGACTCAAAATAAATAAATAGTTTAAAAAAATGAAAATTTTTAAAATTCATTAAACACAAATTTGAGAATAGTGTAATTCATTAACCAGTTCTCGTTTCAATTTTTCGATTAAATAAACTATTAAATTGTTTGAGCTTAATTTTAGGATTTTTAAATTAATTGTCCAATGAAAATGTTTCATTAAGGGGGGAAAACCATTTACAAATTTGAAAAAATCGATTTTTTTCTCTATAAATTGATAGTTCAATGTCTTAATAATATCGTGTCTAATTTTTAAAGCGAAGCTCCCAGAATTGCCTGAGTTTTCGTGGAAAAACGCCAGGAGCGTTCATGCCATACTAATTATATCATGCTAGGCGCTCTTTCGAGAGAGTAAAAAATCAATTAATCGTATTTACTATTGAAAGTAGCAAAATATAAAATCAAAAATATCAAAAAAAAATTTCAAATATTTCTTACAGTCATTTCAAAATTATAATTGTTCGGTACAATCACTGTACGTTTTAATTACACAATTTAATTCATTTAATCCAAACATGATTGATACAATTGACTGAAATACTTTTCTGTATTTCCTGAGCAAAGCGATGATACTATTTCAAATATTTATTGAATTTTATTCAAAAAATGTTTTGGTTCTATTGAATATTTAAAGTTTTACTTCAAATTGCGGGCGTAGTTGGCTCAACAAAATACCTTCAACTACGCGCGGAGGTTGCGTCCACTACGCCATTACTTTCGCCGTATACAACCTCAGGGCGTAGTTGAGCCGACTACGCCTCCGTTCTCAGCACTATGCCTTTTTGTCAGTGTACGTATTACGGATTGGCCATTTATCGAAATATGGAATGCGTAGAAAATATGAAAAAAAGCTATTATGACTACGTTTCATCATTTATATTCGACCGATGAGAATTCCACACTAAAACACCAGCTATCGCCAAGGGCAGATAGCTTGTGTTTTCGTTTGTTACCTTTAAGAATCATTTTGATTTTTTTGTTTCAGACAATTACAGCCCGAGGGTGAACTCCAGCAGTGCGAAAACTTTTTGAGCGACTTCCTTTGAACATCGATGTACACGACTGGCAATTTGCATTAAAAAAAAAGAAATAATATTTTTGCATACTTACGATATCAAATAAAAAGCACCCAAAGTTACAAATTTCCGTGTGTACTCTTTCCATGAAAAAGAAAATCACGAAAAACCCCTAATTTTTTACTTTTAAATGGTCTTCCCCCTTTAATTGTATAACGAAATGTGTCAGTTCTCTTCGGCTAATTTTTTTTCTTTTTAATGAAACATAAAAAAATAATACTGCTTCTAAACTTCGGAATGGTAGTATAAATGATTATTAATTGAAACGAAGAAAAATAGAATTTAATTCGAATGGACAGGGAAATATTGCTTTCGTCGAATTTTCAGTTGCGCTAAGACTATTCTTGATTCTCGTTAAATTTGCGGCTGTTATAAAAGACATTTTGTAAGCGAGGCGCGTACATCGTGTCGTATTTGCTTCGCGCCTTTTTGTTTCCTCCACCTCGTGAGCAAAACGTTACAGGCCGGGAACGGAGAGTCCTTCTCGGCCAATGGGCCTTGCAATCATACCTGTCGTAAGCATGAATCACGAACTCGCCTATATAAGAGCTTCGTGTTGCGCTCCTTTTTCCCACTTTGTAATCTCACTTTTGAATCGTCGGGACCTACGACCATTCGAATTTTTGTTTATTTTATTTTTTCTTAACAAAAAGTTCTTCGAAGTTCATCTATTTTGCTTCCCACCTTCGGTTCTCGTATTGTTTGGGGAATCATGAAGTTTTTTCTCATTCTAATGGTCCTGGTGGCCGGTGCATTCGCCGCTGAAAAATATTCAAACAAATTCGACAACGTCGACGTTGATAGCATCCTCCAAAATAAACGCATACTCACGAATTATATTAAATGCATGTTGGATGAGGGCCCGTGTACTGCCGAAGGTCGAGAGTTAAAAAGTGAGTTAAATTTGTCTTATGACGAATTATTATAACCTTTTTTAATTAAATTATCTCTAAATAAAAGTAAAAAATTAATATTTATTTTTAAAAGTTAAGTTTTTATCCTTATATTAAAAAAAAAAAATTCAAATCGAATTTCGATTCATAATATAATTCCAGTAAAATTATAATTGGAACGTTTTACAAAACTGAAACCAAAAGCATTTAATTAACAATACATTGAAATATTGAATATCAAAATATTTGAATATATAAGTATATTGATACTTCGATCCTTAGAATTTTGGTTTTGTAAAAGGATATAATTTTAATTGTTCTAAAAAGGTGAACTTTATTGTCGGTCGAAATTACACTTGACTTTTCTCTTTACTATATCAGGATAAATACTGTTTTTTTCTTTAAGGTAATATGGCTGCTTCGCACTAGTCAAATGAGTGCTAAATTTTCAAAATACATTTATGCAAAGTTCAATGCACTAATTCATTGAAGGTTGATGTGTATTATAGCATATCTTATCAACCTTAAAAAAAAATTAATAACAATGGATTTGCGAAATCAACAACTGCAAACTGATGACTGCAAAATTCTATGATGTCATATTTTCGTCGAGATTTTTCAAACAATAATTCGTATTTTTCAACCGATTTTAATGCACTACGTCTTATTTTGTTCCTCAAGAGATCCTCTACAAATTCACCGCGTAGGTTTTTTTTCTAAACTTGTTAATATGAAAATTACAACAATTGGTTTAAAAACATTTTTTTAGCCAATTGAACAATTGGCTGCAACAGTGAAACGATGAAACTCAGAAAAAATCCACACGGTGAATTCGTAGAGAATCTTTTGAGGAAGAAAATAAGACGTGGTACATTAAAATCGGTTGAAAAATACCAAAAAATCCCGATGAAAATATGACATCGTGGAATTTTGAATTTATCAGTTGAAGGTTTTGCAAATCTATTATTATTAATATTTTTTTAGCTTAATAAGACATGCTGTAATACAAATCAACGGTCAGTTCATTTAATTAGAGCATTAAACTTTGCATAAATGTATTTTGAAAATTTAGCACTTATTTGACTAGTCTGCATCAGCTATTTTACCTTAAGAATATCTTTCTTGCCAGTGGAGCTGTAAAAAGAGTCTGAAATAAATGTTAACAATTGAAATTCTAGTTAAAACCAAAATAAAAGAAGAATTTCGATACCGAATCTTTGAAACGAATAAAGTTTTCGAGTTCTCAGTTAAATTGCTGATGTCTTGTACTGTAATAATAGCGTTGACACGTCATTAATCTCGGTGAAAGCAAAGATATGAGTAATACGTACCCGTGAGATTTTTTTTTCTTTTTTAGGACCCATTTCTCCATGTCCGTTACACAGTCGTTTGCTCCGAGCGAGTTCGACACTTTCTTTCGATTGCGTAATTTTCCCACTCCCATTCACCGAGTCAAAACTTTCACGATTGCTTTCGAGTAACCTTCGGTCAGGCGTTACATGATTTTAAATTTTCGATCATAAAACATAACGTCATACTCTTTTTCCATGGAGTAACGAGTTACGAATGAAATATGAGACAAGTTTAGCATGCTTCGTCAATTTTTTCTAGAATTACAACGTCTACAGAATTTCTGTCACGTTTAACCCAAATAAACAATTGCCCGATTCATCAAAATGATTTTTTTTCACAAAGTTTGCATCGTTGATATGTACCGAATTTTTTTATTAGGGTTTTTTTTTAAAGAATCGATAGCCAAAATCAGCACAAATAAGTATTGCTAATTCTAACAATTAGACAGTTGAAGAAAAAGAAAATTTTATTGCATTCCAACAAAACAAAGTTTGATACTTCATTTTCATTCCTTTGTTTTTTGCTGACAGAACTTTTACCAGACGCGCTGGGTAACGGTTGCAGCAAGTGCGATGAGAGACAGAAAGTTGCGGCTGAGAAAGTGATCAACCATTTGAGAAGAGAACGAACTGTAGAGTGGAATCGTTTGTTAAAAAAATACGATCCAAGAGGAGAATACGAGAGACGTTATCAAGCTCATCTCAACGCGAAGACGGCTTAGACATATTGAGTCAGCGCAATTTTTTCATTATTCAAAAATTATCACGTACCGCATAAATTGTGAAAAATCGTCAGTAAGTTAAAAATGACGTGAAAAAAAAAAATACTCGTTATTTCATCGTACTGTCTCTTATTCTCATCAACACGTCCATCTTGCTTGTACAAATTACACCAGACACGGGAATAAGTTCACGGGTTACCGCACATAGGAAAAAGTTTTTTCGTAGCTGAAGTATCTTTGTGAAAATCGATACGAAAAAACACATTCGAAAGTGTGATGAATTATTCGACTCGTCTCTTCTTCACTAATGATCCAAGCTGAAACAGAAATGAATTTTTATTCGTCGTTAAACGTAAGCGTTATCTAAAGAAAGGCTGTTACATTAATAATCGAAACATGAAGTGATTGTAGAATAAATATCAAAAATATATTAAACAAAACAAGAATAATGATTTCAGACTTATTATTTTCCCAACTTGTTTCGTGTATATGCAATAGACTTAAAAATATTGCTGGATTTTCTATTTTTCATATACTTCATAGTATTTAAATTAGTTCTTGTGTTGTAATATTACGCCAAATTTTTCAAGTTGCAAACAGTCGATCATTTTGAAACTTTAATTTAACTAATTATTCCTAGAAATATTTAAAAATATATAAAACTAGAATTATTTTAGTAAAAACTTACAAGATCTGATATAGCCGGCAAATTATTCGTCTGATCAGTCACAGAGGACTCTTGTTCCCGACTTTCTTTCGGTTGATTCGACTTTTTCATGTTTCTGTGCTGCGGAAATGTCGGCATCAACTTTGGATCGCATGCTGCAAATAAACCGAGATAGTGATTGAGTCGAGGTAAATATTTATTAGTTGGATTGACAAAATTTCACACACTTACGCAACGGCGCCTCTTTGAAGTAACTACTCTGTAAACATTCTTCAGCTGTGGCGCGTTTCTTTGGGTCATACATGAATAGGAAATTTAGTAGCCGCAGTCCTGCCGCGCTTAGCCAGGGGAATCTTTGTTTAAGATTGTTATAAGGTTGTTGTTTGAGAGTGAAATTTTGAAGTGCCGGCAACGAGTTGAATTCCGGCCAGATCGCTTCGCTCGGAGTTCCAAGAAGATCAACGATCAATTCGAGCTGAGCGATTTCTGATCGTCCCGGTAAAAGAGGCTTGTGACCCAACAATTCACCTAACAAGTAAAAAGAAAACCATTTTAATCGTGACTTTTGCTTTATCATACAATTGCTTAAAAAAATATTTTTTTGAGCGATTACACTGGTTTACAAATTTTTACTTTTCTTAAATGCAAAACAATAGAACAAGTTTTTCCCGCGGATTTTGCGCTGCTCAATCCGAATCTGGTGGCGAAAAATTCTATTCGGTCAATTTTTTTAAATACAGTTAATTGGTAGCATTGCTGTTTGGAGTTAATCGTTAGTGAGCCTCGTTACCGTTTGCTCATTATATTACAAATATATGAAGGAGGTATGTTTGTGGACCCTGAAATTAATAACTTATTGAATAACAATAAGTTTAAGTAACGTTTATCACCAAAAGAAGCCGAAGCGTGGTTATCGTTTAGGAATGTTGTTTGGTTCCAATGTCAAAAAACTAACTGCAGAAGAAAACGTGTTTATATTCTTTAACACAAATAATTATAAACTCGTGTTATTCTTCTATAAGGCAGCAAAAGATTTATTATTCTTGGCATTGAAAAGAATTAGCGAATTAAGTAGTTTGAGTAATAACTTGTTTATTTTTATTATTAGTATTTTCAATTTATGTTCATAACTATACTTTTTTCCATTTTTTATTACTATGTCTATTTTTTTTATTGTCACCTGGTTTTGCTCCCGATTATAATGAAAAAAAAAAGTTACAAAAAATGTATACGTTGAATGAAATTACCTAATATACATCCAGCAGCCCACATGTCGACAGAGGTTGTTTGAGTTTTTGCTTGTAGCAATAATTCTGGTGCTCTGTACCATAAAGTGACGACTCTCGGTGTCATGGGTTTAAGGGGTAATCCGAACCATCTCGCAAGACCGAAATCAGCGATTTTGACGCATCCTTTATCGGTCATAAGTAAATTGGAAACTTTCAAGTCTCGATGTACAATAAAATTATGATGTAGATATCTGAGCCCTTTGAGTACTTGTAGCACGATACATTTGACTTGACTCTCCGAGAAAGGCGCCTGCATATTGTCCAACAAACTTGCTAAATCTTGTTCACAATATTCCATCGCGAGAAATATACTCTCGAGGCTTCTTCCGACTACAACTTCTTTGAGATGAACGATGTTCTCATGACGGCAGGACAATAAAACACTGATTTCTCGCAATCCGCTCACTGGCAAACCATCTTTCTCGTGTTCCATTCGCACTTTCTTCAGAGCCACAACTTTGTCGCTTTTTGTGTCTCTCGCCCGATAAACAATACCGTAAGTACCCTCGCCTATGCGATTAAGCTTTTCAAACTCCGAGACAAATCTACATTTGCCAAGCTGAAAAAAAAAATAACATGTGTAAGCAAAACATTTTTTTTGGCAACTTACCGAAAAATTGTAATCTTTCATGCGTATGCAATAAAAAAAATGTTTTTGTTTTGTAAACAGAAGATATAAGAGAAGACAAAAAAACAATAGGAACCAGAAAAACGACTGACTAATCTCAATGGTTGAAAGAGCACTTAATAATGATCATTCTCATTATTAGCCATTTAAACAATGGTAAAAAGGTTTAGAAATAAAAATAGGCTTTTTTAAGTATTTTTTTAAGTTTGCTTACAATATCTTGTTCCGGTATTTCCATGGGTTTGCCAGTAAGTAGAGATATGAGGATGCCACGACGAGTTATTGGAGCTGATGGATCAGGCCCAGCCTCGGAAAACGGCTTTTTTTCAATGTCATTGTTGTCCACTGACCTTTTCCCTATTGTTTCTTCTATAAACCCATTAAATAAGTATTTCTAAGGTAATCAGTCGCTTGAATTGTCATAATTGATCAGTTGTAATTTATCATAGTTTTCTGTTTCAGTTTTTGTCCTATAACTGGGACATATATCAAGAAACAGGTCAATGATTTAATTATTACAAACTTTCAAGTAAAAACAGAAGAAATTAGAATAATCTTGTAAGATAGCTCAAATGGTTCACGCTATAACGATTCTATGGAAACCCAAATGATGTTGAATCTTTGAGTCAATAAAGTATTGGTTAGCAATAAAAACATATTAATTTAATTTATCAAGTCTACCAAAATTGATAGATTTTTGAATGAACGTAAGTTAATTGAACGATTGGATTTATTATTTATTTTTTCGTTTGTTGAGGGTGTTGTAATTTCATTATATTATAAAAAAAAATATAGCATAGCCTGAGCATTCAATAGCAATTATTCATAAATAATTTTCAATATACAGTTTCTACAATCCACCAAAATGTCATCTTTAACAATATGCATTTTTATTTGGTCGTGTCAAATAACAGAAGTGAACAAAATCACCTTTTTGTTTTGTTTGTGCTAAGAATGGTATTATTTCTTTTACTATAGGTGTAAAATAAAAAATGTATCAATATTTTGAACTTTAATAAACCAGCTGTGAAATCCGTGGATTATTTTATTTACGTAATTAAAATCGAATGAACTGAGTCGTTATACGCAGTTTTTAAAAATTAAGAACGAGTAATTAATACAATTGAAGATGAAAAGAAACTTGTATATTCTTTTGTTTACACCGTTAAGCTGAAAGTTTTTAACCTCCAAATTGTGTAAGGATGGATGAATGTCAAAAAAAAGCCTACCTTTCGTCATAGTTGCAGGGTGTAATAAAAATGCGAAACTCGCTAAAATTTCTCTCTTTAATCACATTCACTGTATCTCACAACGATTTGAATAACAATAGTTAAATAAATAAATTTTCGCGACTGAAAATTCTGTTGTTTTCGGCGTCCACTCGTGGCGATGTGGAATTTTACTGGTGCTGCCATCTAATCATATTCTCTGGTATGTTTCGTACTGTTGATAAAGTAGCAATTTGATAGCAAAATGGATTTTTGCGCATGCGCAAAACTTTTATTATTGTTATGCTTGTCAGCCGGTCTCGATGGTCTCGATCACGCCTCGATAACATTATTCTGGCTGAATTATTCAATGGGGAAGGATCCTGTAGCTAGGATACAAAAATACAAAACAAAACTCATTCCCTCTTATTTCCAATAATTCTTTCAGAACTGCCACGCTGTTCAGCACTGTTGTTTTCTCATCAAATGATTGAACATACACTTTTCGCGTTTTTATTTATTAAAATAAATAATCAAATTTTCAACGATAAAATTACCGAATTTTTATAGTGCGGATTTAACAAGTTTCAAATAATTAATATGTTGGGCACTGAATCATCGTTGGTCGATGATGATCTGTATATGGGCTACAATGATTATCCCTCGATCTACAGTACCAAAGATCTCGATCAGGATGAATTATTTCAACAAGCTCTCCAAACTAGCTACGCTAAAAGATCTATCGTAAGTGAACTGTCACTTTTTTTTTCCGTATCGAGACACGCGCCAGAGTGTTAAGGATGAATAACAAATAAATTCAAGCCAATAGTTTGATTCCATAAAAATGCAACGACAAAATTATTAAAAAATTATCAATAAAGTTAAAAAAAAAAAATTCTTCAACAAATAATCAGATGATCGTTTCTTTCGTTGTATTAAATGAATTTGTTGTTTTTGATAGACCACTTTCAAATTTTTTCTCTTTTCTTTTAAATTTCTTCTTTCGACTTTGCCTGGAGGCGGTATTTTAGAAACTGTTACAATGTCTTAGAAATTTCGTATCTACGATGTTGAATTTTTTTACAAAACATGTGCAAAATTCGTGATTTTTTTATTAATTTTCAAAAAGTTTTCGAAGAAATCAAAAAAAGGGAATATTCTTACAAAAATCATGTACATTTAGAAAAATCATTCATTTCAAATAACGAAAAAAAAATGTTGGCTATTTATCCAATAGTATATTGTTTGAACGATATGTTAACAGATTTATAGAATTATTATTATTATTATTATTATTATTATTATTATTATTATTATTATTGAAAATTAATGTTTATAAAGTTTCAAAGATGACTGAATTTTTTCAGATTTATTATCCTTTTGCGAAGTTTCGAAAGTCTTATCCAGTAACATTTTTGGCTGAGAAACGTAGCGTAATTCATCCTTGACACATCAATGATTAAATGAAAAATTTTTAAGTCTAGATTCGACGAGCTATCTGCAGAGGAAAATGGGCTATTTTTTGTTAATTTTAATCCTAGACCCCCACAATCTATTTTTCCGAACGTAAACCCTACAACGGGGTCGAAAACGACCCCAATATTCTCTTTAGCATAAAATATTCCCCGCATGCAATAATAAGGTTTAATTATACACTATTCTCTTCGTTTTTTAATAATGAAGAGAATAGTGTATGCTAAAGTTATATTTGGTGAAGATTTAATGATAAAAACTCCATAAAACGAAACAAAGTTTTGGAGAAATGCAAAAAAAAAGTTTTTTATTTAAAAACAATGGGGTCGTTTTCGACCCCGCTATAAGGGTCTAGCGTTATGGGGGGGATCCGAATTACAGGGTCCGATGTTTTTGGAATTGTTTTCTTCGATAGTAATACTATTGGAGAATATAATCCTAGAGTTACAGAGAGAAATTTAAAGTATTCTGACCCGTTGTAATATTGTAGAGCAAGAAATTTATTTAACGAATCGACTTGACCTAAGATTTTTTCCTTAGACAATTGCATTCTTTTCTACGTGAATTCAAGTGTTTTATTTAAAAAATTGAATCCAACAAATGTTTTTAAACAATTAAGTTGAATTTTTTTCACGAAAATCGTAATTTTTTTAAAGAAACTATTAGAAAGGGTTTTTTGGGAGTTTCTCACGAAAATTCGGGTTAAAAAAAATGAACGGTGTTTTCCTATCAAAATACATCGAAAAGAGAAACTGTTAAAAAAGATATTACAAAGAAAAAAGTTTCCAACTTTTCCACAAGCCTTCCACAAAAATGACTAGTTTGTGATTTTCAAAAAATTCGATAAAAATGTATAAATTCAAATTTGGAAAAATATAATACTAAAATAAAAAATGAATGAAATTAATTTTAATGTCTGTTTAAAAGCATACACCAAAAACTCCAGGAACTGCAATGCGACTTGGAACTTCTACTGGTGTAAGTTAATTTTTATTTTAATTTAATTATTCAATCAATTCTCCCCTGTTATATTTAGCTTTTGTTTAAAAGTGTGTTCTTTTTAATTCGTTCATAGAAAAATATTGATTGAAAAAAAACCTAGTTGTTCAAAATTTTGGACGTTAAGGAGGAAAAGAATTTTTAATAAAATCAAACGATTTGTAAGGGGCAAAGAATTTTTCGTTGAAAAAAATTAAATCAATAGACCAGGCTGAAAATTAAACCAATAGACTAGGCTGAATTATCCAATTTTCGAAATGATATATTTTTCGGGGTAATTTAGTTCCATAGGCGAGGTACAGTGGCTACAGGTCGACCTGGAACAGGTCCAAGACCAATGACCGCAGTTCGTGGGGCTGGTTACACGAGTAATAATCGCCAGCCCTTTGATCCCCTTAATATGGCGAATACGTCAAGGGGACCTGCTCCGCCATTGTCAACAGGCAAGGAAGACACGTTAGTTTTTTTTACAATTTTGTTTCAAGCCCCATCAACTATATTTCCGGTTTATATTTTAATTTCAATTTCAAATGAAACTCAATTCGGGTTGATTTTAGTCAGGAAGAAAAAATAAAGGTTGCCGAGCGCAAAATAATGGAGTTGATAGAGAGTTCGGCAATGGCAGAGAGCGAAAATAATATGAAAGTTGCACTTGAGCGGGCGAGGGAAGCATCATCAAGAGAAAGAATTCTAATACGTCTTCAGGAACAAACGGGACTGAGTGATAATCATAACGTCGATTTGACATTCGCAGTACGTCCAGATAAATTTAACGATAAAAAAATATCTTAATTGTTTATTTACTGAATTTTTACGCTGAGAAATAAAAATATTGTTAACCGAAACAAATTACGATTCTTTCAACAAAAATATTCAGTTCGATACGAGCAACAAAATGTTCTTGAGATGAGACGAAATAATTTGTGAATGCTGAAACAAGTTATTGGTCGAACCAACAAAACTTTGGCGTAACCAAACAAATCAATGTCAATGCAACAAAATATCATTCAAATAAACTAATTCGTTTATTCATCCTAACGATTACCGTGCAATCAATTTGATAATTCAGATTCAAACAAATATTTCATTAAAGCAACTAAAAAGTATGCGTAAGCAAATAAATGCGTACCAGTTGTTCGAACAAAGTCATTTGGCTCTGGAGATTTAGTTGATTCATCTACAAGAAATTTCCTTGATTTAGTTGAATAAACATTTGCCATTCAACAAAAAAATTGTTGGATCCACCATTTTTCGTTCAAATAAATCGGATTTAGTTCAATGAAAAATTTTTTTATCTTAGTGGATAAATTGAAAATTGTAAAATTCTATTTTATTCAAATATTTTTCACTATTCGCGACAAATATATTCTCATGGATTTCTTCTATTATTCATTTACTACGAAAAGATCGAGAAAATATATATTTTTGAAGGATCTTAATTGTTTTTTCTGTTTCAACGATTCTTAATTATTTCGTAGGTATTATTCAATTTAGCGATACAGTATACAAATAACGAAATGTACACAGAGGCGATTGCGACGTATCAGGCTATAACGAGGAAAAAAGTATTTAGGGACAGTGCGAGGTTGAAAGTCAATATGGGAAATATATATGTGAAAATTGGCCAATTGTCGCAGGCTATAAAAATGTACAGAATGGCTCTTGATCAAGCGACAGCAGCTCACAAAAATTTTCGGTAATTAATTCCTCATATTTATCGATCTATATCTGTACTTGTTTCATTTGTGAATAGTACACCCAGAAAAAACGTCTAGTCGATTTAATTAGGATCTAGTTGCATCAAATAAATTTTTTTCCTTGTCTCACTGCCAAATAGAGGTCTATTTAACTTTAAGGTATATACTGTATGTACTGCATACTAGTCAAATGAGTGCTAAATTTTCATAATTGTTTTATGCCAAGCTTAATGCACTAATTGATCGTAGTGTTAGTGGATTTATATCATAGCATGTCTCATTAACGTATAAAAACATTAAAAACGATAGATTTGTGAAACCATCAACTGATAAATGCAAATTTCCATGATGGCACATATTCATCGGAATTCGTCAAATAATAATCCGTAACTTTTAACCGATTGCAATGCACGGCGTCTTATTTTGTTCCTCAAGAAATCCTTTATACGAATTCACCACGCAGATTTCTTCTAACAAGGGGAGTGCCAGATTTGGGAAATGTAGTTTGGGATGAGGCGACGCGTGGTTGCAGTATTACCTCATGGTGTCGCTATGGCACAGTCATAGGGCCAGATGGCCACCCATTTCCGAGAAAAACACTCGAGAAATCATGGTCATAATATATATACTAGAATGTGTTAATCTTCATCGAAGTGGCCTGGTAGCCGGGGTGGTAGCGGGCCAGCGTGGGACCTCTGGCGTAAGTCTGGGCGTTCGGTGATTTTTTTCGGTTCCGCGCAACATCGGGCAATTACTCGTGTAATATTCATATATTAAGTCCATAATCAGTCCAGTGCTAGAGCTAAATAGGAAAAGTAACGGTACCACTCGTCATCTCAAAGTATTTACATCTTTATTCACTGTGAATGAAAAAATAGTGCGCAAGAAAAAGCTCCCCCCATCGCAGTGTGGTGGGAGCGTGTCCACGATGGCTCAACGATTGAAACGACAAAGTTTGCCGGGCGAATCAACAAAAACTAACTCATTCAGTGAAGGAATAACCCAAATCAATAAAATTCCTAAACTAAACTCATCGCAGCTTGACAAGCTCCATAGACAATCCCTCAATGAGGGCAAGATTTCGAAACATAACCCTAAATGTGTACCCAACATCACAAGTGCGTGCAAAAAACAAGAGGCAAAAGCAGCGCCATCTCTGAGCGAAGCCAATCAAACCAACAACGAGGGAACATCTGGGGGCCTATTACGGTTCTCAGATTGGGTGAAAATGACGAAAGTGAGCTGCTCACCCAATTACGGTGAATCTCGCTTGTCGAAAATGCGAGATTATACGCGTGAGTTGACTCGACACAAAATTCTATGTTAAAAACAGCTCTGCGCATGCGTTGCTTAGTTAAAGTGTCGTTCGGGGGTTCGGGCTGCAAGGGTACGAATGGCACCTTTACAAGCCTACCAAAAAAAAAGCCTATCCGTAAGAATCTCTACCGCTCGATCTCTATCAAAGAAATGTCAACCAACAAAAAAAACACTATCAAAGCCTAATACTATCAAGATTTATTCACTACCATGGTCATACTCTACCAACGAAGAATTACTAATGTAATATAACTATATATTACACTGTATATAGATATATACGCTAGTAATTCTTCGTTGGTAGAGTATGACCATGGTAGTAAACAAATCTTGGTAGTTTTAGGCTTGAATAGTGTTTTTTTGTTGGTGGACATTTCTTTGGTAGAGATCACGCGGTAGAGATTCTTACAAGTAGGCTTTTTTTTGGTAGGGTTGTAAAGGTGCCATCGTAAGTGCAAGAGAGATAGTTGAAAATTCAAAAGTGAATTTTTTTGAGACGATTTAACTAATAACAAAAAATGCTCAATCAGCAAATTCTTGCCCTCCTCTTGCGTTTGTTAACAAAACTTTTTTATAATCGGTCCAACTGTTTTGAAAAATTTCAACTTTTAAAATTTAAAGTGAGGTTAGGTAACTGATTCAACAAACTCTCAAAGCTGTGATGATTTCAATTGTATATCAGTTCAATCTTCATAAAATATAGAGATATTAAAGTTTCGGTGTCATGTAAGGTTTCTTTTTTTTTTTTTGAAATGTCTGATTCTTTTTATATCGAAAAACACCTATATACCGTCGAACAGCCACCTTTTTTCAAAACATCAAACAGCGTGAAAATGTGAGATCCCTAGACCGGAAATACCTAGTGATCTCGCTTTTTCACTTAGGAGATCCACAATAGGGTGAGAATATTCACGTGACATGAAAATGCGAGAAGTGAGCATGCTCACCCGAGAACCGTAATAGGCCCCCTGGCTGGGAGAAACAAAAAAAAACCTACCGACCGAAGCAGCACGAAAGTGCTGATCAAACAATGCCCTCTTGCAGCAACAACTCATTTGATGCTCTCTCGGATGCAAGCGACATGGAGAGAGAAATTGATGACACTCCTGCGCCATCTACCAAAAACAAACAGGCTCATCCCCCACCCATATATACGAAAAATGTAACCCTAATGGAAGTCATCATGCTTTTGAAGGAAAACAAGATCAATAAACCGCACTTCTCAATATTTCAAAGTGACAAGGTTCAATTTTATACATATACGCCAAAAGACCTTAAACCAAAATTTTTTGTAATCAAAGGCATTAAAGGACCCTTTTCGGATGAAGAAATCCTCGAAGAAATCAAAGGTATTAACATTCCCAACCTCGAGATCCTTCAATTCTCCAAACTGAAGATCGATAGGAACAACTCAGAAAGATTTCATCACATAATACAGGTATCTAACGACAGCCCCACATCAGAACTCCTGAATATCAGCCACCTCGCTTACCAAAAAATAAAATGGGAAAAACTCAAAAAACCCAAAATATATCAGTGCAGAAACTGTCAACGAATAGGACACGCAAGCAAAAACTGTAATTTAAAATACAGATGCGTAAAATGCGCTGGTGATCATGAACCGGGAAAATGCCCCATTACCCAAACTACTGATAAAACGAATCTAAAATGTGCAAACTGTGGAGAACACGGTCATCCAGCCTCTTACAAGGGATGCAGCTACATAAAATTCGTTATACAAGCAAAAAAACAACAAGAACAAGCTCAACAGGATGTGGAGCGCAACGGAATGAATTTTGTTTCACGCAACATCAACGAACAACTCTCATACGCTAGAGCAACAAAATCCCAATCGGCAACACCAGCCCCACCACGTCAACACATAGCTCAACCTCACAGCCCCTACACCGGCCCTCTACGGCGAACAAGTGCAACTGCAGACGCATCGAAGCAACAACAACAACCACACTGATGACGGACCGTCCTCCACGACACCTCCAGCATGGGTCAATGATTTAAAGAATGAGACAGCGACACTAATCACCACACAAATTAGTCAGTTATCCTCGCAAGTAGATGCAAATACAGCGAAAATTGAATTCATCATGAATACCATGTTCCAAAAAAATAACAACAATTACTCTTTCTATAACAATGTCTGCTAATCGAAAAGGTATCCCTAATTTAAAAATAGCGGCGATTAATGTAAACTCAATCGTTGCTAATTACCGCCGATATGAACTATTACAGTTCATAAATAAATATAACATGGATATAACATTGGTATCTGAAACCAAACTTAATAATAATCATAAATTCTCACTTGACAATTTCATAATAGTTAGAAATGATCGTCCAAATTCTGTGCAAGAAGGTGGGACAGCAATAATCATAAAAAAAGATTTATAATTCTCAATCATCACATATCCTTCCTCGGCAAACAACGCCATTTTAGAATACACGATCGTCAAACTGCGCTTTAACATATCAAATTTTTTGTCATTAGTGCCTACGCAACTAACGACAACAGGAACCTATTCATCACTGAGCTGGATACACTTCTCTTAAAACTAAAGTTACACCAACCTAATAATTATTATGTATTGGGAATCTCAACATGCGCCGTAATGTGTGGGGCGATAGAATGAACAATCAAAGAGGAAAACAATTTTCATTATGGGAATTTAACGAATCATTAAAATACAAGCTGCAAGCATATCTACTAGCCAACCCCACATTTAAGTCAGCTAACACTTACCTTGACATTTGCATCGCAGATGCCAGACTTGATATTTCAGGACTAACCGATAGGCAAATTGACTCCGCTCCCTACGATTCGGACCATGAGGCGATAATATTCACCTTAAAGCCTATTGGGGTAATCTCTCCTGACATAGAGTCACATGTACTACCGAAAATCTACAACTACAAAGCTACGAAATGGAAGGCCTTTGAAAACAAACTGAATAGGAACTTCAACATACAAATAGACAACAACCGTAATCTCACAACCATTGAAATTGACGAATACATCACACAAATAAATAACCATATCCTCTCCACAATTGAAACGAACGTTCCGGTCCACAAAAACAACAACTCTCTCCACATATACATCTCCCCCAAAATAAAGCGTTTTCATGAAGACAAATCGTTCCTCATCTCCCTAATACACAACCTACGTAAACGCGACCCGACCAAGAGCCGCCCTGCTACTCGAGAAGCCCAGACGCTTCTTAAAGAGATAAATAGAATACTCAAACAAGAATTCACTGCAGCTTCGCACTAATTCTGGGTTAAGCAACTCAAATCCATTAACTACAAGAAACTTGAAGCCTTCTTTCCGAAAATTAAACAACTACTAAGACCTAAATACATTTCAAAAATAGACAAAATTGTCATACATGAATCAAAAACAGACTTAATTGATAACAGCGATTGTAACCCTTTGGAGCTCGTAAAAGAGAATGACAACTACATTTTTCACACGCAAATTCAGAAACTTAACATACTAGGAGCCTATTACGAATCAATAAATTCCCCCAGGCATCTCAACAATGGATCGCGTCTCAAAAACATCGCTGAAGATTGCGCCAATGAACTCATAGATAGTCTAGTCCTGACAAGAAACAATAATATCACCATCACACAGTTCTCAGATTGTAATCCAGCCAATAACCCCGTGCAACCTCATACACCGGACAACGAACCAAAACCTTTTTGCAACACCCATCAACTAAAAATAATAATCTCAAAACTTCCTAATGAAACATCGAGCGGACTGGATTGTATCCCATCCATTATCCTCAAACACCTCCCCGAAAAAATAATAGACACTTTCACAACAATATTCAATAATTCTATTAACCACCAATACTTTCCATCAATATGGAAAAGCGCCAAAATCATCCCCATTCTGAAAAAGGGCAAAAACCCCTCCGACCCCTCCAGCTATAGGCCCATTAGTCTCACCCCGTGCTTGAGCAAAATCTACGAAATAGTCATCAACCGGCACATCAATTATTTCTGTAGTCTAAATGAAGTCATCCCTGACAATCAATTCGGTTTTAAATTTGGTCACTCCACTACCCACGCAATTAACAAACTAACCTCGGACTTGAATAACCACCTACATAACAGAGATCTTGTAGGAGCTGCCTTACTAGACCTCGAGAAAGCATTCGATTCAGTGTGGTTAAAAGGACTCATATTTAAACTCATTAAAAAAAAATTTCCATCATGGCTTATTAAACTCATCTGGGACATGATCTCCGGAAAATCCTTTTTCTTATGGGACGGAGATAAACTTTCCCCGAAACAATTTTTCATCAAAGAAGGTTTGCAACCGGGAACCGTTAATGCTCCTATACTTTTTAATATTTTTACCTGCGACCTCCTCAACCTTGTTGACCTGAACAGCAACAACAACACATATTCGATAGCGTTTGCTGACGATCTCATAATTTATGTCGCCGGTAACAGACCAAACGTTATTCAGGACTCACTCGAATCGTTAGTCGAAAATATTAACAATTATTACATGGAATGGAACCTCCGAATAAATCCGTCTAAATGTGAGACAATTCTTTTTCGCAAACCGGTTGTTCATCTTTCAGCAAATAAAAGAAAAGGCTCAAGCCATATAACAGTCAATACCACAGGACCTGGCACAAATACTAAAACTACAATTCCATTCAAGAAAAACATTAAATACCTAGGGGTAAATTTCGAATATCTCCTTAGAGGAAATATTCATTTAAAAATACAGATGAATAAAACCAGAGCCGCTCTTAACGCTAATCACCGAATATTCTATAACAAACATTTATTATCAAAAACCAAGACCATATTATACCTACTCCTAATTAGACCGATCATTACATACGCCGCCCCAATTTGGTGGAACGTTAACGCCTCCTCCATGGAAACCCTCCGAGCATTTGAACGTAGTTGTTTAAGAGCATGCCTTAGTACATACAGATCAGCGCACTCTGAATACCAAAAATTAGTCAGTAACACAATTCTTTACAACAAAGCAAAAATACCCCGAATTGATAATTATATCTTACATCTAACTCGTGACTATTTTGCCAAACTACCAAGTATTAATAACACGATAACGAGATCGTTAACACAGGTTGACTCGATCAAAACAGCCCATCAGGCTACCTCTGGCTATATACCCCCGCAAGCATTCCAATTCTTTGACGGTATGGGAATCATCCAGAATTCCAATAACACTCCAATCATTTACCATTGGAAAAGAAATAAAGCCGACAAAAGAATTTCTCTAACCGCAGAGGACTTTTCACATCATCGAAATAAATTTAAGTACAATACGAACATATCTCACTGCGACTTTATAGATTTCCATAGAATAAACACCCGCAAATATTACTGGTTAGACGATAACAACCCGACGATTAAAAAGTTTAGAGCCGGAAAAGAAAGAATAATAGCCGCAAAACGGACTCAGCAACAACGGTTTCACCGAAACTAACAAACCCAAAAGTTATAGATCATAAGTCCATGTATATATGTACATTGTAAATACCGCTATAATATTAAGTAGTTTTAAGTTTTACCTATAAGTCCTGCATTAAAAAATATCGACCGGGTTTTTTTTTACTACATAATATTTTCTTTTTCCCCATGTCACCAAAAGCGAAAGCTGGATCGCTCCTCCTTATTGGCCGACTGCCGACCATTTCAAAACATATATATATTCCGATAAGTTACCAAATTATATCATTAGACAACGAGATCCTTATGCACTAAGACAAAAACCATCGCAAACCTACTGGCGATTTTTTATATTTATTTCAGCCATAAAAAATGTAAAACTGAGTTTGTTATGAAATAAATATTTTTGGAAAAAAAAAGTAGCGGGCCAGCGTGGTAACCCGGAGGTTTCGTGTTCAAACCTCTGCTTGTGATTTTCGTATTTTTTTTTTTTTTTCCAAGTTATTGTTCGTGTAACTTGCCAATGAATTAGTTTCATATAATAATTATATAAGAAATATTTTTTAGACAAATCTTGCTTCGTACTTTTAATGTATTTATTTTATTTCACTTTTTCAAATTTACTTTTTATAAGCTTAATCGTTCCACTGTTACAGCCAATTGTTTATTTAGCAAAAAAAATCTTTCATAAACAAATTGCTATAATTTTCAAACAAATAAACTTCGAAAAAATCTACATGGTAAATTCGTAGAGAATCTTTTGAGGAACGAAATAAAACGTGGTGCATTAAAATCGGTTAAAAAATACATATTATTCTTTGAAAAGTTCCAATGAAAAGGCGTCATAATGGAAATTTGCCATTATCAGTTAATGGTTTCGCAACTGTATCGTTATTAATCTTTTTCTAGGTTAATTAGACATGTCATTTTACAAATTCACCTTCACTATGTATAATAAGTGCATTAAACTTGGTATAAAAACATTGTGCAGATTTTAGCACTCATTTGACTAACATGCAGTAGAGCATTTACCTTAAGAAATTATTATTTTTTTATCACAATATTTTTATATTCTTGATTGATGAAAAATGTAATATGTGTATTAAAATCGGATATATTTTTATCTTAAAAATTGAACGAATATGAAAAGTAGAAATTAAAATAATATTTATATTATTGTTTATAATATTTATAATGTTAATTATACCATATTCAATTATGATATTATTTAATAATATTTTCATGGGTCTGCGACCCTGGGTAGATACAAAAATTCACGTTCGTCTTCCTAGACATAGTCAGAATAATAATACTATTTTGGTTCCCGCTATTTATGCACATCTAGAGCGCCATTCGTATGCGAGAAATGCCTCGATGCTCTGTGCCACGTGGTGGCCGGAGCAAGAAGCTTTAACGTGGGTACTCGAATAAACGGACCCAAATAGCATTATCTATTTGATTTAAGGAGGTTGTATCGATATTTATATGACATCATACGAAAAATACATTATATTTGATTATTCCAAGTTAATGTATTGAAATTTGGCGTGAATTTTCTTGAACAGCATTTAATTACGTGTGAAAAATTTGGGGAGGTTTCGCTGCCTGGTAATCGAGATATTCATTGTTGAAAATGACAAGTTTAACATGGGCTCTTATGGACGCTTTCAAAAAATTGCGAACTTCAACAATAAATATCTCAATTTTGAGACGATGAATCATCGGCATATTCCGCCAGAAGTTTAATACTGTCATAAGCTTTCTATTTACAAAATTTTATTGTGTAAAGTTGGAAAATAATTTTTACATGAGAAACGATACAACCTCCTTAACCCTAGCTACACGCTATAACTTTTAGTACCTTACTTACACACTATCGGTCTATTGGACCGACGATTTTTATTGCTCTATATCATTGTAACAAACGCGTCTATTGAGGTTTAATTGTAGTGAAATCGAAACGCCAGACTCCGACCAATCCGGAGAAGCTATCAGTAAAGCCAAAGAGTCGTTTGATAAAAAGTTATAACGTTTGTGAAAAGGCGTGTCGTGAAAAAAAGGTGAAAATGGAGTGTCGCTGTCCATTGGACCTCGTAGTGTGTAGCTAGGGTTAAATATACAGCTTTCTAGCTGAAACGAATAGAAATTTTGTTGATTCAAATTTAAAAAATTCGAATAAACGATCCTAGTAGATCTAAATAGAAGTTTATTCTGGGTGTAGGGACACTTCTATGTACTTCTTATCTTATAAAAGATTTATTTGAAATAACTAAAGGATCAAAATAATGCACAATATTGGTATGCTTTTTGTGCAAATGGGACGTTTGGAAGAAGCTGCGAATAGTTTCGAGTGGGTGATGCGAGAAAGGGCTGAATTTAAAGCTGGTTTACACGCTATTCTTTGCCACTTTGCTCTTTCTCATCGTGATAAAATGAAACGTGACTTTTTGGAATTGCTCGAGGTACAACTGAACATTGATCAGGAGGACAAATACAGTATGAGCACGGTTAGTTGTCCTGTCACTATCAATTAATTGCTTAATTGTACTATTTTTTGTATTTCAACACACGAATTAATTAAAATAATTAATTCGTTGAATATTCATATGTTTAAATGTGTAATATTTTCGAATTTATGACTGTATTGGGAACAACAAGAAAAATTCTAGTCAAGAATTGAGGATGTATTTGAGAGGAAAATAATTGTCATTGGAAATATTGCGCAGGACGACGTGGCTGCAAATATATTGAACGAAGTTATCAAAGTCGATGAACTTTCAAAATTGGAGAAAGAAATGAAACTCGAGGCAGAAAAAACGATTCTGAGCGCAGCCAAGCTTATAGCTCCGGTTATCGAGGACACATTATCAGCTGGTTTCTCTTGGTAATTATGCGATTATATCGCGAACGAATGAATATGCTAATAAACGGCATTTTTTATTATCAATATGTGTTACGATCACGGTGCTATTTTGACCAAATGAATCTGAGATTTTTCTGAAGGGAAATAAACATATTCAAAAAAAAGGAGAAGATTTTAATTACTAATTCGATATAATTAATTTCTCGGCGAATAATCCTTGGAGTACTCTATTCCAAAAATTACAAATGTTTCTAATGAATTCATCATTGTTTTTTTACTTATACAAATTAAGGTGCGTCGAAGCCATAAGATCCTCGGCTTACGGTCCACTCGCTGCCGATTTGGAGATAAACAAAGCAATGGTTTTTCTCCATAATCGGGAAACTTCATTGGCAATCGAAACACTGAAAGCTTTTGAGAACAGAGAAACGAAAGCAAATAGCGCCGCATCGACGATGTTGTCGTTCATTTATTTTCTCGTAAGTTTATTTTTGCCAATTTTTTGGGATTATTTGTCTGCTTTAACGAACATTTTAATGAATTAAATAATCTTTTAATTGATCACATATACTCTTCCCGAAAATGAAGTTAATAAATGAATTTATTCGAACAAATTTGAAAACGAGCAATCCTTTGAAAAATTTGATTCTTACTTTTCATTTTTTTTTTCAAATAAATCGATAATATCATTTTTAATTTATTAGAGAGGTGATTACGATCAATCAGAACGTTATGCCGAAGCAGCTCGCAAAGCAGACAGTTATAACGCTGCGGCTTATGTTAATCTTTCTGCATGTGCTATCAAGAAAGGTGAATTAGAAACGTCGCGTGAATTATTACTCTGCGCTCTTGACAGTGACGCCAGTCACGTTCAGGCACTCTACAATTTAGGTATGATGATGTTTTCAGCTTATCTGCGTGACTGATATAACTGAAAATAAAACTACATAACATTTTTTTAACAGTAATTTTTTTGTTTTTCAAACATAAAAGTATTTTTATTTATCGAAAAATTCCGAGTGTGAAAAAACGTTGATAGCTGAACAATACGACAGAACCAATTAATCAGTATTTTTCGCAAATCTAACATTATTTGGTATTATTTGTATCTAAAAATGCCAAACATAAATTATTGTCTTTTTTTTCCGAAAATATAAAATAATTTTGATTTCCCGAAGGATTGGTATATAAAAAACAAAGTATGTACGAGGAGGCTCTCGAATGCTTTTGGAAATTACGAAATATCGTACGACACGATCCTCAGACTCTCTATCAAATCGGGCATCTATATCAATTGATGAGTGATGTCGATCAGGCGGCTGAATGGTATATATATGTTTTTTTTTTTCGTTTCATCAACTGCAGCGTCGAATGATTGTCTAGAAAATTCTGAACTTAACTTTCGTAAATAACGTGCAAACATTCTACGAATTAAAAAATGAATTTCGAATAAATTTGATATTGTTTTTACAATTAAATTGTAATGTTTCTACTGAGAAAAAAATTTTGTTGAAAAGGTCGATTATTTTGTTTAATACGGCGAACAAAATATTATCGGATTAGCAAGAAAATTTTTGTCATTTCAATAATTTTAACGGACTGCCAACAAAATATACTGTTGAAATATCAAAAATTTCTTGTAATTCCAATAATATTTTGTTCACCGTATTCAACAAAATAATCGACTTTGTCAATGAATTTTCTTTTCAGTGCGGCATTATTTATTTTGATTGAATTAAAAAAACTGCATATATATGTATTGTTGCTCTTTATACAGGTTCAATCAATTGTTGGGTATTGTTTCTTCCGACCCTGGTGTACTGCAAAAGTTGGGTGAAATGTACGATAATCTAGGCGATAAACAACAGGCGTATCAGTACTACAGTGACGTAAGGCCCGTCAACTTACACTTACGAATTCATTTTAGAAAGAAAAAACATAGTCTTTCGCCTCATTACAATGTATTTTACTTCAGTCTTATAGATTCTATCCAGCTAATTTCGAAGTCATTGATTGGCTGGGTTCTTACTTCATATCGATGCAGGTACAATCATTTGATTACTCTGACATAATTAAGAAGAAAAGTGAATAAACCCGTATAAAAAATTGAATTAAAAAAACGAAATAAGAGCAAATCGGATTAACGGGACAGACCTAGTTAGAATTTTCGAAAAATCGATTTTTTTTATTTCATTTTCAAAAAGTAGAATCTCTTACGAACATTTTCCGCCCAGGTAAATGTAAATCGGACCATTATTCGCCGAAATACAAGACTTTGTAGCACGTCGTGTCTGAGCCATGCAAACCGTACTCAAAACTTTAAATGCGTTTTTCTCGAAACCATGTTTTTGAAGTCGGTGATCACTGTAGCTCGAGAACGGCTTTACCGATCGGGTTGAAATTTATATCACTTCTTCTATACATGGTAGTCCTCCATATGAACGAAGGATTTTTTTTTTGGATAATTATTTTTATTTTTAATAGCAAAAAATGGAACTGATATTTTGGTCAAAAAAACACTTTTGACTTTTAACGGCCGCCATTTTGTGAAAAATGGAAATTTTTCAAAACCCTTCGTTCAACCGGAGCATTATATCATTAACTAAAAATCCCCTCCGTTTTTTTTGTTTCAGATGAGCCGTTGCAGCGTGAGCTTGATCACCGCAAACCGTGTTTTTTTTTGCAGCGTCCTCGGCAATTGACGGTCACCAGCTTATTTCGATATGTATTGCGTTGAAAAAATTGCAACATATACATTACATATGTATCTTTTAAACGGAAGAACTTTTGTTGTGAATTATTTTATCGTTTGACCAAAAAAAATCGGAAAAAAGGCCTTTTTTTTGACGTTCCAACTAGGTCTGTCCCGTTAAGAGTAATTCTTGGGTCGATAAAAAATTGCTTTATAAAAACAAACAAACAAATGAAAAAAAACGATTGAAATTTTTGTCGAGGTGGCCGAAAAAGCTTTGGCATATTTTGAGAGAGCGGTCGAACTTGCACCTGATCAACCACGATGGCATTTGTTGGTAGCAGCATGCCTCAGACGAACCGGACAGTTTCACAAAGCTCTTAACGAGTATCAGAACATTCACAAACGTTTTCCTGAGAATATCGAGTGTCTGAAGTTTCTCGTAAGATTGTGCAGTGATCTCGGCCTCAAAGAGGCGCAGACGTACGCTAACGAGCTAAAAAAGGCAGAGAGGGCTAAAGAGTTGAAGGAACGTCAAGGTTCCGCTCGGCCAGGAACAACAGGTTAACATCAACAAGCAACACCTGCATAAAAACTATGAATCCGTATTTATAAACAAATTAGTAAATAATTAGAGATTATTCGATTAGGATCGAGAAGAACCAATAGCGGCGCTTCATCAAGAGGTGGCTCAGGCTTGAGTATGCAGTCGGATAATCGTTCCAGTCCTGTACCCCTTCGCAAAGAGAATCGTGGAATTTCTTCGAGTGGTGGTAATCGGTTGAGTCGCATTTCAGCGTTGGATAATCCCGTTGAGTTTACCCCGGAGCCCGATGGACGCGTCGGTAAGTGGAAATTCGTTAAAAATTGTTTAGCTAAAAAAAAGATTGAAAAACGTATTCGTTTCGAAACTTTCCATATTTTCACAAAGCAGGAATCAAATATTAGTGAAACGTGTGATATTTTAGGAAAAGTTCAATCCCTCATTATCCAAAAAAAAAACACTATTCTTTGATCTCGTGTTCAACTTCCCGAAATTCAATAAATAGCACTACTGTAAACTTTTTTTTTCATCACAGAGTTTTGGATTAAAAAAAAAATCGATTTGTCGAAGTTTTCGTACGTACGTTTTCGTACGTAGATGAATTTTTTTTTCTTCAATTTACGCTCGTTTCGTTGAATATTTCTGTCTCGATGTGCCCTTGACAACTGGAATGATTGGATCAATTCACATTATCACAGCATTCAACGCTGTTGCAATGAACTTTGCCACTAACGCATGATTCCCCTGTCATATATATGAACATATATAGCATTTTTCTCTCGCCTTTGTAACTTAATCGCTCAATGAAAGATATACGATGTTTTCCCACAAATGCACGATCATTTTTCAGCACTGAAAAAAAGTGGAAACTCCATTAAAAAAAACATCAAGTTAAAAAATGATCAAACAAATGATATAATAATTCGTATAAGCCTGTTCGTCGATTAATCAACGTTGTAAATATATCAAAGTTATCAAATGAGAATTACTTGACGATCGAGTGCAACATTTAAATCCTCCGGATAATTTGTTATCAGAGTAATTCGAGCTTATGATAGTGAAAAATATAACGTACTGGAAATTTTGAAAAAATCGAGTGATCCGAGGTAGGAAATCATACCAATAAAAAGGATTGTTATAAAATAATTTTTTAAGCATTGAATGCATTTTAATAAAAAATAAATCATCATTTCGACTAAATTATAAAATGATGAAAAATATTCAAGTTGTCAAAAAGCTCATTTTTACAGAGTAACAAAAAAATGACACTCTTGACTGAAAAATAATTGAATGGTTTTTAGGGTCCGACTGTTGGGAAAATAAAAAAAATTTCTTATACAATTTCTCACAGATGGAAAACCTAATTAGAAAAATATGTTGGATCATGATAAAAATAATGAAATTCCCATTTAAGGATTAAAGTAGGAAGATGTAGAAATATTTGAACTTGGGGAAGTTTGGAATAAATAAAAATCTGTTTTTTTTTATTACATAGACGAGAAAGGTTTAAATTATATATTATGGTGTTTGTATTTGATCAATTGGGATGCAGGCGCGTAGTTAGTAACACGAGTAAGTCATAAATCCCCGAGACAGCCGCGGAATTCTACCCAAGTTACGAACGAACGGGATTTTCTTTTGCGTAGTTACGTTTTCCGTCGTAGGTATATCGTTCAGCTAAGCTCTACTGAATATCGTGTGTACAGATAGAAAGAGAGAGAAAGGAGAGAGAGAGAGAGAGAGAGAGAGAGAGAGAGAGAGAGAGGGAAAATAAAAAGTGATGTACCGTGTACTCGAATATTAATTGTGTATTGCAACTCTAATGGATTGAATGGATGATAGATGCGTTCGAAACATTCGTGAATCTATTCGTAGCATCGATATATCAAAACCTCGATACTTCATTGCTTAGTTGGGCAAAACGACGCGAGAATAGTATCGTTTATGAATTCTACATCGTACGAAATAATTTGCACTTTATTCATCGATCAAGAATCTTTTTTATTAGGACGAAAAAAATTCCAGTTGAGTAGCAAAAATTGGCTGAACACAAGATTCAATGTATGCAAAGTCTTGAGCCGAAAAAATAGTTAGTTATCATCAGCTCAATACTAATTCTAATCCTCGCTAATATTATCAATTCGAAATTTTGTGTGTTTGTTATCTTATAACTCTGCCATCGATCAACGAATCGTTACTAAATTTGGTATGTGTGTAGTTCGGATGACATGGGATCGAAAAATAAAAAAAAATATTTAAAAATCAAATAAAATCAATTTTTTTGTCACGCATTCAAAATGAAATAAATATCTATGCAATATTTACCAGTATTATTACTTTTATTCTTAGAAAGTACTATTCAAATTGAATTGACATCATTCAAAATGTATTTGAGGGATTATTTTAATTCTGTATGCTGATTTTATTTGAAAATACAATTACAAATGTCACTGTTTGTATATTTAAGGACAAAACGACACATTTTTTGAACGAATTCTTAGAAAAATTGAACTTTTTCTCAAAAATCGCTTCGAATCAAATAGTCACAAATGAAAAATACAAAAATGTCGACGAATTACGTCATTAAGAATACTGACATGAAATTATAATATTAGTTTTAACTGTTGATCCTGAATTCCCGCTGTTTTATATGAGATGGCGTGACTAGTATTATTTTCATAGAAGTAACACTAAAATTATACTGTGTTGAAGTATTAGACATAACCTACAATATTCAGTATTTGAGAGTGAATTAACTTGTACGCACTAGTTTTTTTATAATATCGAAAATGTCAGATTTTCAACCAACGAAACAGCATATGCGGTAACGGTTGCTTTTTTGCTTTAATTTAAGAAAAAATGCTGCTGAAAGTCATCGCTTGCTTCAAGAAGCTTATGATAAATATGCTCTATCTGAGACAATGTGCGGAGATTGGTTTAGACGATTCAAAAGTGGCGATTTTGACCTTAAAGACAAAGAACGTCCAGGACAGCCGAAAAAATTTGAAGACGAAGAATTGGAGGCTTTACTCAATGAAGATCGATGTCAGATCCTTAAAGAATTGTTTGATACATTAACCTTAGAACCCCACAATCTATTTTTTCCAACGTAAATCCCACACTGGGGTAAATAATTACCCCAATCTTCTCTTCAGTGCAAAAAGTTCCTCGTATGCGATAATAAGGTTCAATTATATACCATTCTCTCCGTTTTTTTATAACAAAGAGAATGGTGTATGATAAAATCGCATTTTGTAAATATGTAATGGTGAAAACTCCATAAAACCAAAGGAATGGTTTTAAAAAATTGGTTTGGGAAGGAAATTTGAAATTTTCGTGGAGTAACTGATTACCCCGTTGTGGGGTTTTAGGGTTAAACGTTACTGAAATGGTTGTTGGCAAACGTTTACATAATCTCGGACTGGTTGAAAAATCGGGAAATTGGTTACCACATCAATTAAACGAGAGAAAACTTGAAAAGCTAAAAACGATTTGTGAATTGTTGCTTAAACGATGCGAAAGGAAGTCACTTTTAAATTGAATCGTGACTGGCGATGGGAAATGGGTTTATTAGGGGGCGTCCATTAATCACGTGATGCATTTTTGACCATTTTTGACCTCTCCCTCCCCCCCCACGTGATTCTAAGTGACGTTGCGGCAGACCTCCCCCCCCCCCATGTATCACGTAATGCATTAGTTGTCTTAATACTAAACGAATCGAAATTTATAATTTTCTGAATAATTCTCGATTATTATAATTTTAGTACACAGAATTTTTAATTGCAAATCTGAAAATTTTTGACGACTATTTATTAGTGATTATTTCGTTGACAATAAGTAGTTAAAACGATTTTTTTTTGCATAATTACGCTCGTTCTTGATTCTAAACCATTAACTATCTAACTTTAAATTAATATTTATTTCATGAATAAACATAAACTACATGTCGTTAGATTTAAAGAAATCGAAAAAGTACAAACAAGACTTTTCGAATAAAATGTTTAACTCCAATTTGAAACGTTAAAAAGAATGTCTTCGATCAAATATCAATCATCGGCCCAAGGTATATAGCCCAGTCCGAATGTACGTTTAAAACGAAAGTAAGTCGATACCATAATTTCGTTTTTTAAACATTGAGAAGGATCATTGTCAGTATAAATCCAGAATTTCGACCAGATTTTGCTGTGGCACGACCGCTATCACAATTTTAGGGGGGGGGGGGGAATTTGGTTTTGTTAAATAACTCGCCCATTTTCAACTTTTGACTAAAAATAATCATTACTATATTTATAAGAAATTCAATTCTCGACAACTTTGGTCATAATGATTTTTGTCTACAATCGATGTTTTCGAACTTAAATCTGAAAAAGGGCAAAATTAAATTATTGCATTATCGCGTTTATTTTCACCTTTAGCCTGCAAATGAAAAGGAACAAACTTGCAGGGAATACAATTCTCTTCAACTTTAGTCCTTACCTTTTTTCTTGTAGGATCAATATTCAAGGTCCCACACCAACGGTAAAGGAAAAAAATGGTAGAAAATTATTTCACGAACCATTCCACAACTGCATGTCTTTTTATAACATAAAACTCATCATGATCCTAGGAAGAAAAAAGTGAGGACCAAAGTGGTAGCGAATTGTATTCCCTACAAGGTTGTTTTCGTTCATTTATGCGCTGATGTTTAAAATAAACATTCGGAATGGAGTTATTTAACAAAAATAGCGGTCGACTCCAGTACAAAAATTAGATTACTAAACTATATTAGAAAAAGGAAATTGTGGTATCGACTCTTCTAGAATTTCAGGACTTCTTTTTGTAAATGCTGACTGGGCTAAATGTCATCAAAAAAATACAAATTCATCGGAATCAACATAAAAAAATTTTCGCGTAAAAAAATATACGCGATAATTATAATACCCCTACCCTCCCCGTCGTGATCTACCATGATATTTCAATAGACCCCCCCTGCCCCGTCGGGCATCACGTGATTAATGGACGCCCCCTTATGAAAATCACAAATTAAAAAAAGCATAGGTACTGCCAGGTGAACCAGGTTCATCAACACCGAAACGCAATATTCATGCTCAAAAGGTGATGCTGTGTGTTTGGTGGGATCAAGAAGGTATGGTGTACCACGAGTTGCTGAAACCGGGTGAAACGATCACAACTGTTCGCTATAAACAACAATTAAGGGGCCAGTCCACTTTGGAGCCACGAAAAAAAGGCTATTTTCGCGATTTTTTTTTGAGGATTTTATAAAAGATATGAATATAAAAGTTGTTGGGCTTGATAAATAAAGTCTTGAAATACATAAAAAAAAAAAATTTTAATTTATTTTTATTCATTTTTAAGTACAAAAACTATAGTTTAACGTAACGCCTCAAACATAGGTGGGCTAGGTAGCTCCATCACAACTCGGCAACGGCTTGTCTGAAACAAAAAAATCAAAGTTCATTTCATTCAATATGTTACCAGCTACAAAATGACCCTCAGATATAAAGTTTTATCAAAAAATAAGAAAATGGCAGATGAAAAACGAAAAAAGTAAAAAAAACGCGTTTTTTTCAGAGTTTTTCACAAAAAAAGAGTAAAAATCAAAATTTTAAAACCATCGAGGATCATCTTGTTGCGAATCATGTTTACAATATGTGGTTCAAATTTCAAGAGAATCGGTTTATTAGTTTTAGAGATACGATGGAGCTAGATTTTGAAAACGTTGTGTCGAGAAAAACGCGTTTGAGCGCGCTATACGTTCAGGTAGACGAAATGAGGTCCTGACGTTCAGGTAAAAAAAAAAAATACTTAGAGAGCTCGGATTTTCATAAAATTTTGACACAATATTTCTGAATGAAAAAAAAATCGATTTTTTTTTATTTTCAAAGTGGACTGGCCCCTTAATTAAACTAAACCAGGAGTTGAAAAAAAACGGCCTGGGTACGCCAAACATCATAATAAACTAATTTTGCTTCATGACAATGCTCGGCCACATATAGCACAAAACCGTAAAAAAGTATATAAAGGATATGAACTAGGAAGTCTTACCTCACCCGTTGTATTTACCGGGTATAGAACCGTCTGATTATCATTTGTTTCGAGCGATTCAAAATGATTTGTCATCACGGTATTTCAAGTCTTCTAAAGCTATCAAAAAATGGATCGATGCATTCATCGATTCATTTTTTTAAATATTTATATCGCCTCATTTAATTAATTAATCATTAATATAAATATTAATTAGGCTGTGTCTTGCCGTCCGGATACCGGACGAATACAAGAATGGTATTCGTCCAGATATTTGTCGAGAATGCGATTATAATTGTTTTATTTAACTTTTCTAATGAACTTTTCTACAGTATAATGGTATATTGAAACTCCCTCGTACGTAATTTGTACGTAATCCATTCGGATATACAATATATGATAGTTTTCATTTATATCTGGATGAATAATCGCATATAATTCGTCCGGGAAAACGATTCTCAATGGATTTTGATGGATGAAAAATGAATGAAAATTTATAACTACAGCGGAGAATACTTAGTTTCCTTCAACTATAGTGGGGAATATTCAAAGTTTTTTCAAATGTAACGGAAAATTTTTTCGGTATCCGGACGACTAGACACTGCGTATTAAAATTAATTAATTAATATTCATATTAATTAATTATTAATATAAATTTAATTATTTAATTAATTAATTAAATTTAATTAATTAATCATTTAATTAATTAATCATTAATATAAATATTTATTAATATTTATATTAATAATTTAGATCGCCTCAAAAAGCAACGATTTCTATTGGCGTGGAATCCATTTGTCGCGTGAAATATGGGAAAAGGTCGTAGCTTCTGAAGGACAATACTTCGAATAAAATAGGATGTACCGTACACTATAAATTATTTTTTTTTATTGAAAAACAGCGAGAATTAAGTTTAAAATCTAATAAATTGAAAATAATGAGAATCTCTTTTTTTAGAAATAAGTTATGCGGATCCTGTTGGGCCTATGCCAGTACGACCGATGACATCCGCTGGTAAAAGAGACGACGATTTCGGAGACGAGGAACTCGGCGATGACCTCCTGCCAGTTTAATCAAAATATGTGCAAAAAATCATACGATTAATTATGCCGCAATGTCTGATAAGATAAAGTAAGATTCAATCGTTTTTGTTTTTTAATGTTCTGGACATTACAATCGATCAAGTCTCTTTTGGAGCGTAATAAAAATGTTGTAACATTATATTTTTCTCTCATCATTGAGCTCCAATAAATTTGAATTCCTCATTGTCGAGCACTGTTTCATTTAATCTCGAGCTAAGGAGGCACAATTAAAGTGAGTCCAATTGAATGGAGTATACGTGGCGATGATCGTTTTCATTCAATTCAAAGGACAGTCTTTCGTCACTCCAGCATTTTGAATCAAAAATCTTTTTGAGTATTCTAATTTTCTACAATTAAAACCAGAGTCCTTTCCCTATATTTTGGAAGTAATAATATTCAAATTTCTTAGTATGTTTTTTATAAAATTTCGCTAACTTAATTATAAATATGATTCATTTCTGGCGTAGCTACTCAAATCTATTTAAACAATAATTTCTCGGGCATGCTTTCATTATTATTTTTATCCAATGCTTCATTTTGTCTGCGTAATTTTGATATTCTCGTATATATTCTTCTCACTTATTCGTAAATCACCATTGCCATATAAATTATAAAAAAATATCGAATGATTGATGTTTCTCGAACAGTTTCGAAATTGTCGTTAAAGTTCCAGATACGAAAAACAGGGGTATATCTTTCGAAGAAAGAGTGAAACTGGGTAAGTCCACTGGGTTTTGGTCGCGCCCTCGTTTTATCAGCGATTATTTTGTTGACTCTGATGATTGACCTTTTCGGATTATAGTCTGAAGTTTAAAGCATTCTAAGTGTATTTCTTTATCATCGCCGCGAGCGTTAAAGATTGAGAAAGTAATATATTTTCCACGTTTCCTTTTATTCTCTCACTCGTTGCGTTCTGAAAGTAATGAGAACTTGGGGAAAAAATGTCGACCTCTGATTTAAGATTTCGGTGAATTTAAACCCTCTGGATTCAGAAAAAATGATTAATTTTAATCGAGATTAATTGAAGCTTAATAGCGAAGAATTGAAAAAAATTCCAGGCTAAGAATCGATGGCATCAGTTTTGGTTTTTCCATACAATTGAATCTTGAGCAACAAAATGTTTGTATAAGGCATAAACTTGAGTTGATGAATAAAAATATAATTATTATTTTAAATAGTGCGTGGGTATCAAAAAAATGATGCCAGAACAGAAACGAGAGGAAGAGAGAGAGAGAGAGAGAGAGAGAGAGAGAGAGAGAGAGAGAGAGAGAAGCGAATATGGCAGATGCCTAATTATCGTATCACATGACGTCTGTTAGTTGGACTTTTATGTGGACCATGAATCGATCCAATCGACACGAAATGATTGTCCGATCTAAATTTAAACGTCGTCGTCACATTTAATCAAGCTCTATTCGAATTGATACAATTGTTCGAGTTGCCTGACGTCCCATAAATGCGAATACAGAGAAAGTTCTCGTTCACCATGCTCCGATGATACGGTGGTAAAAGAAAAGTGTATTTAAAAATAAAACAATCAAAACTGTCATATCATTTCATACTTTAACGATGGAGTATTGGTCAGCCATGAATTGATGCAATTAGTTCTTTTTTTGTGGTTTGTTTTTTTTATGATAATAGCAAGATTCGTAAAATACTTTTTGTTTATAAGCTTCAATAGAAACTCTATCGCGCAAACCACTCTGACTATGATACGAGATTAAACTGATTTCTTCAACTTTGACTTGAATTTTTGTGATAACTCATTCGAAAAAGTCTTTTTTTTTGTTATTTTATGAATTATTGACAATGTATTCATAAATAAGAACCAAAATTTTATAGCCATATAATTGTAGGGTGAGATGCGAACGATATGAAATTCGAAGTCGTGCGCGATAAAATGGGGATCAAAATTTACAATTATTGTAATTTAAATTCGCGGTAGTTCGGTAGAGTTTGGCCGAGTCCAAACGTAGTCTATTTTTCAAATTTATAAATGGACGATTAAATTACAAAATCGATTTTAAAAATCATTTTCAATGAAGATAAAATTTATCAAATCGCATATACTCTTATAAATCATCTAAATGATAATTAAAATTTAATAAGATCTTGGCTTGACTCGTGTAGTAACAGATCTGCGAATTGGTGAAAATGTAAACATAACCTCGAAAATTTTGCTGCACGATGAATTGATTACGAGCTCCTTCGGGCAGTTTTATTAAAGAAAAGCAGCTGAACCAACGTAAACGTTCATTCGAAGCTCTAGAAATATGCAATGAGTAGAAAAAACTTGGAAATGAAGCAGCTAGTGGCTAAGAAAGGCACTCATCTGATTGACATTTCGTACCGGCGGACATAAAAAATGAGCCGCCATCTTTTAATTGCTTACTGACTTCCGAGAGTAGTTCGAGTCAAGCCGACAGAATTCTGCTATGTGCGTAATTTTATTCGCGATTTCTCAATAATTATACGGTGAATACAATTCAATTTCTCCTAGAAGATGCTTCACACATCGTAGATTAGAGCGATAAGTTTTTTTTCATGAGTTGCACGACAAATTTTTGAGTATTCTCGAACTGAAAGTTCTAACCTATGCTATCATCTGCGTTCTCCTATGGTCGTAATGTATTTTTTTTTTTCATTTTTAAATTTTTTATTTTTATTGTTCCTGCGTATACCCTTGCGGGTTTTTACGAGCCCGTCTCATCACTTTAATCTCACTTTTTCCCCACTTCACTAATTTCCAATTTTCTAATTTCCATGTTCCTGAAAAACCCCCCAAGAGTGTTGCCCACAGCTACTCTTTCCTAATGCACTACTGTATCGCATTTGCACGAGGGCCAAGGGAAACTGTGGAAAACCCGGCCGATACAGGCGGCTATATTTTTACTAAGTTTCAATTGATTAGCACCATCAGAAACTCAGAAAACTGCCTCCCGTTCAACGATTGATGCCCGAGCCGGTGCATGCTATGGTCGTAATGTATTTTTAATAGCTAATATCTCAAAAACTACACGGTAAAAAGAGTTTAAATTTCACCAACACGTAAATAAAAATTATCTTCTTTCGATGCAAAAAAATATATGATCACGCGTGGACTCCAACTCTATCGAACTACCTTAAACCAAAGAGTAAAGAGTTTCCAAATTTCTTATGATCTACGCTGTGGGCACAGCGACAACTCTATCAAAAATTAACTCTATCAGGCAAATCTCTACCTGACCAAACTCTACCAAGGAAATTTAAATCAAGAGAGAGACTCTATCATTACTCAATTCTCCCAAAAATTTTCTCTACCATAGGCATTCTCTACCAATAAACAATCTCTACCAAATCCATCTCTACCGCATCATACTCGACCGACAAAAACTCTCCCAGGGAAATTTCCACCATGGTCAATCTCTACCGGAAAGACATCTCTACCAAGGGCAATCTCTACCAATGTTTACATCTGGTTCCATGACTATTGATCACACGACAAAAAAACACCGACAAAATATCACGGACAAAATATCACGCGACAAAATATCACACGGACAAAATATCACACGACAAAAAACCACCCCGACAATATATCACAATGAAATTATTTTATTTGAAATACGCAAGCAAACGCTAAACTAAAAATCAGCACGCATTTTCTGTATTTAAATGTGCTCAAAATATATATTTTAAAATTGTTACAATTCATTTAACATTTTACTGTTCTTACAAAGTGACATTATACGCAACCTGCTTCAAATAGCACTTGAGGAAATAGTAGGGTGGGTTTGGGTCATCTTGCGGTTGTTTTTTGAATAGTTGGACATGAGGAAATAGTAGGGTGGGTTTGGGTCATATTACGGTTGTTTTTTGAATAGTTGGACATGAGGAAATAGTAGGGTGGGTTTGGGTCATCTTACGGTTGTTTCTTGGGTGGGGGTTAATATGTAGAATAATCAAATTGTAGAACGGTTAATATTTCGAAACTTTAGTATTCATAACATTCGACTAACGAAAAATAAGAAATTCGAAGTTTATATTTTCGATAGTATATTAAGTTAAATGCGTATTTGATGTAATATTTTTTCTTTGATCACGCATTTATTCGAAAATATATATTCAGACTATCTATACTTCAAATGCAGATAATATAGATTGTCCTAATGTAAGAAGTTTATATTTTCTAAATTCAAAATGGAGAGCAATTCTTTTATTGAGAGACCAAAATATATAGTATGAATAATTCGAAAGTGAATTTTTCGAATGACTAAAAATTAGAAGTCACTGAATAGCGAACGTTGTGAAGCACGAAGAATGACAAGCAATATTTTACAGCCCAGAGGCTCTCGCTGTTTCGACCGTTCGACTTTCTGGTGTTTCGCTATTTTGACTACATTAATATTTTGTCTTTCGTTAAAATATATTTGAAATTATGAATATTCGTAATATTGCCGATTTCGGTATTCGATTACTCGAATGCGTAATGCTCGAACTTTTGTAAAATCGCTATTCCAGCCTTCGTCATTTGGGCTACTATTATATTTTGTTTTTGACGTAAATGTACTTCGAACTCTTTAATTGCTCATTTTTTTATTTCCAGCATAAAGGCTATATTAGAATTAATCTGTCTACATACTATAACTATTCTTCAATTTAAAAATTCGCAGTTTTAGCCGTTCGAAGTTTTAATCATTCGAAAATCTTACTCCCACCCTATTTCTTGAATAGTTGGACATGAGGAAATAGTAGGGTGGGTTTGGGTCATCTTGCGGTTGTTTTTTGAATAGTTGGACATGTGGAAATAGTAGGGTGGGTTTACATACACACACAACATTGAGCATCGATAAATTTATGCCTGGCTGTCATATACTGTCGACGTGATATTTTGTCGCGGTGATTTTTTGTCGTGTGATATTTTGTTGCGGTGATTTTTTGTTGTGTGATATTTTGTCGCGGTGATATTTTGTTCGTGTTATATTTTGTCCGTGATATTTTGTCGTATGATATTTTGACTGTGATATTTAGACGTGCTACCTTTACATCTACATTACTGCAGTAATTAAGTAAGTAAGTAAGAAAAAGCAATAAACAAGTAATACTGCAGTAATAAGTAAGTAATAATCTACACATTACTGCAGTAAAAATGAATCTTCATCAATGGTAGAGATTGCTCTTGGTAGAGATGTCTTTCCGGTAGAGATTGACCATGGTGGAGATTTCCCTGGGAGAGTTTTTGTTGGTAGAGTAGGATGTAGTAGAGATGGGTTTGGTAGAGATGTCTACGGTAAAGATTGTTCATTGGTAGAGAATGCCTATGGTAGAGAAAAATTTTGGGAGAGTTGAGGAATGATAGAGACTCTCTTTTGGTTGAAATTTCCTTGGTAGAGTTTGGTTAGGTAGAGGTTTGCCTGATAGAGTTAATTTTTGATAAAGTTGTCGCTGTGCCACGCTGTGTATTCAATCGACAACGAGTTTCGCACCTAATAATGGGCCCAGCGCTTCGATTTCCTTGTTTCTTGATGGAAAAAGTGTCTTTTAACGATCCAACTATCTAATTAAATAACAAGCAGCTGTATCAATAAAAAAAAGTAATGATACAATGTCTATTCGCGAAACTGCTTACAGATCCGAATTTATTCGAAGTTTTTTGATGTTTCGACATGAGTAATAGAAGATTCACGATGCTTTCTTGTCGATAATGATTTCTTTTTTCGCAAAAAACACTTTTTCATCATTCCCAATAAAGCGAAATGGTATAAATTGAAAATTGATTAGAAATTAAACTTTTGTTGTTATTGCAGCGTCATAGACAATAAAATGCTAAAAGATCGAGAAAATATGTTGATTCGGCAATAAAACCCATAGGTAGAACGTTTTAAAACGATTAGAAAGACATTAATCACCATTATTTTCTATCTGCTGACCTTTGATAAACTCATCATTATATTGCGTAACAAAAACGGATGCTGCGCATACGAAAATGAAAGCTACTGTGAAACCGTACTGTGAAAAATTGTCGTTCGGGATGCTACTGTACACTCGGCCGAGGTGAATGAGAAGCGAGCAATAAAACAGTAGGGGGAGAAAAAAAAGGACAGCGATAGCGCGCGTCGCGTGAATGTTTCGTAATAGACGTAATACATTTACGAATCCCCGCCGACAGTATATCATTGATCGTGACAAACGAAAGATACACTATCCATTTTTTTGATAACATTTTTTCCACATCTACGTATTACTCGAGGTTCGAATAAGTTTGTGTACTCGAGTGACGTATGAGTTAAAAAAAAAAAATCATAAGTTTACGAAATTTCTTAGCATAATTAACAACGCTATAAAAAATTGAAATTTATCGATTTCCATCAAATTATTTCATCTGGATCACAGAGTTAGAAATTTTTTCTTATTTCTTTTGTCGATAAAATTAATTAATATCGTAGGATTGAGAAAATGATTTTCGTGTTTGAAAAAAATCTGTTTTTTACATTTTTCAAAAGTAAAATGACGAGAAAACTGTTTTTTTTAAATTAAATTTGCAACTTTTTTCGAATACTGGAACGATTTTGGAAATAATGAATAAAACGGGAAGAGGGAGAAAGAAATTAAGCTCATTTTACGTTATTAGAAAATCTTTCACAATTTCACGAGAAAGAGTTTCGAATCCTTTGCAGATCAATTGCTCTCAACGCGGTTCAAGAAGCTTGAAGAAAAATGTGAAATAAAAAATGATGGAAACGGAGAAGCTATCGCGCGACCTGCTCGCGACTAGTACCCACGTGCTTCAACGAATTTACGTTGTAAATGTGAAGCAAATGTGTGCATATGAGTAAAATCGTATGCACATCACACACACGTACAGACATATGTATCTATTGACTTGTTGCTATCGTGGAGGGCTCCAGAAATTAATATACTTGCTTACTGCATATACGTACGAACGATACATGACTTCCGTGATTAATGGAAGGCTATTTCATACACAAACGTACAAAAATTTATCCCAATTCCGGTAGCAGCATAAAAAAAAATTTCTTAAAATCCAAACTCCAAGCTGTAAATATTCTAAAATTGAACTAGTCGAAAAAACAAATTGTAAGCCACTTGAAGTTCCTTTAGTCGTTTGATGGCAACATCGAAATTTCCAGAACAAATTCAAAGTTATACTTTATCGCAAATAAATTCGCATTGATCGCGATATCGATTAAAAATAATGATTTGAAAACTGAAATATTCGCAAAATCCGCACACTCACGAATTTCTTTTAGCTTAACTTACGTTTCCTATTAACTGAATTTCAAGGATAAAAAATACGTTATTTTATCATATTATTGTTGTATTATTATTATTATAAGCTCGCAAAGCCCGTATCGCTTTTCGCATACATATAATTTCCGATTCTACACTTACGTACACATTCTTGGATCATGTAACGTAGCTATATGTGTATATGGTTTTATTACCATGAGCTCTCGACATTCTCGGTTCGTTCCTGATATATGTGGAAGGAGGCAAACGAGAAATTTTATGATGGTGGGGATTCGAGCTTCCACGGAGGCTCGGCCAGTCTCGAACGTGTTTCGGTTTGTTCGCGTTTGATACGTGCAGAACGTGCGGAACGTTACCACTCGGTGATCTCGCGCCCACGCGAACGTACGTATACGTTCTTCTCATTGACGAAGGTTGTAGTTAACCGTACGCGTTAAAAATTCTCTCTTTTTTATTGTAAAAAACAAATAAAATAAAAACAATATTTCCTTTAATGAAACAACCGAGAAAATACGAAAAAAAACATACCCCATTTTTAAATATATAAATTCAAACCAAAATACGTGAAAACGTAAAGAAATTTGAGTGCGACGAAAGTGATATACACACACACACACACACACATATATATCTGTTTCCGTCCATGTTGAAAAGTTGTAAATCAAATTAAGATACGATATAAACGAGGAATCGGCGATAAATTAAATCGTACATTAAATAAATTTTCAACACCGAGTGTCAATTCCATCGTTGTTACTGTAACTGTTATTGTTATTGTTGTTGCTATAATTATTAACTTTTTGTCGAACTAAAGAGTGCCTTATACATTTATAACAAAGGGTCTCTTCGGACGGTAAGTAAATAAAATAATGGCAATAAATATTAATTTTATTGTTTCGTCATTTTCGAACTAGATTTTTATGTAAGTCTGGCATGCAAACCGGTGTTTTTGCCTTGAAAGAAAACAAATCAATTTGTTTAGACCGGATAAGAATTAATGAAGGAATATTTTTGTGTAGTTCCGTTTCAGTTAAGTTTAATAGCGCCACGTGGTTAGTTCTGTCCCACTGGTTACAGATGTTCGATGCCATGCGAGTATCGCAGAACTACTCCAGATATTAAGGAGTTTCGGTACAATTCTATTGTTTTCAAGCAAAGCGCCAAGTTCACATAGCAATATTTCGTCGAAAACAAACTAAAAAAGCCTGCTCGTTCGGTCGATGGGGGGAAAACTCACCGTTTTCGTTGATGAATAAGTGAATAATTAATAAACCATGTAGACGAATTATTTAATTTCTGGACACCGGAATTGCAATAGTATACTTAGTGGTTTGGTAGTTTTTCAATTAGTTTTTAATATTTTTTCTCAGTATTCCATTCGTGAAACTGTCGTTCACCAATGATCGTAGGCATCTCACTATGTTAGAAAGTGTTTATTTGATATTTAATTTCACAAAAACGGTGTAGACGATCGATTTAAAATTTGGACGTTACATCCAGTATATGTCAAAGAATATACTGTATAAATTTGAAGTAAATGGTAATATATTGCCACTTGTCCCGAAACTCCTTAAGAGCCGCGGTAGCGGCTTGACGCTAGATATTTAAAAAAAAAAAGCCATCGCGAGCCCTGTCGCACTCTTATATATTAGAATATTACGGTTTTCGGGCTTTTCTTTTTTAGTGCATACTCCGCACAGTCTCGAATACTCGATTATCATTTTTTTTTGGTAAATTTGATTTGTTTTTCGGTTTCGTTTACCAGTAAGAAAATTGATGGGTTTATTGCTGAATCAAACACGATTTTCGATGTAGTTGAACGTTTTCAAGGTGAATCGTATGATAATCGCGATATTTCGTATGATAATCGCGAGGGAACTTACGTTCGTGTTGCTTCGAATTCATCAAGCTCTGATTATTTATCGCTCGTATATTTTATTTCCGTTGCTCCACATTTATGCTTCGCAGAATTGACAGAAGTTCAGGTATTTTGAAACGGAAATTGATTTACAAAAATTGGTTAAGTTCACTGAACAACGTCAAAACGTCTTGTGTAATTTAAAAAAAAACTTCTTGTCGTTTTTTTTCAAATTCTGTGATAAATATGAATAAAAAAATTATTTACTTAATTTGGTAATGTTTTAATGCTGTTACCTGGATTTCATTATATTTTTTTTTTCTATTTCAATTTCTATTTTAATACTTTACATAATTTTGAGCAAAACAGATTTGCTATTAATTTACCGTTAGTCGTAAAAATAAAATTAAATGTAGTGTCATTGTATTTATCAAGTTTATCAATTTTTTTCGTGTCTTTCGACTGTCGACAACGAAATTCCCATTGTCGACGGAGAATAATAAAAATATAGTCGAAGTTATCCAAACGGAGCTATTGATGCGATAAAAAAAGCGCCGATTTAAAACCCCGTTGCATAAATTAATGAATATATCGTAGCAGGGACAACCTTTGAACGTATTGATGATTCGTTCGATGTTTCAAAACGTCAAAATTTCGTAAATATTTAATGAGTTAAATAATAGTTCATATTATGGCGAACGATTAAAGCATCCAGCGAGAATTAAAAATGAAAAAAAAATAAAAAATAAAATTTTGACTTTCAGTATGGTTATGAAAAATAGAATATACAGTAATTGAATATTTATTTATGCACGTACTTGCTGTATTTATTCGCCACGTTCCTTCATATATAATTAAACTTGTGAATTTCCCAACATTTTTTTTTTGCACAAACGAACCAAATATTTTCTAGATTACCTTAAGGAAGTTGTATCGATATTTATATGACATCATATGAAAAATACATTATATTTGATTATTCCAAGTTAATGTATTGAAATTTGGCGTGAATCTTCTTGAACAGCATTTAATTATGTGTGAAAAATTTGGAGAGGTTTCACCGTCTAGTAATCGAGATATTCATTGTTGAAAATGACAAGTTTAACATGAGCTCTTATGGAAGCTTTCAAAAAATTGCGAAATTCAGCAATAAATATCTCAATTTTGAGACGATGAATCATCGGCATATTCCGCCAGAAGTTTAATACCATATTAAGCTTTCTATTTACAAAATTGTATTGTGTAAAGTTGGAAAATAATTTTTACATGAGAAACGCTATAACCTCCTTAATGCTTTATGAGTCATCTAGTCAATAAAAAAATTCAATTAATGTGAAGAAGTACACGATATAATAATAATAATTATTATTATTATTTATTGTCAATGTACGGCGTTTTGCTCCTTTTACAAAACCAAATTTTGTTATTTCATTATTTTGTCATTACACGATGCAATTATTATTATTTTTTTTTTAATTTTTTTTATTGGGTTCTTGTAACCAATCGCCCCCGCGATTGTTACTTCCACGGCCCAGGGTCCTTCCCTCTTAGCCTCCCCACTCTTTCCAACTATTCCTCTACTCTTCCCTCCATTCTCCCACACGTGCGGCTGCAGCCGACTTATTCCCGCACTGTATCGCATTTACCGAGGGTGAAGGGAAACTGCAGAAAACCTTGCCGATACAGCCGGTGCCCGACTAATCTCCACGGGTGGCAATGCGAGCACGCTTCAAGCACAGCCACCAGAGGCGCTCAGGCAGGCACCTCCTCAGCTGTGATGCAATGAGCTAGCCAGTGCACGGTAGAGGGCCACCATCCGCACGATGAGAACCGTCCACGGGAGGCCACCAAAAGCCGTACACCGACCGCTCATGCATCGCAGAGAGGTGTTTGGCCATGGATTTATGAAGGTGGAATCCGAACCACCCGGGATTGCAGCAGAAACACTTGAAAAAATTTTCAAATTTTTATTGGTGTTTTGGCCGGGATTCGAACCCGGGACCCGCGGCGTGCGAGTCCGAGCCCTTATCCACCGGACTATCCACTTTCCCCAAATAATAATTATTATTAATAGAGTATAAAAACTTGTAGAAATTTTTGAAATCCAACCGGTTGTATTTCGTTACTCATATAGTATTTTGAGAGTGACAAGAAAAATCGTGTAAATGATTTAAAAAGCCCGAAAAATATCATATTCGAGTATATAAGAGTGCGGCAGGCCTTGCGCTGGCTTCATTTTAATACTTGGCGTCAAGCCGCTACCGCGGATCTTGATAAACCCTCCGAATAGTAATAGCTTCTCCACATGTACGTCATAAATACATATTAAACACATGCACATCAATAAACTAGTAATACTATTTATGTACATTTATTATGTATATATAACCGTTCTCGAGTCGATCTACTAAATGATCGCATTTGACGTTTACACCTTCCAATTGATTTAAATGAATGCTGCGGGTATTCCTTCGTATACATATGTATATTCTCCTATGTACAATCCGATTTTTCTCACGCGTACCTCTTCCCACTTCTCCCTCACGATTCACGCATCTCTCTCGGTAATTGATTGCCTATAAGAAAATGTTTTCGAGATCGTTTTTATCATATGGAAGTCATTGAATGAATTTTAGTTTCTTCTGAAAAAATGAATAAACTGCCGTCCAAAGAATTTAACAAATTCTGTATATATACAGCAATTCAAATATCTTAACATTTCTTAACTGTTAACCAAACGACTTAAATCAATTTTGGATTTAATTTAACAAATAATTTATTCAACTCAATCAATTCTTGTTTTTAACAAGGTTCCTCTCGAGATATGTGCACGTACTTATTATGAATTTATTTAGATGTGGAATTCAATATCTAGAATTGATCCCGTTATTAATCGAGTCCCGAGACGAGTGTTTTGTTATATACATATAATTATAATGTAAATTTGATAAAAGAGATAATACATTCACTCCATTTGGAGACCTTTGTCTTCGATTTTTTGAGTTCCGATCGAGGGGTCCGATATAAAATCCCCGCGTACTCAAGAGTAACGCCATCTCAATGTGTATTTTATCAGGGATGTAGTTATATCTTCTATTGAACGTTACGCAAATATTATACCCATAAATCCGTAATAATAATCTCGGTATGCAAAACAGATTTAACGAGGTTAACTAGGCACCGAAAATTCATGAATCGATGTTGAAAAAATCATTTTAACTTTAATCGACAAAGATGCTTTATAGATGAACTAATGAAAATTTAAATTTTGAACGAAAATAATAAAAGAGCAATGAAAAGACTAATTATCTCAAGCATTTGAGGAAACAATTATTATTCTACGAATATGTTTTTTAATTTCTCGATTATTCATCTCTTTCTCCTTTGTCCTTAAAGGGATGATTGTTTCCGTTTGAATGATTAATATAAAATGTGCTACCTAGATCGTTTATTCGTTTTATTTAAGTACAGAAACTCCTACTGAAAGGCTCAAGTTTTATAAATAGTTAATCCTTTTATCGATTCTTATGAACTTGATTCAACATTTTTTCGATATCACCTCATTATCTATTTGGAACATCTGTGCTTTCGATATCTTGACGTTTGCAAAGTTACAGCATTAGGTTGTTTAAAAAAATCAACGTTGCATTAAAAATTCTACAAAATAAGGAAAAACTCGCTTATCTGATTCCGCCTACAAAGATAATCATTGAGATCGAATGAAATATTTCAATTGAACGAACCTATCACTGAGCTTTTTAAGGGGGTCGTCCCATGTGACAGCTATTTTTTTCGCTTTTTTGGGATTTTTTTTAAATGAACCATTAAAACACACTGTCTTTAAATTTTTATCACGCATTTATTAACATTTTTACAGTCTCTCAGAATTTTATCAAAGAAAAATAACGAGTTGAATCGACTTTACACCGTTCGGAAGACACTCATGCGTTGGTTGACGGCTGCCATGATTCCGGAGGTTTTGCTCATCCGAAATCAAGAAATCAAACGGCATTTTAATTTGTAGACCTGAGGCTATCGCCGGTACTAGAGTAAAGTAAAAATATCGCCGGTACTAGAGTAAAGTAAAAATATCGAAAAGTGAATTTTTGGCACGGTTTTAAAAGTTAAGTTTCAAGTTTCATCATTTTTTTTCGACTTTTAAAACCATGCTAAAAATTCAGTTTTCGATATTTTTACTTTACTCTAGTTCCGGCGATAGCCTCAGATCTACAAATTAAAATGCCGTTTGATTTTTTGATTCCAGATGAGCAAAACCTCTGAAATCATGGCAGCCGTCAACCAACACACCGTCTTCCGAACGGTATAAAGTCGATTCAATTCGTTATTTTTGTTTGATAAAATTCTGGGGGACTGTAAAAATGTTAATGAATGCGTGGTAAAAATTTAAAGACAGTGTGTTTTAATGGTTCATCTAAAAAAATTCTCAAAAAAGCGAAAAAAATAGCTGTCACATGGGATTAGCCCCTTAAAGAATCAACAATAAAATACACACATAAACTTCTCGATCAGATAAAAAAAAATTTCGTATCGATCTCCGGCCAGAATGGCGATGTATTTCGGTGTTTTTGTCGCTAGAGCCCCTTTCATGGTAATTCTAATATCGACTGCGGGATAACGCTAGCCTTGCTTGATATCATAGGAATTTTTACTTGATGATAAAAGGAGAAGTAGAGGGAGGGCGAAAATTCGGCGCATGCGAGCCACGTTTGGCGTCTGTCCGGGGCGCTGTCCGATAATGATTCCATCCCTCGGGATTGGAGCGTATAAAAAGTCACGTCAGTACAAAACTGTCCAACGGATGAGTAAATTATCGTAACGTTGAAGAAAAAAAATAATCGTATCATTTCTTAGATCTTAATAATAAAAAAATGTGAAGCAATGTTGAAAATCCGGTCAAAATTTTGGAATTATTTCTAGTTCGAAGGAAATAGTGCGTAACAATATCAGTGATTGGACAGTCATTAGCAACATTGTTGTGCAGATTTTGAATCCAATACTAGGAACGCGAGACGATGAGCCAAGGCTGTCAATCGTAACCTGCGGTCATCCAGTCTCGGCGCCACGTGTCTGTCTTACATATTTTGTCGCATCACATTGCACAATTGTTGAGCTCTAAAAGAACCAAAAAATTACAATTAACAGTGAGATGCGTGGTGCGTTCGATAAAAATATTCATTTTCTTATTTACGTATCGTCACAAAATATAAAAATTATTTTTATTGGAATGAATTAGAATAAACTATAAAGTTTACATCACTGTCGTTCCCGTAAATTTTGTATTTTTTTCCTCAAGTAAAAAAGATTCATCCTAAATATTTTTAATGGCCAATAAAAAGGACTAAATTGTTTGATATTATTGTAATAAAAAAATGCATTTGTAATTAATGCCTTTAGATAGTAGTCTTGCCACAGTCACGTTCAAAAGTTAACTCTCCGGTCAATGCTCGAAAACTTGGATATAACTTGCGGAATAATTCAATAATGGTAGTTGTTATATATTACAGGAATCTAAAAAAAAAATATAAACTTTCGAGAAAAATTTAACACACGTAACATATACTTTATATCGCTATATCTCCGAAACTAAGTGCTCAAAATTCTTGTAATTTTTTGACAAACTTCGTCATATGTTCCTCTGTAAATAATAATAAAAAAAAAAAAATCTGTTGAAAAGTTTCGAAGTTATTGCGCGAAATGTGAAATTTTCTACTGCTTCTCGTAAGAACACGCGTAAAACTGTACAATCTTTGACTTCCAATATCTCGAGTATGGGATGGTGAATACTTTTGAAATTTTGTACCTAATTACATAATAATGTCCTGAATGTGTTCTCAGAATTTTGAAAAAATTTATAAAAGACGCTTGAGCGAGATTACTTTCTTAATGGTTCTACAATTTGGATTTTATATTTAAAAAATAAAAATATATATATTCCTTAAATAGACACTTTTTATTCAACAATTTTACATGAGAAAAAGTTTCGAGATCGTCAATTTGTTACTGTCAATTCCGTTTCGAGATAATTCGAAAAAAATGATCTCCATGACTCAAGCATACCATAAATCGATGGTCTTCTTAACACTAATGTTACTACGTGCTAAAACGGAATATGAAATCGAATTTTTTTAAGTGATCGATCAAAATCGAGATATATATAGCACAACTTCTTATCGTTCGTTTTATGACTTGATAACACCGAAATAAAGATATGTCCAGAATTATGCACGGCATAAACGATATCTTTAATAATTTATATCTTTGTTTAATGCGATATCGATCATTGATATTATTTTATCGATAAGACAGTCGTTCATTTATAATTAAAAAAATGTAAAATACTTGACTTTATGACATTTAGTTTAGTTTACTTTGCAATTAGTTTTGTTCGTATGAGAAATAAATGCAGAAATTAATAATTCACTTCCAATTGATAAATATTTTGATATATTGACAAGTCAATTATGGAAACAATTAACGCATGCGTTAACAAATAATTTCTCGTTGAATATTCATTAATTTACCTTTTTTCAGGAATAAACGATAGAGAAAATTACATGAAAATGACACCCACTGAACGGGTATTGCACGAGGCCATCCAGGTTGCCCCTCTCGCTATTTCGGACGATGTTAAACGGCAGAAGGTAGGTAAAAGTTTTATTTTTTTGCGTCGAAAAAAAGAGAGATCCTTGTTTTTCTTATCTATATAAAGATGTATATTCGGAAAGATAATATTGTGCGATTAATTAAGCAACGATTAGAAATTTATTGAAGTATGCAGTTCGATAATTCATTGCTCGAATTAAAAATGCATTTATTTGGAGGTCCCAAGTTGTAACCGTGATTTCATCGCAGCGTATTGTTATTATAGGTCAGCACGTTATACCTATGTATGTATATTATTACGAGGATCGCCCTTCAGTATTACGAGACTAATAATAGCCCAGTCTGTGGTCGTCACGCGAATTAACCCTAAGTATCTGAAGTGGCAAAGACGAGGGCACAACTAAATGCACACGTTACACGACAAAATGCCGATGACAAAACGCGAGTGACTAAATGCCGGCCACTATACGCCGAGCGACTATATGCCGACCGGACTATACGCCGATCGCAAAACGCCGATGCGACAAAATAAAAAAAAAGTGAATTAAGGTTGATCGGTGAATTTGAGCCATCCAAGATGAAGGACTGACAATTTTTATAGTTACACATAAATACGAGGTGAATTGATATTTGCAACTTGAACGCTATTTACCATCTAGTTTGGTAGTAATTAATTCGTAAAAATCGACTGTTTCCAGACATTTACCCCTACGAGCATAGAAAAATCGTATGCACGTCAAGACTTATTGAATTTTTACATTTGGTACTTCCAAGATTTCGTAATAAAAAATTGATCACCGTATTCCGCAAATATTCCTGAATATAAAAGTGCTTGGGTTTTTGGACGTTACCGTTGAAAATCGATTGAAAAATAAAAAATTATTCGTTGTAAAATGATTGAGATCTCCACAGGAATGACACGGGAAAGAGCGCGAGAGCGCTTAGCAACTCTGTATTCAGCGTCTGCTAGAACATGCCTTCAGACGTGACAGTTTGCCAATTTGACTGTGTTTTTCTTTCTTGTTCTTGAATGTTTTTACCGTATTTGATAAATATCGATAGAATTAATGATAATAGGTAAACTGGCAAAATCTCTGTCGTTGCGTAATTCCTTTGTGTAAATACTCTATATAGGTTATAAACAAAACTGATCGTTTCGACAGATGACAGTAACGACCATGACACGTTTTACAATCCACTATGCTCGTCAAATTTCAATTAGTAAACATTTTTTGAACAATAAAATCATATAAAAATATCCATTCTCCGCTGTTTATATTTCGAAAATAATAAAATTATAATTTCAAAGACAATTTTGCATTTGCAAACTTTGGTCTATAATAGGTACTGCAAAGATCACGTAGCCGTCACCGATCTACCTTAATCGTGTGAGAGAATCACTGCTATGCCCTACAGTTATAGAATAAAAATGATTGTTGTGATCTACAATTTTGTCACATTATTATCATATCATTATTATGATCTGAAAAATGTTGATAAATAAATCACTGTAAAAGATTTCCGTATGAAAATTAATACACATGTATAGGAAGTTTTTACGCAGATACCGTACATGAAAATTCAGATACGCTGAGGAAAATTGAGAGACGCGGTATTTTAATGATACGAGCACTGTTCAGTAAAATTAATATACTAATATATAAATATAATATATTATTATTGTGTATTTGAAAAATCATATACATGTAAGAAATGTTGACTTTGTGCATATTAAAAACACGAAACATCAACTAATATTACTATACAGGTATATTAAAGTTCATGTTACCAGCATAGTAATTTTCAGATTCAAGATTACTAAATTTCAGGCACCGTATAACGTTTTCGCATTACATATGTCTACGATATTTCTAGAAATCTATCATAAAATGTGGTGATCCTTTTTGAATATTAATATACGAATGAATATTAAATAAATTCAGCTATTATGGGTTTTTAAGGGGAATACATTAATTGATGTACTATTGTATTCGATTTTTTAAAGTTGAAGGTCGAAATCATGCAGACATCTCAAGAAATTAATTAGAGTGACTTATCACCATTTGATGCCGTGGCAATCAATCGAGCAATTATCGCCGTAAAAATTTTTATTATCATCTCAACATCTGGTGTTAAGTTTCGTGTTTACCATTTTCATATTTTACACAATTTTCTTACATTCGAGCGACTTGTATATATCCTCGTCCGAAGCACGTGCCTCCTATGAGAAAGTCGACGCCCTGCGCCACGCGGTGGCCAGAGCGCGAAGCACGGTGCCCACAGAGCGTTACGAATTTCCTACACTTGTGTATTAATTTTAATATTGAGATTCTTATAATTAATACATAGGCAAATGAATTTTAATACACGGATTTTTTTTTTATACTGCAGGGTATATTAATTTTCATTCCCATTTTTGTTCCGTATTTTTAAGAGATAGAGTTATGATGGGAAATAACATGTATCGTATTATCAACATTCATGTGTATCTTATTTTTCAGTCAACTGTCAAGAAAAGTGAAGATCATACTGTAATTGAATTACGCGCCTCTTCCTCGAGATCAGTGTGTAGTGCCCCTACTATGCACAAATATCGCCACAATCTTTTCAGTTCAAGTTTTTTGTTTTGGTCCTGTTCCCTTGGATACTGTGGTACACAACTTATTCTTCTTCTTTGTGCCGATCACGTCACATTCAGAAATTATACAGAAAATGGGAAAAAGGAAACACAGACATCGCTCGTCGGACGACGAGGATCGAGAAAGTCGATCCTCGTCGTTTTTTTTGTTCCTTGATCCTTGCGTTTTTTTTGTTTTTCACGCAATTAAATAGTGTACAAAGGGGAAAGATGTGTTTTTTTTGGTCCAACCATAAAAACATACATGTGTCACAACGATGTTCAAGATCGTGTGTCTACATAACCCCGTATATTATGCCACGCAGGTTCTGTTTCACGAGCGTCCAACGGTCGTGAATGTAAGATCTGTAGGCCTTGACATATTTTACGTAACGGTGCAACCAATCGTGAAAGCGAATAATCCGTAAAAAAAAAGAGAGATAAGACTGATTTTTCATTAGTATTTTTCGCTTCAATAGACGATAGAAGACAGACACGCAGTCGATCGCGTAGCGAAGTTCATAGAAGGGATCGCGACGATTACGACTCACCGAGGTTGCATCGACGCCACCACCGCGAACGTCATCGTAGCAACAATGGAAGTCGCGACAATTCTGCAAATCGTCGCGACAAAGATAGACGCTCTAGGCGCAGTCGTTCCTATGGACGAGAACGAAGTTTTTCGTATACGGATCATTCGTACTCCATATCTCCCTCGCTCGACCCACCAGAAGAGTGCTATATTAACTCAGACAATGAAGCTAACTCTGCTCAGCCAGATACTCAAGCGGCTGCGAATAACCCAGTCATTAAGACTGCCGAGATGACAGTCAATGCAAAACAAAGTACGGAGGAGGTGTCAACCGAAGCACGAGAGATTGAATTGGAGGCAGACGTTTTGGAAGTTTTCGGAGAATGTCTCAGACCGGAGCGGTCCTAGCACCCGCAGTGCACAGTCATCTTGCGACACTTTGGCTTGAAATAATCGAGAAGGGTCTTCCGGCGGAAGAACGAAAAGGTTTTTTAAAGGAGATTTCTCCACCGAAAAACTGTGTCTTCATCGATCCTCCAAAATTGAATTTGGAGGTTAAGGTAGCATTAGATAATGCTATCGTTAAAAGAGACGAAAGAATTGTTGAAAGCAGGAAAAAATCGCTGCTTCGCTCGCCGGCGTGGGAAAAGTTATCGATCTGCTGATAAAATCGAATCCTGCAGATAAAAAGCAATATTTAGAACCACTGAACGGCGTTGCGAAACTCCTGGCGGACCTACAGCATGACGAAACATCGATTCGAAAAAGTTTAATTTTAAAAAATATCAAGGCACCGTTCAGAGACACGCTGAAGGATTTATCGTCGGGTGAATGGCTATTTGGAACGGAAGTGAACGAAAAGATAAAGGCTGCAAAGGCTTTGCAGCAATCATCGAAGGATTTAAAACAGCCCACCAAGCAATCACTTGATCAAGGGAAAAATTTAAAAAAACTCAAAGGGCCCACCTCAACACAACCAGTATCGGCCGAATACTTTTCCGAGGGGGGGGGGGGGGGTGGGTACAAACAGAGCCAAAACAATTACAGTCGCAGCAACAGTTACAGCCGAGGCAACAAGTCTGCCTCACGAGGAAGGAATTTTTATGCGAAACAAGACCATCCACCTCCGAAGAAAAACAATTAAACGTAGGTAAATTTGCCGGTCGGCTAGCTCTTTTTAAGCGTAACTGGCTCAAAGTGACCGCAGACGAAACCATCCTGAGCTGGATCTCAGGTTATAGGATACCATTTACATCGGAGGTGTATCAACACGAACCGCCTGCCGAGTCTCGGTGGTCGGATCAGGAACAAGGCTTAATACGAGAGCAAATCACAGCATTGTTAGGAAAGGGCGCGATACAGGGGTGTCAGTCTGAGTCCGGGCAATTCATCCCGAAAATTTTTCTTGTACCAAAAATGGATGGTTCTCACCGTTTTATATTGAATTTAAAGCAGTTAAACGAGTTTATAGCTACGAATCACTTGAAATTAGAAGATGGGAAAACAGCAAGGCAAATGATAACTCGCGGATGTTTTATGACATCTATGGACCTAAAAGGTGCTTATTACTTAATCCCGATTGCAAAATCTGATCGCAAATTTTGAAGATTTATCTTCGAAGAAAAATTGTACGAGTTTACATGTTTGCCCTTCGGACTAAACACAGCTCCATACACATTTACAAAATTGATAAAGCCAGTAGTTTTGCACCTCAGAGAGCGCGGATTGTTGTCAGTAATATACTTAGATGATTTATTGTTACTAGGGGATTCATACGAAGAATGTTTGAGAAACACTCAGATAACGAGACAGTTATTTGAGAAGTTAGGTTTTATTATCAATGAAAAAAAGAGTCACGTAATTCCCTCGACGGAACGTAAGTTTCTCGGGTTCATCTACGATTCCGAAAGAATGAATATCCGGCTTCCGGGAGAAAAAATTGTCAAGACTGCACAAAAAATCAAAAAATTTAGTAGATTGAGCTGTTGTACAATTCGAGAATTTGCAGGATTAATAGGAACATTAGGTTCGAGTTGCTTAGCATTGAAATACGGCTGGGTCCATATGAAGAATTTCGAAAGAGCAGAATTCTTGGCTCTTGGGGCAAACTGCGGAAATTTCGAGGCACGCATATACCTTTCGGACAATCTGCAGGTAGATTTCGAATGGTGGAAAACTCACATTCGAAAAGCAGTGCGTTCAATAATGCCGTTTAGAGCAACCCTCGAGATTTCCTCCGATGTATCGCGATCTGGATGGGGGGCGTGCTGTGAAGGCAAGCGAACGCATGGTCACTGGAGCCAAAAAGAACAAGTTCATCACATTAATTATTTAGAATTATTGGCGGCATTATTTGCCTTGAAATGTTTTGCGCAGAATCTAAAAGACTGCGATATATTATTGAGAATCGATAATACCACCGCGATTGCTTACATCAACAAGATGGGTGGCATTCAATTTCCGGTGTTGAGTGGGCTGGCAAAAAATATTTGGAAATGGTGTGAAAGAAGGAATATTTACATTTCCGCATCCTACATCTCGTCTCGGGATAATTATGAAGCTGACATCGAATCAAGACGACTTGAGCCAGAGACAGAGTATGCCTTATCGAATTCGGCTTTCCGCGAGATTAAAAATAAATGGGGAAAGCCGGAAATAGATTTGTTTGCAACAAGAACGAACGCGAAATGTAGGCGATATATTTCTTGGTCGAGAGATCCGGGCTCATTTTCAATTGATGCATTCACGGTAGATTGGAGCCAATGGTTTTTTTTATGCATTTCCGCCGTTCGCAATAGTTTTACGAGTTTTGAGGAAACTCAAAGACGATCGTGCTAGAGGTATCGTGATTGTACCGTATTGGCCAGCTCAGGTTTGGTTCCCCGTCTTCACTGCCATGCTAGTTTGCGAACCGATTTATTTTCAACCAAATGTCAACCTTTTGCGATCTCTCAATAGACAACCGCACCCGATTTGGAGGAGAATTACCCTGGTTGCAGGGCTGCTGTCCGGGAATCGCTGAAAAGGAGAAGCGTGCCGGAAGAAGCGCTTATTATTATGCTCTCCTCGTTGTCAGATTCATCGATTAAACAATATGACAGCTGTTTAAAAAAGTAGTGGTCATTTTGCCGTAAAGAAGTCGTAAATCCATACAAATGCGATGTATTACAAGTAATAAGATTTTTGTCTGCCGAGTGTGATAAGGGCGCTTCTCATGGCATAGTGAACAGCTGTCGATCTGCTATTGCGCTGTTGCACGGACCGGAATTAGGAGAAGATGCCAAAGTACGGAGACTTTTCAAAGGCATCGCGAATCTTAGACCGACGAAGCCCAAATACGAAACGACGTGGGACCCGCGACTTGTCTTAAACCACGTTGCGCAATGGGGGCCGAACGACGAAATTTCCTTAGAAAAACTTACTCTCAAACTGGTTACGCTGTTAGCATTAGTCACAGCGCAGCGGATGCAGACACTCGCGTCAATCGACATTCGGAATATAGAAAAATCAGAGGAGTTAATCGAAATTAAAATTCCGGTGCGGTTAAAAACTACGAAAATAAATAAAGTTCAGCCAGTTTTGAGCATCCCTTTCTATATTGAGAATACATGCATCTGCGCAGCATCGGCGTTGGAAATGTATTTAGATAAGACGAAAGATTTACGAGAAAATGAAACTCGACTTTTCGTAGCCCTGAAAAAACCACACAAGGGGGTATCCACCCAGACCTTGAGCAGGTGGATAAAGAAGACCCTTATGGAAAGCGGGGTGGACACAGATAAATTCGATGCTTACAGCACTCGTCATGCGTCCACTTCGTCCGCAAAAAGAAGTGGGGTAAATATAGACGCTATTAGAAAAGCTGCAGGCTGGACGGAACGTTCGGGTACCTTCGCTAGGTTCTACGATCGTCGTGTTGTAACGAGTAAAGACATGTTTGCGAAAGCGGTTTTAGACAGAAGCGTGGTATAATATTATATTTGCTTATGCTTCATACTTACTTTCATGTTTGAAAAGAATTCATAAATAAATAATCGAATTTCTGAATCATTAAATATCTGCCGTAACGAACTTTAAATAACTACACACTGATCTCGAGGAAGAGGCGCGTAATACAATTATAAGATTAAACGAACTTACCTGTAAGTGAAGTTCGATCTTAATTGTATGAAACACCTCTTCGGAAGAGATCAGTCCCACCCAACGGATTCTCCCCTTTTTTTCTAATTACACGTATATTAGAAACCCTGATTGTTACGGCAACACTTTGAATAAATGAGTTGTGTACCACAGTATCCAAGGGAACAGGACCAAAACAAAAAACTTGAACTGAAAAGATTGTGGCGATATTGGTGCATAGTAGGGGCACTACACACTGATCTCTTCGGAAGAGGTGCTTCATACAATTAAGATCGAACCTCACTTACAGGTAAGTTCGTTTAATCTTATAATTTTAATACATTGTTGATAGTAGATGAATTCATATACATTTGTATTAATTATCAATCAAACATATGTTTTATTTCAATGCATGTCCACAAAATTTTCAGATTTCATATGAATATTCAATGTTATGTATCTTAAATTTCACATCAGTAACCAAAATTTATGTTCATATTTCAATTTTGGCATACGAGTGCAATAATTTTCATTTCATACACCCGGTTTGTAAATTTCATTTACCGTTGTATTGTAAAAGTATTGTAAATTTCATATATTTTTTAACAGTGAATCGTATGAGAGAATTATAATATTATTATTATGATTTATAATTATATAATATCGTGTGATTTTATCACATGACTGCCAGGCATTTGTGCCTAATTTTAGTATTAACCTTTTCAGGACGGGTTTGGTCGATATATCGACCACTAGTTTGGTCGAGTACTCCACGTGAAAAATTAATTGATATTATGCACAATTTCGCTTAAAATAAAAAGTCGATTTCAACGTAACAATCCCCGTCCTGGAAAGGTTAAACAATCCTCGGATCCTGACGACCACGATGCCACTGAAATTACTTCCAAGCTAATTATTTATATTTGTTGGCTGTTATTGATAAAGTAAGTATTGCTGTATGGTTTGCTGTGTGTACGTCTGTTGTGTTTCGGTGTTATAGTGTGATATGATGGTGTATTGTGTAGTGATGACGTACGCTGTAATATGCAAACCTAGGAAAGTTTTTCCTTAAATAATGACCTGGAAACTTGGAAACTAATATTTCCACTGGACATTACTACTATTTGTATTTTGTCGCATCGGCGTATACTCGCATCGGCGTTTTGTCGCTCGGCATATAGTCACCGACATTTAGTCACTCGGCGTTTTGTCATCGGCGTTTTGTCACGGACCCGATTCATCTTTTCGTACTATACAAAAAAGATATTTCACGTGGTGTCACTCGCAGAAAAAAAAATCTGTAAAATCAGTTGTTGTTCACTTATTCAAAGGGAGATGCATGGAATGTATCGAGAGTCATCAAAGTTTAATTGATCCAGGGAACGTCGCATACACATATCTCATTACTTATTATTTGATGTAATTAAGCGACGAAACCGGCCGATTACGCTGTTCGTATTGCGCCTCATGTTATTTGTTTTGTTCTGTCCTTCATCTTTGCTCCCTTGGGTCAACCAAAAGAGCGAGAATTCAGTTGAACCGCAGATCACATTAGAACGATATAGATTGTCGATTTGAAATAAAATATATCTGTGTTAATGAGATAACTTTAAGGGTTATCGCTATTGCCGTTTTTCTTCAAGCTTCACCTCGTTACACAATTCATTTCGAGATGTATATTACGCTTTTTAATCATTTATGAGTATATTTTTTGCTCGTTGTTTGCTTTCGGTTCATATCTCATGAGATGGACCATAAATTTAATCAGAATGTATTATTCTGTCTGTAATAATCGATTTTAATGAGGTGTTATTGGCTGAAATATAATAAAAACATTTGTAAATCGATATATGATGTTTGATTCGTTCGGCACCGAAATCATCTATTGGTTGTTGAACAAATTTATAATTTAAATAATTTTGTGATAAAATATGTTTCTTTAAGAATATTTCACATGGCGAACGATTCAATCGGAAAGCTTCATTGAGTTGGATGCAATCCAACTAAACATCGCAGTGTTGCAATTGAATTGTACGAAGCAAGGGTCAAACTTAACATTTTCAAAGTCGTGGCCGTTGGAAAATTGGTCGATTATTCTTATTGGAGGACCCTCCGTGTCGCACCTATTTAAAGAAACGAGTTATGAATTACTTACGAGATTTAATAACGTGGAACGGTTTTATCGCTGTATAACGTGTCTCGTACTGATAAGAAGACCGTTGTTATAGTTTACGATTGGTAGAATCGTGCCTGTCAATGCGCCGTTATTATAAACACGATTCATACGCAGAAAAAAAAACAAAATCATTATTTCTTTGCGACGTAAATATCTGCTATTTAGAATATTTATTGTTCCTTTTTTTACGATGAAAAAGGTTTTGGTATCATTTTATAATTACGATTAAAAAAAACATTATTTTATTCTTTAATCAAGCAAAATTGGTTCAATACTCTCAGAGTTACTTTTTCCAAATTCTTTTTGCATGATACAAATTTCAAAATAGTAAACATAACTCAATTGATTTTATAAATTATGCTCTTTCGATAACGAAATTATTTTAAACTATTTCTAAAGATTTAATGCATTAATGGTTTGTTTATATAAGAATGAGAAACAATTAACAACAGTTCGTGTGACTTAAGCTGATGAAGTCTTATTAAAATTACTTAACGATTTGATCGTGATTGTGATTGATGCACAAATATGCCAATATTATAAACAGATCAGATAAAAGGAGATAAATAGGTAAATATTAATACAAGAATCGAGAACTTAAATTTTTCTTACAATTACTCAATGTCGCGATACCGTCTATCACGATGACACTTTTATCAATACAAATATATCTGTGAAATCCAGATTCTCTGCTTGTTCAACTGTCAGCGAGAGCATTTCTCATATCGAGGAAAAATGTTTCTCAAGCATCGAGTGCACATTTTGTCTTTTTTTTCCACGGTATGATTCAGGAGACATTTTATTTTGAGCTATGTAAATAATCGCATATTTATTGAAATTATTAAATTGTAATGATAAATTATCATATTTCGAGATTGGGTGGACGGATCGACTTGCAACAAAGACCAATGAAAAGAGAAAAAACGAAAAAAAAAATCGTCCTCTACATTCAGATTTTTTACTCAAACCGTTCCGCCGTGAGAGCAATTTCAAAAACAAGTAAAGCCCGAAAACGGTCATATTCGCGTATATAAGAGTGCGGCGGGGCTCGCGCTGGCTTTTTCTTTTAATACTTGGCGTCGAACCGCTACCGCGTCTCTTGATATTGAATCTTAAAAAAAAATGTCCTTTCATATAAAAATAGTAGCAGCCATTTTGTGATATTGTATTTACTTGAGTTATCAAATTCAATAGCTTTCCTTGTATTTCATGGCGAATTAGAAAAATACTGTCGATGGTTATTCATAATGTTGTACCTTACGAAATTATAATATTTACGAAGACACTTTAAATTGTAATAAAAAATAATCTTTAATTCACGTTACTTATAAAATCTCTTAAATTTTTTAACAGGTCGAAAATCAGCTGGCAAAAATGAGATTTTCGGCTGCAACCGTGAGAAAAATTCAGGACGTGTTTGTTTCGGAAATGGAAAAGGGTATACACCAAAAACCGTCGTCACTTCAGATGGAAAACACATATATACCCGAACTGCCGGATGGCACAGGTATTATATCAATCAATATTTTCATTCGCCAATAAAAATTCGATCAGAGAGTCTCCAAGAACAAATGTATCGGAAATCGCACACAAAAAAATATCGAATAAAATAGCAATTACGTAACAGTGCAAGAACGTAAACAAATTGCATTCTGCGCTAGAAATCCTTTTATCAATTAACTACAGATCATTGGTATCGCACTCTCAAATCTTTCCTTATTGTATAATGGCGATAGAAACAAACAACGAGATCGTAAATTACTTCTGGCGATTATTTTTGTTTTTGTGTCGTTTAAGCCGGAAAGCAAGCATGACTCGTGTGTTATGCACCACTAAAAGTATGCAGCATTTGTTAAAGGTTGATGAGAACGAAAAAAAAAAGAGAAAAACAAAGTCTACGAAAAGACACGCTACTGTACTCGCTGATAAACGGAAAACCGGTTGTGATATTACGTTCAGTAACTTATTTGAATTCACAATTCCGCAAATCGAATAATGTTGTTTCTATGTATCCATTTAAGTTAAAATGTGGTACACATATGAATTTCTGTGACCCAAACACGGACGTGTAATGTAAATAAATGAATTTTGAATATGGGGGTCACTTTTGGAGGGTAAATTAGAAAATTAAAAAAAGAAGTTTTGCAAACTATACCGTATCAAATGAAAACATATCAAATGAAAGGGCTTGTTGTGAGGGTCTCAAATATATTTTTTTCATAATTTAAAAATAAATAGTTTTAAAGTTATTTAAGAAAATAGATGAAAATTGATCATTCCTCCCCTTATCTCCGAAACTACTGAGCCTAAAATTTTGAAAAAAAATACAGAAAATAGTTCTTTACTTGTAGATTACAGGAAAATCTATAAGAAGTTTATGGTCTTAAAATTTTTAATTACCACAAACAAATTTGAGTCAGATTTAAAAAAACATGGTAGATAAGATATTCATCGTACGGAACCCTCTCCACGCGAGTTCAACTCGTATTTGTCCACTTTTTTTTGATGATCCTGTGCACATATTTTCTAGGTTTTTACGAGGTTATCCCATATCTTTACGGAGAGAAGATAATATCAAAAATGACTATTGCATCATAGTTCATCATCCATTGTACAATAGCGTTTCTCTAAGGGTTTTTAAACGGACAGAAAAATACCACAAAAATTACGGTGCTCTGCACTACAAACTGTACGCAAATAAAATTTTTGGGAGGATTTATAAAAAAAAAAATAAAAATAAACATTCGAATCAGTATCGCAGTATTTAAAATAAAATTATGATTTTTTGTAATACGGTACAGTCTAATTTCCGAAACAGCACTATAAAAAGTCCCATTAAAGAAGAAAATTGCTGCTTTTCAACACGACGTAAACGAACAACTAATTGTTCCACCGTAACTAAATCTCAGATGGGTTAGAAATTTTATCATACCGCAAGGCAATTTTTACCGTGCTGTTTGGTATTTTTGGTTCAACCTCCTTCTTTTGTTACATGGTCAAGCTCTGTCATCTACTTTTATTATTTTTATTTCGTTGTGTCATGTGTCATAATACGGTCTTTAACTTTTTACAATTTTTTTTTTGATACTAAAAAGGAAAAAAGAATTATTTGGATGGAAAGGAGCGGCAAATTGAGTAGTTCCGGAGACTGTTCTCCTTCAATTGCAAATTGCCAATTCAACATAACTTTTCCTATCGCAGATCGTGTCCTGACACACATATATTCAATTTCAAATTCTGATGAAGACGGACTAAAAAAAATGAAAAACGTTTCATCTAATTGATGATTTATTTATTAAATAAAGAAAATAATTTGTTGGATAAATGGATTATTAATTGATGAATAATCATTAATTCATTTTTTACTTATTATTATAATTATAATAATACTATTATTATGAGGAATAAAACTGAAAAATGAGCATTAGGGAAATTGATGTTCAGGCAAGCAAAAACTGACAATTGTTCCATGAAATTTTACAGCGCCAGGATACTAATTTTTATCGTACTGACACCATCCATTTTAATCTCGTTTTTTGGTGAAATTCATACATACTATTCACATTTTTCATTGCGCCTGACGATCGCGTGCACATCGTTTGAAAACACGGTAATTTTTGCCGGATTATCTTACGAATATTCTGAAATATTTATCTCCGTGTAGCAAAAACATAGTAATTTTTTGCCTAATTTCGGATGAAAAATTACTATGTGTTTATCAAAAACGCTCAAAGGAACGATATGATGGCAGGGAACTATGATGCCATGGTAATTTTTTATATTATTTTCTTTCTCTGTTCAAAATCACTTTTCTGCCACTTCACCATCTTTCATTGTCTTACGAGAGACCCCCAAGAGTGTTGCGCATGGCCACTCTTTCCTATTGACAACCGTCAATTGTTTCACATGAACAGAGATGTTTTGGGATATTCACGAATAGAGTTGGTTCAGAATGAAAATTTCAATGAATCTCTATGAATAGAGACTTCATTGACCATATTTATGAATAATGATGTTTTGGAATAAAGATATTCGTCCTAGAGTTATTCAAGAATAAAGAAATAATGCCCGGGCCCAGGGAAACTGTGGAAACACCATTGGAAATTCACAAAAACTGCCTCCCGCTCAACAATCGATACGCTAATCGGTGTATAGCCAAGCGTTCACCCAACCAATGCCTTCGTCCGAAGCAGCTTAACGCGGTCGTCTAGTGTGAAGGCTGTTTTTTTAATCCTTTTTTGGGGAATTTTTTTTTGAGAAACCATTAAAATAAAATAATTTATAAATTATATATCATTTTTATTAACATTTAAACAAACTTTGTGAATTTTTTGAAGTCAATATATTGAATATAATCGGAGATACACCGCCTAACAGAAACACGTATAAAAAAAGAGGTGCTCCACTGCTGTCATGATTCCGGCCGTTCTGCTTATCTGAAATCAAAAAACCAAACGTCATTCCAATCGTGAGACTACATGGAACTAAAATAAAGTCAGAATTCCAAAAAATAATTTTTTTTTACGCTTTAGAAACAAAATTCAATTTTTCGCACTTTTTTTTGGGGTCTATTTAGCTGGTAAAAAGAAAACTGACGAAGCAATCTTAATTATTTTAGTTCAACTTGTAGTTATATATGTACTAAAGATGCTGTATAAATTTGAGCAGAATCAATTAATTAATTTTTGAGATATCATGGCAGCAGTTTGAAAAAATCGTGTTTTGAGAAAAACGCGTTTGAAAGTTATTTTATATAATCGCGCGCTCCGTACACCTGCTCCGGTTTACGGCTGTAACTTTTCAACGGCTTCGAATTTCGAAAAATCCTTTTACCCACGTTTTCTACACATGTTTTAGATGTGATTTATGAGAAGAAAAATCGATTTTTTTGACCTGACACACTAGACAACCGCCTTAACTCAGGAGATCGACAAAGGCAACAACCGATCGCGTACTCATCGCTGTCGGTTTCATAATGTTTTCTTATTTTTTCATGAGTTTAATTTCATTTTGTTCCAGAGGAAGGTCTTTTTTTGGCACTTGATCTCGGGGGAACGAATTTTCGGGTATTATTGCTCGAACTTGTAAATGGTGTTGTTGTACGTGAGGATGTCAAGTTATGCCACATTGAAGCTCATTTGAGAATGGGTTCGGGAATACCACTTTTCGATTATCTTGCCGAATGCGTCAGCAACTTCGTTATCAGTGAGGGTCTTCAGGACGTAGAGCTTCCCTTAGGTAAATTAAAAAATAATTCATTCCATAGTTTTTAAATGTTTCTCCTGAGGTTTACATATAGCTCAAAATCTTTGAACTTTAACCCGTCAGCAGGCACGCTACGTACACATTAAACATTGGGCGCGTGATGAGAGATTTTCTCACATGTATAGCTTCAAGTGTTTAATTTGATAAATAGCAACTTAAAAACAATTTCGCTACACTAATTGTGGCTATTAAACATTTTTATTTAAAAAAAATCATGAATACAACGATAATTGATACTAAAAACCAAAAATTAGTAATGAAAAAAATTCAAAAACAAAAATTTAGAACATTTTTTTAACTCTTCTATCATACAGAAGAATAAATTTGGTGAAGATAGAAAAAATTTCAAATGCTTATGCCATTTGAAATTTTCGAGTAATCATTGTTTTAATATAAGGTTTTTTTTTTTAAGTGAACATCAAATTTTTATAGAATTTCGAGTACTTTTAAAAGATTGAAGATTGGTTCGAGCTCAATGGAACTAGATCAATCTTGTTCAAAAAGAAAAATTCAAAATTAGTTCATTGACGAAATGACGCAACAACAAAATAACAACAATACTCAATGTAACAAAATATAATGAATGCTGCAAAAATGACGATTGCACATCAGAAAACATGTATCAATCAGTGCGATGTACATTTAAAAAAGTATGTGTGTTGAATATAAAATAAAATGACGTAAGTAACGTTCGGTTGTTCATTTGAAGCGGGTCCCTCATTTGATAAGGTAAAAACGTGCGAATATTTTTAAACGCCTTCGAGCTTCATTTACCATAAAAGTATTACGTTATCTCGTATCAAATGAGGCCGATAACCGCTGGCAAGCAGGCGTAACATCGATTTTCATTTTTTTTAAACTCTAATTCTAACAGTACAAGAACAAATTCTATTGCTTTAATATGCAAGAGAGTTTAAAAGTTCCATTTTTCTTATTGACGAGAAAACAAAAATTCTCCTTACGAATGGATAAAAATTTGAAAAAAAATTTCTTATGTTTCTTCGTATGATGTATTCAGGTTTCACGTTCTCGTTCCCAATGATTCAGCATTCCCTCGACGCCGGTATACTCGTCACGTGGACCAAGAGCTTCAATTGTCCGGACGTCGTGAACGAGGATGCGGTGAAATTGTTGCGAGAAGCTCTTGCAAGACGTGGTGACACGAGGGTGAACGTAGTTGCCATTTTGAATGACACAACCGGTACTTTACTTCAGGGTGCAACGCAAGATCATGATACCGCGATAGGACTCATTTTGGGTACAGGAAGTAACGCTTGTTATCTTGAGAGAGCGGACAAAGTTGAACATTGGGAGCCGGAAAGACACGGCGAGCGAGAAGTGAGTCAAAATTATCAAGTCACTAATGGAAGAATAATGAAAAATGGTTGATTCGAAAAATTGATTTATTTAACTGATCAAACAAATTTTCATAATCTTTCAAATGATTTTAACCTCGTTCAAATTAATCCAGGTCATTATTGACATTGAATGGGGTGCTTTTGGTGACAACGGCGTCTTGGATTTCATCAAAACGGATTTCGATCGCGAAAACGATGCAAATTCACTCATTGTCAGCTCCTTCACGTAAGATTATTGTCGTTTTAACGGGGTCATCCCATGTAACAGCTATTTTTTTTCGCTTTTTTTGGGAATTTTTTTTTGATGAACCATTAAAACACACTATTTTTGAATTTTTATCACACATTTATTATCATTTTTACAATCCCTCAGAATTGTATCAAACAAAAGTAACGAGCTGAATCAACTTTACACCGTTTGGAAGACACTCATGTGTTGGTCGACGGCTGCCATGATTCCGGAGGTTTTGCTCATCTAAAATCAAAAAATCAAACGGCATTTTAATTTGTCGCTGGAACTAGAATAAAGTAAAAATATCGAAAATTGAATTTTTGGCACGGTTTTAAATGTTAAGTTCCAAGTTTCGTCGTTTTTTTCGACTTTTAAAACCGTACCAAAAATTCAATTTTCGATATTTTTACTTTACTCTAGTTCCAGCGATAGTCTCAGGTCTACAAATTAAAATGCCGTTTGATTTTTTGGTTTCAGATGAGCAAAACCTCCGGAATCATGGCAGCCGTCAACCAACACATGAGTGTCTTCCGAACGGTGTAAAGTCGATTCAACTCGTTACTTTTGTTTGATAAAATTCTGAGGGACTGTAAAAATGTTAATAAATGTGTGGTAAAAATGCAAAGATATTTTGTTTTAATGGTTCATCAAAAAAAATTTCCAAAAAAGCGAAAAAAAATAGCTGTCACATGGGATGACCCCGTTAACTCATTGGAAGAGAAAAAAAAAATTGTACGAATTGTTATCCTTTTCGGATAATAATTTGAAGGCTATTATTTGTGGCAGCAATTTTATTATTTCGTATTGCTTTTTTTATCAATAGATTCGAAAAATACATTGCCGGAAAGTATCTCGGCGAAGTGGTGCGTGTTATACTCGCAAAATTCACCAAAGACGGTCTTTTATTTTCGAAACAGGACGTCAGTAATCTTCTTGTACCTGGTAAATTCACGACCGACTTCGTTTCGGACATAGAAGGGTAAGTACTAAATAAAAATGAATATTTTTTAATGAGAAAATGAAATCAATTATTTCTCAAGTAGCGAACTTCAAAATTCCATTAATGATATTTAATATTTTAATGAAAATGATTGATAATTTTATTTCAAAAAATTACACAATCAATATTCTAAAATAATGTAGTCTTTTTGTACAAATGGGGAATTTTATTGTTTTTGTTTTTTAAGAAATAAAAATTTTTTACAGGGATTCTATCAACGGTGGAAGTGAGCATACGAAACGTGTGCTTGCTAAATTTGGCATTGTTCCGGACGAAGATGACATCAGCATTGTCCAATACGTTTGTGCAGTTGCTTCAAATCGTGCGGCTCTTCTTGTTTCGATATGTGAGTAAATACCTCTTTTTCTTTTTCGTTTTATTACTTTTTTATTTCTTAGTTAGTAATTTATTCGTAAGTTTTTCCGAGAATTGAAATTTCGCTTGAATAATATTGATAAATATCTAAAATAAATCTCTATACATATAAATCTGTTGGCGAATAGAAGTTTGGCTACTTATCAATCGAGAACCACTGAACAGATTTCGATAAATCTCTCACAGGAATAATTCACACTACATGATTCACACTACACTGAGAAAAAAATTTTATTGAGTCAATCGAAATTTGCTTGATCCAACAAAATGGCTTCGTGAAATATGTCGAACGTAATACTTTGTTAATTTAAAAACGTCCAATAGGTGTTGCAAAAAAATTAATTTTGTTGAATTCACTAAATATTATTTTGGATCAACTGAAACTGATTTTGATGAAGCAGAAAAGTTGTTTCGATCAATAGATTCTTTTTTTGCATCATAATCATGTTTATTTCAAAACACTAAAACTTCATTGAAATCAGAAAAATATGCTGTTTGTGCAAATATATATTTCATTGTACGAAAATGACATTGGTAATATAATTATTAAATATCAAATATAAAATTAGTCGAATATATTCAACTAATTTCATTGTATATTCATTAATTTTAATATAAAATTGAAAATTAGTCGAATATATTCAACTAATTTCATTGTATATTCATTAATTTTAATATAAAATTGAAAATTAGTTGAATAACTAATTTCTCATAATTTATTATGAAAAATTAGTTGACCATGGGAGTCATTAGACTCTCATGGCAGGCATCAATATTCGCTACCTGATTCTGGATCAGAATCGGTCGGAACGTTTCATCTTGCTCGAATTTCGCAATTTATGCTCGTTCAGAGGCCGGAGTGTATGCGAGAAAAGCCTCGGTGCTTTGCGCCACGCGGTGGTCGGATCGAGAAGTTACTTGAATGTTTTCATAGTTACTTCAACCAATATTTAGTTGGAAGAAGTATAGATCACTTTAGTTAATCGAAATATACGACTCACGTTAGTTCACACAATCAAAAGTTTCATTGCATAAAACGTTCTATTAGTTCCGACAATGTCAAAGCGTCTTCACGCAACTAAATCTAATTTGTTGAAATATTTCGTATCCGTAATCAATGATTCAGTTCATGGAACTATATGATTTAGTTGACACAACCAAAAATTTGGTTGCATGGAAAGTATGATATTTCTTTTTAGGTTTATTGGCTTAATCATTGATTTAGTTCTTTCGACAATGTGATTTAGTTACAACGAAATCGAAGCATGTTCGTGCAACCAAATATGTACAACAAAACGATTTGATTGGTCCAACCACTTAAATTGTTGGCTGCATTACATATGCGCTCATTACAACAACATCTCTGTTGAATTAACAAAATTGCGGTGAACAAAATGAAATTTGTTGATTTAACAAATTTTTTTTATAGGTTTTAGGCTGTACAACATTCGATATATTATTTTTTTACGGAAATATGAAAAAAAGTACAAATTTTTTATTCAATGTTCAACTTTAATAATTCATTAGTGATTAAAAAATGTAGACCAACAAAAAAAACGAATTACCATTTTAAAGATAATTCAAAAACAAAGAGAATGAGCGGTGGCTGGGGTTCCAATTTTGGATAGAAACAAAGTTACAGCTATTTTAGTGAAGTTATGAAAAATTTGTAAATTATTTTATTTTCAGTATTTTATAGAACAGCTTTTGTTTGAGGATTTTAGTAGAAAAAAAAACCCAAACATTATGCTTAAAATGGGAAGAGAATGGCAAATAAGCATATCATCTCGATGTCTTGGTTCATTGGCTCATTGGCTAATTGGCTCATATTATAATTTTTATTGTTCCCATGCGTATATATGATGGATGGGTTCATACAAGCCCATCCGATCACTTTAACCCCATTTAACTAGTTGCTAATTTCCTAATTTCCATGTTCCTGAGAAATCCCCCAAAACTCACTCTTTTTTAATGCACTACCGTATCGCATTTGTACGAGGGCCAGGGGAAACTGTGGAAAACCCGGCCGATACAGGCGGCTATATTTTTGCTGGATTTCAATTAATTAGCACCATCAAAAACTCAGAAAAACCGCCTCCCGTTCAGCGATTGATGCGCGAGCCGGTGCATGGCTAAGCGGTCACCCAACCAAGTATTGACCTCACCTGAGGCTGCTTAACCTTGGTGATCACCGGAGCCACACACGAACCGCGCACCCATCGCCGTCGGTAATTGATTCATATTATATGAAACGGATAAAAATAAAAAGAAAATAGGATAATATTATTTATGCTACAATAGAAAATCAAAGTTTCATATTATTCGTACAGAAATGACTAAATTTTGTTAGTTTAGTACATAATTGTTATTAATATCATATTTACATTAACGTTATACAACGATTTTTTTTGCCGCGGGCGAAGCCGCGGGAACAGCTAGTATAGTGAATAAAATTTAAACAATGTGCTATAGTTTCGTTGTTGCTTTTTAGGTGTTGCCAGTATTTTGGATCGCATGCAACGTCAAACTGTGACGATAGCAGTAGACGGATCTCTTTACAAGCATCATCCCCGATTGGAAACCTGGTTGAATAATTACATAAGCCTATTAACGCCGACCCGCAAAGTAAGCAATAATTTTATTAGTTTTTCAAAAAACAAAACGGTTCAACCTCGAAGCAAACAAAAATATCGTAACATAAGATTTGCAACATTGAAACATTTGAATAATTCAGATCGCTGAACTTGACGCTTGCATTTATTAGATTTCAAAATAAAAAATCGTGTGGATTCGAATTCTTCAAAAATAGTATTGGTTCGAAAATTCTTTTAAACATTTTTGTTCGACTAAAAAATAGTATATCACAATAATTTTATGAAAGAAAAGTTTTTCGATTTCTAAAAATAAATAAAGTGATTACTGACTTCGCAAGTTTTAGCAAGAAAAAATAGATTTTTATGTTTCCAATTTTGAGATTTACTAGAAAATGTTTTTAAGGCTTCCTGAATTAATTTTTTTTTGTATTTTTTTTTTTTTCAAAAAGACAATGAATTGATGTATAATTAATTAAAAAAACATGTTTCCATCTCTGCAGTTCAAACTGATTCACGCACAAGACGGGAGTGGCAAAGGGGCAGCGATTACAGCGGCAATCGCTCTCAGAATCCAAAAGAGATTGGAATGAAATTGGATAAATCGATAAAAATAGCACGGTCTGTCCTTCTTCGTCACGGTGTTTCATGACATTTTTACATAATGCATATAGAAAGAAAGAGAAAGAAAATAACTGATCGAAGGAGCGATTTACGATACGGTAAATAATTCGATATTACGAATCGTCAATTTTAACGAAAACAGTGATCAAAATACGCATAGAACATTTGTTGTTATTTCTCGTGAGAGATATCCAATTCCAATCGCAATTTCTTCCGAATGAGCTTCATTTGAAGGAAGAGAGAAAAAAGTGATTTCAACGAATAAAGAGCGGAGTGATAGATTTTTATTAATATTTTCAAATATCGCGAAAAAAAAGTCCGAATTTGATGAAACAGCAAATGAACAAGATTCTCAATAATAACCACCATTTCTCGATATTCGAAAAAAATTTCTAATTTTTTTTTCTCTTTCGAATAATTACCTAAAAAATGGTTCGAGGGAACTTTAATTCGAATGCTTTCGGTACCTGATAACAGATATCGGTTGGAAATAAGTGATGCTCCTTACGGGTTGAACGATTCGAGCCTAAGCTGCAGAAAAGAATGTGAAAATTGATCAAGGGGGAGTTTCACGCTATTTTACATTAAAAAATAGTAAAAATTGTTAACGCCTTACATACGTCCAGCAGCGTCTAAAACGCGCTAAAAGAAAAACTGTTTTTAGAAGAGATAGCAATAGAAATTAATAAAAATAATTTTTACACATTGTTTATTAGTATTTAAACTTTATAAAAAAAATTATTTCATTTTTTTTTCAAAAATTACAACATAAAAAATCACGTTTCCCGAAGCACTATGAAAAAAAAGTTGCTCCACGGTCTGCATCATTTCTTCTTGAAATGCTGATGAATCTGCAAAACGTAAACAAATTCTTGTAAAATAAAGTTGTAGTTATAGTCTGTCGAGCCGGATTTTTGAAATTCGAAAAATTTTGGCAATTTACGGCAGTTTAAAAAAAGTGTGCATTTTGTGTCATAAATGTCACACTTTAATTATGTTTATAAAATTTTTTATTCACAACATCAAAAATTCGACTCGACAGACTATAGAGAAAACAATTTCGAATATTTAAAAAAAAAGCATCAAAAAATATTAAAAACTGTATGAGTTATCATGCAGACCGTGCCAGAAAAAGTAGTTTTGAGAAAAATGCATTTAAAGTTTCAAGTGCGTTTCGCTCGAGACATCTACCTGCGCGCATCAGACTCTCGTTGGGCAGTCACGTTTTCTATAATAACTTTCGATCTATGGGGAATTTGTACAATCGACTTACACAGAAATACGCCTAAAACTATAGAGAATAATAATCTGTAAAAAAAAATCGATTTTTTGAAAATTCTGGACGTATGTAAAGCCTTAAGAAAACAATTCTTAGAAATGTTCGTATATAAAAAGAGCATCTCATGAAGAATTTTCGGTAGAATTGACTTTTTTTCGTATATTGAAAAAATGAAATACCCTTTTTTTCGTGAACTCTTCTCGGAAGATGATAAAATAGATAGAAACTATGCGGTTTTTAATAACATCTAAAAATCGAACGAGTCAGCTGGCTTTTTCTTTAAAAAAAAAACGTATCGCGAGTAGCAGTTTTTAATCGTCAATCTTGTTTCGCTATTATTTTCCTCCTGGCTTGCAGATCAAGTTCGAGTTTTAGATAAACAACGAAGAGAATATTATTTTTCTATATTGTTGTTAGGTTAGACAAGAGAAATATGAGAATAAAACGTGACGGCGGATCGCATCGAGAATTTATATCTCGTTAAATGTTTTCTCGAACGACGCGCTTTATTTTTCGAACGTGGAGTATATTTTTTTATTAATTTTTTTTTTTCGCCATACAGAAACATTCCATTCATTTTTTTCTCATGCGTTAGATCTGTTTATGATTTTGGGGCATTTCAATCGTTTTAGAAAAAATCTCCAACGATTTGGAGTTTTTATTTTTATTAAAGAAAATTAAGAACCAAAGAAAAAATACATATTTATAGAAATTTTAAACAAAATGACGAGGTATTCTTTTTTTTCCTTATTTGTCCTTTTTGTTGATTATCCAATTGTAATTACTGTTGTACATAACTTTCTTATCCACACTAATGTAGCATTTCTGACCATTTATTCGATTTTCCATTCAATACGATCACACGATGCTCTGCGACAATTGAATTTATTTTTTTGTCTTTCTAAACTCTCAGATTTATCGATCCTATATTGAATTATAGATAGAAAAGAAAAAGGAAAAGAAAATCATAATTTTATGGGTACCATTTAGATTTTAGCATTATCGTGTGTAATTAGTGAAATATTTGATTGGTGAACCATTAAACCTTCTCGTTGTTTTTTCGCAATACGAAACAGAAAAAAAATTATATATATATATATATATATATATATATATATACTCAAGAAGAAATAAACATGTAAAAAGTACACAAAGTGGGACGATTCAGACCACGTTGTCAAAAATGTTTGTATGTGTTTGAACAGCTGAACAAATGAAGAAAAACTAACAGTTCGAAAGAAAACGACAGGACCACACAGGGTTGTGAATATTCGTGATTTGAAAATAAATGAAAAAAACATCAATTTGAGCCGTAGGTCGGTGTAAAAAATGAGACGTGAATTCTCACCCTCAGGAACAAGTGCCAGAAATGCTAATATTTATTTAAAGGAGCTCTTTCGATGTCGATACATCCTTGAAACTGAGAAAGAGAGAGGGAGAGAGAAAAATTGTTGAATAAAAATGTAAATCAATTATTTTGAGCATTTCCCCTCATATTTGGAAGAGAAGGGAACGTGCGTTGATAATAAAATTTATGGAAAAAAAAAATCTAGAGTACATTTTATTTAAAATCGACGATTTAGGAAAAACCAGTTTTCGAATAGCACGAAATAGATTTTTTGGAATAAAAAGTCCTACTTCATTTTTTAAATAATTGTATATTATTATTTTTACTTATTTCTACATCGATATTTTTAGGATTCGTTTTTCATCGCATTACTCTTTCAATGAAACCTTTTTAAATTTTCTCAATCTCTCTATTTCTAATTGAATTGATTTGTTTGACTATGAAATTATTTGCTTCAAAAATTCATTTGTAATTCAAGTATTTTAATGGTGTTTATGCATCAATTTTTTTCAAAAATTCCATTTACTTTACGTTTTTTCGTTAGTTTTCACGGCACTTTATACTGATCCATATATTTTGAACGAATATAACGAAAATGAGATTTAAAAAAAAACTTTTTTTTTATTCTGACGTTAGTCAACACAAAATAAAATAAATTATTGCAACCCTCCAATTGATTATTCATATTGTTCATAATTCGTGCTGAAATGAGCTGATACAATTTATTTTCTCAAACATTATTTTAATCGACGGTATTAATGAAACAGTAACTTCTTAATCAATTTTTTAATATTTAATCCGCGAATTTACGGTTAATCGCGGTAGGGTACTTACGTACCTCAAACGAGCAATTATATTCTCTGCCATGTTCGTACAATACGCACGTAAATATGTATAAAACATTCATATATACATTGATCCTGTTGCTAGGTGGTTAAATGGCGGGCTTTTTAAAGGTGAAAGTTTGAAGGATTCGGATGGTAGATGGCGGGAGTTTGCGCGGTCGGTAAACTGGCATGTAGAGGGATTCGAGGAGCGAACGACTGACAGCTCTCTGTGCCGCGTGCGCGCGTGCATATGTGTGTGTGCTGTCAGCGGCTTCCATAGTGCTGTTTTTTCCGCTAATAAAAAAATCCTGTCCGTACGCGTCTTACGGTCAAGTGTTGTCCGCGTTTAATCTCGCTCTGCTCAGCATCTCGTTAAGTGTATCGCATCGTTACACAGTCCTGACAACGTCGAAGAAAGGAGTTAAAGGAAGAAATAAAAGAGAGCGAGAGCGAGTGAGAGAGAGAGAGAGAGAAGATAGAAAAAAAGAAGAAAAACACACACAATTCGTAATTGTCCGGAGTGACTGTGGGTGTGCACGGGGGCAGGAACGGCTCGCCGGTTCTCTCTTGCTTCAGTCTACTGGAAGATTCCATTGTGAGTGGTTTTGAAAAATTTTCTTCACCTCCGTACAACCTTAAATTCCTGTTGTTCCTTGTTTATTTGGCTGTTTCATTTTGTGTCGCCGTTTAACATCGGGACGTCAATGCAATCCGAGGACCACGAAACACAAACTCATGCACACATACAAACACGTATACATATCAAGGTAAGGAAAAAAAATCGTATTTACCGTGAGTGTATTGTTTTAATATTTATTTTGTTTGTTGATGATTTTTTTACTGTGCGTTTCGTTCGGTCGAATAGCCATGTGAAAAAATCGATTTGCAGATAAATGTTTAATTATTCCTAAGGGCTTACCCGAGCTCTCGCGAGGTTAACACCGGTCGTGTGTATTTATGCGTGTGAGTGTGTTCGTGTTTCTGGTTATATGTACCCGTGAGTTTCGCTATAGGCTTTCAGCTGGCCTCTCAGCTGACGATAGAGACGAGCCAGAGCGACCGGTTTTACGTACGCTTTTTTCTTTCCTTTTTTTCGCTTTTCTTTCTTTTCTTTCCGTTTTTTTTGTTGTTTTTTTCTTTTTTTTCGTTTCATCTTCATATGTTTCCTGTTAAACGCCCCAAGGCATTTCTCCTTTTCTGTGCTTTAAATCGTCGCACGCGAAAAAAATAAAATGAAATCGCTATCTCAAATGCTTCAGGCTCTTTTCGATTCATCGAATCCTTTTTGATCGCAAAAAACTATATCATGTTTGAAAACACGAAAATGATTTTTCGAGACGCTTCTTTTGTTTCGTATCGAAATATTTTATACAACGATTCTTTTAGTCCTGCTGAAAAACGATTCAAAGTGCACCGAATAAATCATCCTGCAGCAACAAAAAAAAAAGAAAAATATCGCACATCCACCTTTTTTTGTTTTTCCATTTCCTAGTACCATTCTTTTTTATTCGCCGCTCATTTATTCTCGCAATATTTCATTCGTTAATGGCGCGGTCGTGCGTGTTCGGAAGTTCTTCGTCGATAAATTTTCGGAATTCACGCTTGGTGCATCGTTTCATCCTTTTTTGTTTTCTTTTTTAAATAACCTGAAATGATAATAATTTTAATAAATTCGAAATAATCATAACAACCGCGAAATGGGACTCTCGTAAGCGAGGGTAACATTCGAGTTTCGCAAACTACGATATATTTTGACGTCTTCGACGAAACTGAATAATGGAATGGTTTATCAAAGCAATTTTCTTTCATTTGTCTCAATTTCTGGCGATTTTTCGTACCGTTCTTTTTCAAAAAATAATTGTATATGAAAAATTATCGCAAATATCACACGAATACACAAAACAAAACTCTTAAAATTGTCATTTAATTAAATTTGGATTTCAATAAAAATAATAGAATTTCTTGATCGTTCCTCAAAATTTATCGGACTCACTGATAAACGAAGGGTTTCACTACAAAATTTCGAACCCGAATTAAAAACGTACGTGATAGAAGCGAAATTTGACGGTGCAATTTATTTTTGTATCTTTCCAATAGTTTTTAAAATTTCAATAATTTTATCGCTTTTCACACTAGAAAATTCTGTGCAGGCAGTAAAATATATTGTAATTGAATTTTTACATGTCCCAATAAATTGCAAAAGAAAAAAATTATAATCAATAGCAAGTCTGATTGTTATTTAGTAAAAATTTGTAGGAGTGCGTATTTAAGAAACAAGAGTACTTGAATCCTAGACCCCTACAATCTATTTTTTCGAAGGTGAACCCTACAATGAGGGTCGAAATCGACCCCAATCTTATCACTAACATAAAATGTTTCTCGTATGCGATAATAAGATTCAATTATTCACCATTCTCTTCGTTATTCAATAACGAAGAGAATAGTATATGACAAAGTCACATTTGGTGAACATTTAATGGTGAAAACTCTATAAAACGAAACAAATTTCGGAGAAAAGCCAAAAAAAAGTTTTTTACTAAAAAAATTAGGGTCGTTTTCGACCCCGTTTTAGGGGTCTGGGGTTAAAAGGTATGTAACACGGTTATTGAAGGTTCACGAAAAAAAATAAGAAAACGGAATTTTTGTTTTCGTGAGTGCGAACGGTTAAGGGAGGTGGAGAAGAAGTAGGGACAATCTTCGGTCAATGTTTCGTGGAACGAATTGTGCATAACACGTTCGAGATATGTATATTTCTCGGTCTATTCGCTGTTATAATATTAACCGGTAACATCGTAACTCGTACTTGCGGTTATTTACAGCCACTTGATGTAACACTGACTATCGATTCGAGGAAATTCGTACACGCATAATACTCGACGAGTGTACGGAGTATGTATTTCATTATGCCTGGTTTTTTCTTTTTTATTTCCGGGAAATTCGTCGACTTCGAGTTTCCGGCTTATGTCTAACGAAGATTTGAATGATTAATTCAAAATTGAATTATTCCCACTAATAAAACGTGTTGCACTATTTTTGCAATATATTTTTTTGTTATTCTTTATTATTATTCTTATTATTCTCGAAACCTGCTTTGTGTTAGAATTGAAAAAATAATTATTTTTCTTTTAGCAAGTACGAGAAGTTGTAAAAATTCGAGTAATTATTTCATTAATTTTTCAATAGCTGAATAAAATAAAAATGAGTTTTCTAAAGAAGCTAACGTGGTTGAAACAGCTAAAAAAAATTATCGTCGTTTATTATTGAAATACTAACCAAATAATACGTGCTCTTACGTGCTGTCCTGGCCATATAATCTTTTCGTGTTTTTATCGCTGTTTTTACTTCAGGCACGTCTCCTTTCATCCAGTGTGCATTTCTTATTTTTCAATTTTGCATAACGATACATATATGACCCTGACTTGAAAATAAAATCTTATTGTTTATAAATTTGATAAAAATATTCATTTAAGTCAACGTATTGTTCGTTTTTTCTGTTGAACTTCAATTCGAATTATTTAATGAGTTTTCCTGTTTCTTTTTATCGATATTCGTTCAATGCCATGTACTGTTTCATCTCTTGAGTAATCGTATAATAATTTATTAAAGTGTCCTTCTAAATCGAAGATAAAAATTCATTTGTCATAACATTCGGTACATTTGAAAATAAAAAAAGGGTTTTTTTTCGTTCCTGTGCATAAAATTTGTGTTGTACATTACTATCACGATGGTTCTCTCAGCTGACTGAGCTGCTGAATTTGCAAGCGGTAGACCATTTTTTTATTTTCCCCTCCTTCCAACGTTCCCGCTCGACGCGCCCCACTGTCTAAATCACCTTTCACGCGTGTGTATCCACAGTAGCCGAAGAGTTTAGACCTCGGAGCCTTTCTTCCGTCAGCAGTTTTCTCCGTAGAACTTACGAAATCTTTAGTCATGTGCATATATATATATACGCGTGTATATATATATATACGCGTGTGTATATATATATATGTATATATATATATACGCGTAATATATGTTTAGAGGTAAATTTCCGTTATACCGTTTTCGTGAAAACTGTTTTCTCGTTTTAATCAATTTTTTATTCATTCTTAAAAACCCTCAATTATATTTCCATCAATTTTCCATCCATATTATTCAATACTATAATCCATTCGGACTTTACAGGAATTAATGAATTTTCGATGTTTTTACAAAATCTTTTTTTTTCATATTTGTAATACAATTTACGTTACAAAAACTCGAATTTTTTTGTTAATAATAATAATTCATTCGGACTTTACACGAATTAATGAATTTTCGATGTTTTTACAAAATCTTTTTTTTTCATATTTGTAATACAATAATACACGTTACAAAAACCCGAATTTTTTTGTTAATAATAATAATTCATTCGGACTTTATACGAATTAATGAATTTTCGATGTTTTTACGAAATCTTTTTTTTCATATTTGTAATACAGTTTACGTTACAAAAAACCAAATTTTTTTGTTAATAATAATAATTCATTCGGAATTTACACGAATTAATGAATTTTCGATGTTTTTACGAAATCTTTTTTTTCATATTTGTAATACAGTTTACGTTACAAAAAACCGAATTTTTTTGTTAATAATAATAATTCATTCGGAATTTACCCGAATTAATGAATTTTCGATGTTTTTACAAAATCTTTTTTTTTCATATTTATATTAAAGTTTACGTTACAAAAAACCGAAATTTTTTGTTTCCTTCCAATTAGTTTTACGGTTAATTCACGAGGAGAATAGAGGAGAATCGAGGTCGTGTGCCATCGCGAATCTAATAGAACGCGTAAGAAGGTGAGCTCTGCGCTTTGTGTTTCTCTTTTCAAATAAATATATATATAGATATATATACGTAATCATGATGTGCAGAGCGAGCTCTCTCACGATCAGCTGACGAGAGCAACGTTGGAGAATCCCCGGCTCTCTAGCAGCGACCGGTTTGCGCTTGTGTTTTATTTTAAAATACTTTTTTATTATTCTTGCCATAATAATAATAAGAATAATAATAAGAATAATAATAATAATAACAACAACAACAACAACAATAACAATAACAATAGCAATAACAATGACAATAACAACAGCAATAACAATGACAATAACAATAACAATAGCAATAACAATAACAATAACAATAACAATACCAATAGCAATAACAATAACAATAACAATAACAATAATAATAATAATAATAATAATAATAATAATAATAATAATAATAATAATAATAATAATAATAATAATAATAATGGTAATAATAATAAGAATTATTATTTTCATTACCCCACTACTGTGAGATTGCCACAGGAGACTCAACAGATAGCAGGATGTCGCCTTTCACGTACCGAGTTCAGTGTGCACGAGCTGACTCTTTCCGTAACCCTCTCTCCCCCTCTTTGCCTCTCCAACACTCGTTTATTTTATCCTCCTCTTACCGACAATTACTCCTCACCTTTACTCAGTCTCAATCTCTTTCCCTCCTTCAGCAAAACTATACATGAACATTCTTGCTATAATGTCTTATATATCTACATACATATACGCGTTTATGTGTATGTGGATATTCGTATACATACGAAATAATACATTGGAGCGACGTACATACAGATATTTTATTTAGTTGAATTATATACACCTACATAATGATCAACAAAAGAACCTTGTGTGTGTTTGTCGTGTGTTTAATACAACGTCGATATATATAGGCTGGGAAGTAGAAGTCCGAACAACGTGCTTCTACTTTTGTCAACTTTAATCTAGTTGTTAAAATTGTTTTTCTCGTTTTTATACTACTTGTATTCTGAGAATGGATTCTAAATGAGTTGTTGAGTTGTTTTTTCTGCTTTTGTTTCTCTTTCTTTGAAAAAAGGTACTTTCTATAGTTGCAAACATGTTTTCGTTGTTTTTTATATAACGTATCGATTTGAACTTTGCTTTTTTCTTGGAGTTTGGTTACCAATTTTGTGGAATTGTTCTTGAAGATCTTCAAGATTTTTAACAAGAACTGATTTTGGATCGGTTCGGAATATGATTTATGTTTGTTCATGTTTTTGCTGCTCTTTTTAATGGCTCGAAAACAATATCAATTTAGTCCGGGTAAAATAAGACTCACGATCACAAACAATGGTATGTTGACGAGAGAATTGATATGATACTGTTACAATAGAAACATTTCAGATCCAGATACTCAATCCAATTTTACGAGCCTTGGAAAGTTTGAACCTCGGTTGCACCACATTGTTTATCGGTTTTCTCGAGTTCTCCGCTCTTCGGAGACATATTAAGTGTCTTTAATATTACACTCGTTTAATCGATGTCGAAAACTTTTTGACGAATTGATGAAATTAATTGGAGTAAATAATAAACGACAGTAGATATACTTAGTACAAACTCGGGATAATTAAATCGGGAAATTAATTATTCGGGAAATGTTGAGTCTTTTTTATTTTTTTTTCTATCGAATTCCGATTAAAAACTTGGAATAATTGAATGAACGTGAATATATTCGGGAAATGTTGAATTAAGAAAGAAAAAAATCATTCAATTCTTAATTAACATTTCTTGAATCCCAGAGCAATTCGAGAATTTGAATCTTCTTATGAAATGTCTGTAATAAAGTAGTTGCGTTGAAAAGAAGTTTCTGCCCAATTTTTCACGTACAAAAATAAATGGTATGGATTATTTATTGTACGGTATTATGATTTAAAATTATAGAAATATTGGGTTTTAAATTTAATTTCCGCTGTTTTATATGAGATGGGATAACTAGTATTGTTTTCATAGAAGTAACACTAAAACTATTCTATGTAGAAGTATTGGACATAACCCGCAATATTCAGTATTCGAGAGTGATTCACTTGTACGCACTACTTTTTTTATAATATCGAAAATGTCAGGTTTTGAACCAACGAAACAGCATATTCGAGAAGCTTTGCTTTTTTGCTTTAATTTAAGAAAAAGTGCTGCTGAAAGTCATCGCTTGGTTCAAGAAGCTTATGGTGAACATGTTCTATTTGAGACAACGTGCAGAGATTGATTTAGACGACTGAAAAGTGGCGATTTTGACTTTAAAGACAAAGAACGTCCAGGACAGCCGAAAAAATTTGAAGATGAAGAATTGGTTAATGAAAATCGATGTCAGACCCTTAAAAAATTGTCTGATACATTAAACGTTACTGAAATGGCTGTTTGCAAACGTTTACATAATCTTGGACCGGTTGAAAAAGCGGGAAATTGATTACCACATCAATTAAACGAGAGACAACTCGAAAAGCGAAAAACGATTTGTGAATTGCTGTTTGAACGATGCGAAAGGAAGCCACTTTTACATCGAATGGTGACGGGCGATGAGAAATGGGTTTATTATGAAAATCTCAAACGAAAAAAACCATGGGTACTGCCAGGTGAACCAGGTCCATTAACGCCAAAACGTAATATTCATGCTCAAAAGGTGATGCTGTGTGTTTCATGGGATCAAGAAGGTATGGGGTACAACGAGTTACTGAAACCGGGTGAAACGAGCACCAAACAACAATTAATGAAACTAAACCAGGAATTGAGAAAAAAGCGGCCTGAGTACGCCAAACGTCATAACAAACTAATTTTGCTCCATGATAATGCTCGGCCACATGTAGCAGAAACCGTAAAAAAGTATATAAAGAACATGAACTGGAAAGTCATCTCACCCGTCGTATTCACCGGAAATAGCACCGTCTGATTATCATTTGTTTCGAGCGAATCAGAATGATTTGTCATGAGAGCATTTCAAGTCTTTTGAAGATATCAAAAAATGGATCGATGAATGGATCGCCTCAAAAAGCAACGATTTCTATTGGCGTGGAATCCATTTGTTGCGTGAAAGATGGGAAAAGGTCGTAGCTTCTCTGAAGGACAATACTTCGAATAAAATAGAATGTATCGTAAATTATAAGTAATTTTTTTTTTTTTTTTTTTTTTTTAATTGAAAAACAGCGGGAATTAAGTTTAAAACCCAATATATCGAAGATGTGTAATATAATCTTTGGGAGGGGTTTTCTCGGTTGCCTCCTGTAGAAAATACCTCTTATTGTTCGTACCGAAGTAGGTCAACGCAATCAACATTAAAATAAACCGCGAAACGAAGGTCACTATTATTCGTGCTACTTTCGAGAGTTATACTGAGCGAGATAGCGTTGACTAAGAATTTACGGAACGTGTGTCATGTGCTCTCAACACCCAGAAAAAAGTTCTATTTAAATCTAATAGGATCGTTTATTCGAATTTTTTAAACTCGAATCAATAAAATTTCTATTCGCTTCAGCTAGACAACTGTATTTAAATGAAATAGATAATGCTATTTGGGTCCATTTATTCGAGTACCCACGTTAAAGCTTCTTGCTCCGGTCACCACGTGGCGCAGAGCGTCGAGGCATTTCTCACATACGAGTTGCGCTCTAGATATGCATAAATTGTGGGAACCAAAGTAGTATTATTATTCTGACTATGTCTAGGTATACGAATGTGAATTTTTGTACCTACCCAGGGTCGCAGACCCATAAAAATATTATTAAAAAATATAATAATTGAAGGTACAATTAATATTATAAATATTGTTTTTATTTCATCTTGATATTCCTTCAATTTTTAAGATAAAAATATGTCTGAATTAAATACGTATATTAAGTTTTTCATTAATCAAGAATATAAAAATATTGTGATGAAAAAAAAAATTTCTTACAGTTAAATAGACCTCTATTTGGCCGTGAGAGGAGAAAAAAAAATTATTTGATTTAACTAGATCCTAGTTAAATCGATTAGATGTTTTTCTAGGTGAAAACTGATGTTTGTTTCCTTGCATAAATTCACTCCACTCCCTTCCGATGATTTCGATTAATTTTCTCTCTGTAATTTTCGGCTCTTTTCCCTTTGTGCATTTTTTTTTGCATCGTGCATGGCTTTGGAGATAATAAAGTGGCATTTCCTCGAGAAATACGACGATAACGTTCACAATTTTCTTAACACCTTTCCATCATTACAGAACGGTAAATCGATGTAATAAGAAAGTTCGATATAAAAAGTGACTTTTTCGCTGAGACGGAAAAGGGAATCCCGCATTTTATAGTCGCACGAACAGATTCGAATTATCGCTTCGCTGGAATACATCGATATTTTTAGTGTTGGACCTTTCTCAAACTATTGAAATTCATCAAACGCTTCTTTGGTTCTCTGTCATGAAATGGACGAAATCAACACAAATAGTGTTGACAATTGAAAACAAATGATACCAAGAATTTTCATCACTAATACGAATAATAATAATTCATTGTTAATAATAAATTTGATCTGATTAATAAATTGACACGTAGGTATTTTTGTTTTTCCATAATTCACCCTTGAAAATGGGAACAATTTTTTAAACGCCCTTTTGTGGCTCATTGACTATGACGAATTTTGAGATCAGCCATGATCTTTTTGTGTTGAAATCCTCACCAAAAAACCCGAGGAGATACGCCCAAAACGAACAATTCTTATCGTATTGGCGAATTTCATTCGTATTTCGTCCAAGGATCACGCGATCCAGAGACGTTTTGTCACTGCCTAGGACAAAGAAAGGAAATTCACCCAAATGGACGATTTTTCTTGTATCTCGATGCGATGGAACGAACTGTGACAGTCCACACAGTACACCACTATAGTCTGACGTTTTTATTACATTGCGTGAAAGTCAACGATTAACGTTTGTGCTGCACCCAAACTTATATATTGCTACAGTGTAAACGTAGACATTTTTTTATGGCAACAATAAACATGACCATAGACACTCGCACTGTAATCATTTCGATCAAACTTTTTCCATTCGAAGGTATATTATTAAATCTTGAGAAGAGTGAAATTATTAAAATGAAATTTCATGCGATTGAAAGTTGATTTAATTATATATGACAAAATTGAAAATACTTACTGTCTTTAGATTATATCGAAATGTTCTCGTCGTTGAATCATTACGAACATTTTTTTATTGAACATCGACAAATTGGATATTTGAGAAAATTTTTAAGAACGAAAGATTTGAATTTGTTTTTTTTTTTACGTTTTGGAATGGCACGCAATGGACAAAATTATAACTCACAACGCAATATCATTGCTTTTCTTTTTCTAAAACGTAATAAATTTTGTTTAAAGTTAATTGACCTTGACATCGTTGAGTTTTCATGGTTATTCTTGTTTTTGAAAAAAATGTCTTCTGTTTCGTAGTTACAGCTGTTAAATTCAATCTAATTCTGAAATTAGGTCTTTATGGGTATTCATGTGACATTTGAGCGCAGATATCGTAGTAAACGCGATTATTACTATTTTTTTTTTCTGTTTCGTTACGTAGGACAATCACGTGCATTACACGCATACAAGACGGGCTCTTCGTTCGTTGAGAATCGAGGGACTGTTCAATTCGAGCCTCTCGAGATTCTTCGCTCGGAGAATGTAAAAACATTGAAGAAAGAATAAAGAGGCACATATATATATATATATATACAGTCGGTACGTAAGAGACCAGATTGGTACCAATCTATTCTAGCTCTTTTTTTAGACGTCTTCGTGAGCCAGAATATCTCAATACGAGTGGAGTAAAAAAATATATTGACGCCGCAAAACGAAACTGTCTTTCTACGACCTTGAAAACACAAAACATCAAGAATGATTAAAAATGAAATTATCGTTAATTTTTATAACGAATATTATTCAACCGATTACATTCGTGTTCTTCTTGCTCTTCCATTCTTCGAAGGGTAGACGGATAAACATTCTGATCGTGCTCGCGGCGCGGAATGGATAAAAAAAAACAAAATAAAATCATGTTTATTTCTACAAAATCGATTTTTGACTCGATAACTCGACATTATTCCCAGGCCCATTTGTTGACACACAAAAAATCAGCGAGGTCTCACGTATTTCATTTCTGAAAGAAAAATATAAATGCTAGTAATCACATTTGTTCCAATAACTCGAAAAATAATATATTTAAAAAGTCGTAATATTGACGAGGAAAGGTTCAGAAGGAAAGGAAAGGTAATGAGGAAAATTTTCATACATAGCACAATATACGTTTTTTGTATTCTTGTCTTCGTTCAGTGTTTTCGTTGCTTCTTTGTTTTTACTTTTTCTTTCTTTTCCTTCGTTTTAGCATGCACCACCGGTATCCTAATAATTCACGAGCTCGTATGTGAGGCGTATCTCGTGACTGATGCTCGTAAACGAATAGTATAATGAGTAGGAAAAAAAAAAATTGAGTTCTCTCTGTCTTTACCGGCGGATAGGGTAGCGTGCGTTACGAGCTCTCGCGAACTCGCGCTCCATTGCAAATCAATTCGTTCACTCTCTCGAGTCTTTCCAGTGCCACGAAATAAGAGATCAGGGAGCTATAGAATAGTGCACCATAAGGATATCGTATACCAACTCGAGCATGTATATATTTGAGAGCACGTATCGATTTTTAGCAATCAGAGGGACCCGAACTCCGGCCTTTATAATATTAACTTGGGTGAATTACGCCTCTATGGCAGTTAGGACTAGTAGTTTGTATATGGGTGCACCAAAGGTGTACACTCAGTCATATGAGATTGAGATCGATGCATTATGGAAATATGAAGAAATATATACATAAATGTACGGGACATTTCATGCGCGCTTAAGGCGAGCAACCGCTTTAGGAGACCGAAAATTAGATGATTTTTTTTTATTGTGAAAAAAAAAACGGAAATTTCCGTAACTCTGACAATAAATTACTCATATTTTCATACATCTCTGGTAATTTTTTCAAGTTATTTCATGCATTAATTAAGGTGTAATCCGCTGTGTCCCTTGGCGTGTCCTCATCGTCGTTGTCGATTTGCGGGAATTGTGCAGCTCGCAATTCGCATCTGAAATAGTCCAACAAATTTTTATACATTCTTGAGATGTTTTTTAAGAACATGAATCTAAATTTTGAAAAAAAAAATCGAGAATTGAATGTTGGAACGTGTTTGAAAAAAATGATCGATTTTTAGCATTTTTCCCCCCGGCATTTTGCAATAATAAATATGTTTTAAACAATCTAATCTTTCCAACTTCAGGTTCATGTTTAAAAAATTATATTATGTAAACGTGTTCCAAATTTGAAGATGATCCATCAATTAGTTTTTGAGTTATGATTCCCGCAAATTGAAAAAATGTCGTCTCGAAAAAAACACGTTTAAAGTTTGAGCGTGCTTGGGATTCGAACGGAGAGTCTTTATCATTTATATACATACCATTAGAAGGAATCCGAATATCGTTTTGAAATTTTCAGGGAGTATTCTTAAGATATTTTGCTAACGATTTATGAAATAAAAAAAATTGATTTTTTGAAGTATCTAAAGTGGTTGCTCGCCTTAACGGGTTATACGCAGTTGCAAGGCCAAAAAAGTCGTTTTTTTACGAATTTTTTATGAAAAGGGATTTTATTTGACAAATACAAGAAGTATTAACGAATGTAGTGGTAGCTTTTAACTTTATATCGGCATTTTTTATTTTCAAAAATATTGATTTACACTGCTCCTGTAGACGATCTCCTGGAGGTCCTCCAAAAAAAGGTGTCTGGTGGTGAGCACGAAATCTCCAGTTTGGATTATCTAAAATAAAAAAAACCAAAAAGATTCTATTAGTGGATAGATAAATCTAGGTATTGATCGAAGGAATAGTCGAAATTTTGATTTTTGACAAAATGGCGGCTCCAAAAAGAAAAAATTCCAATTTTCGACCAAAATTTTTTCGTTGAATTGTTTAAAAAAAATAGAAATCATTATCGGAAATGAAAATTTCGACTATTTCTTCGATCAATACCTAGATTTATCTATCCACTAATAGAATCTTTTTGGCTTTTTTATTTTAGATAATCCAAACCGGAGATATCGTGCTCACCGCCAGACATCTTTTTTTGGAGGACCTCCAGGGGATCGTCTACAGGAGCAGTGTAAATCAATATTTTTGAAAATATAAAATGCCGATATAAAGTTAAAAGCTACCACTACATTTATTAATACTTCTTATATTTGTCAAATAAAATCCCTTTTCAGAAAAAATTCGTAAAAAAACAACTTTTTTTGGCCTTGCAACTGCGTATAACCCGTTAACGGGTTATATCTAGTTGTGCTCGGGAAAATTAAGGGATTTATCATCGTTTTATTAAAATACACTATGCAGTATCAAACATATTTTGAGATACCTATATAGGCGAGTGTGGGGCAAAGTGGCCACCCGGGGCAGAGTGGACTCTTACGAAATTTCAAATTCTGGGACAAAGTGGACTTTCCCAAAACTGAAAATATATAAATTTTTTAAAATTGTTACATCGAACTCAGACCATGTTCTCATCACCATTCTTGCAAGATTCCACAGGCTATTGAACAATAAATTTAAGGTAATAAGCAGAAAACGTGGAGGCCGTGACATAAAAAAATTAAAAATTTCATCAGCAAGAGGCTGAGGGTACCAATCAATGTACAAATTGTTAAGAGATGATTATTTTATTTACACTTATTACAAAAATCGTATTGATAACTCATATCATCATCATCGACACCTGCATACAACGTGTGGGTCTACTGTTGGCATGACGGGTGGGAGTAAGATTTTCGAATGATTAAAACTTCGAACGGCTAAAACTGCAATTTTTTAAATTCAAGAATAGTAGTATGTGGACAGATTAATTCTACTATAGCCTTTATGCTGGAAATAAACAAATGAGAAATTAAAGAGTTCGAAGTACATTTACGTCAAAAAGAAAATATAACAGTAGCCCAAATGACGAAGACTGGAATAACGATTTTACAAAAGCTCGACTATTACTCATTCGAGTCGTCAAATACTGAAATCGGCAATATTATGAATATTCGCAATTTCAAATATATTTTAATGAAAGACAAAATATTAATGTGGTCAAAATAGCAAAACACCAGAAAGTCGAACGGTCGAAATAGCAAGAGCCTCTGGGCTGTAAAGTATTGCTTGTCATTCTTCGTGCTTCACAACGTTCGCTATTCTGTACTTTTAATTTTTAGTCATTCGAAAAATTCACTTTTGAATTATTCATACTACATATTTTGGTCCCTCAATAAAAGAATTGCTCTCCATTTCGAATTTAGAAAATATAAACTTCTTACATTAGGACAATCTATATTATCTGCATTTGAAGTATAGACAGTCTGAATATATATTTTCGAATAAATGCGCGATCAAAGAAAAAATATTACTCCAAATACGCATTCAACTTAATATACTATCGAAAATATAAACTTCGAATTTCTTATTTTTCGTTAATAGAATGTTATGAATACTAAAATTTCGAAATATTAATCATCGTTCTACAATTTGGTTATTCTACATGTTCACCCTCACCCGGCATGACATGCAGCAGATCCAATCTTCGGTCGATTGCGAACAAAATTCGTTGCAAAAAATGCAAGAAACGTCCGACGAGGAGAATTTAGCGGTTTTCGCGGCCCTTCGTTTCTTACTCGCTAATTCGGGCCGATATGACGGGCTTGTGATGACTGCAGTTTTTTGATGATGCGGTGATTTCTTGATGTTTCGGAGAATGCCGATGACGTAGATTCTTATAACTAATTTTGCTATCTAATCAGATTTAAAGTTCAATTACTTAGTCCCGGAGGATTAAATAGCGCTATATCGGAGAAAAAATTATGAAAGATATGCCAGATAAATAAGAGAAATTTTACAAAAGACCTTAATACTTATTTTGAGACGGACGAAAACTGTGGTGGCTTACGCAACGCATAATGGAGGTAAGCGTAGACATTCACAATATTACAAAATCAAGGCAGGGCGTGGTAAAAAGTAAACTCAAAGTCCATTTTGCCCATGAAGAAAAAGGGGCAAAGTGGAGTGGCCTCATGGGTTCAAAGTGGAATCCTCATTCTGTTATTTCTTCATTTCACCCGGAAGAAGGTCCACTTTGCCCCATTTTTTTTTTATATCATGAAATTCATATTTTGTTCCAATCACAACGTCTGTGTGCGTTAATTAGTCAGAATGGTCGATTATACATTTTTTGTTCTTCTGAGGAGAAGTCCATTTTTCCCCGTACATTTATTTTGACAAGATCCGGGAAATGAGAATGGCAATACATGAAATTAGTTGAACGACCGCCTGTAAACCGATAAAACTCTGTAAATTGCTTAAGGGAGCCACTTTGCCTCACACTCCCCTACATTTTTTTATGAAAAAATGTTCATTATTGGGGGAAATATGGCCGTTGTCCTAAAACACCTTTTTTTTGAACATCATTCGCGGTGAGCATAATATCTCTGGAACGGCTCATTTCAAATGAAAAAACCAAAAAGATTTCGTTAGTATAATACTATATGCTCCTCGGGAACGAAGGGTTTAGTGAAATTTTGATTAAAAAAAATGGCGTTGATTTTTCCGAAAAGTTCGATTTTTGAGGTTCCAAAAATGAGGTTTTTTGACCCAAAAAAATATAAATTTTGATTCAAATGAAAATTCCTTCGTTCACAAACAACCATTATAATTAGAAACAAGCTCGTGAAAGATTCAAATCGATTGGTTAAATTACTCTTGAGAAATCGTGCTCCCCGCAACAGTACATTTTAAAAAACGTGATCCCGAGATAATCGCGTTAAAAGTCATCGATCGCTGCGCTCGGAGACTCGCACTCTCAGGTAGCGCGCGTAAATATATTCGTTCCAGTGCTCAGATTCTTATAATATTTTGGAAAAACGTTCTTAAGATGATGCACTTTAAGAAAATGCAAAAAAAAAAAATTCCATTTTTTTCAACTCAAACAACTAGATATAATCCCTTAAGATTTTTTACGATTTTCAAACGTTTGAAACTGAAAGAGTTCGCAAGCATTTTCATTTGTTTTTTCTTTTCAAATCACGAATTAATTTTCATTCGCATATTTTTATGACCAACATCAGTCAAAGTCGAGATTTTCCTAATCAGTTCCTAATAAGGATCAATTCCTAATATTTGTTCAAAATATCTCTCAACATTAACACAGCAATCTTTCGGAATATCTCACATCAATATTTCGCCCAATGGGTTTACCGAATGGAGAAATGCGCTATTTGTCATGGATCAATGGCGGCCATTATGCGTAAGTTACGATCGATAAAAAATTCAGCGCACAATATACGTCGGAGCAGGGATCGGTATTGAGAGATGGGAAGAATAAATGAAAATGTCTATTTGATTTTATATCCCGGATAATCAATCGTTGAAAATGTTTCGTGCATATATGCATATATGTATACTCATATACGTATACAGGGTGTCCCACCAATGAAGCTCAATATACCGTAAACTTGAAGTTAGAACTGAGTTCGGAGATGGAAAAGTCTAATATTGTTTTTTTTTCATCTGATTCTCTTTTAAAGATTTACTTACTTATCAGAATTGAGGGAATCAATGGCGTGCGAATGCTAGAGTACGTCGGCGAGGCACTCTATACACATAAGAGGGCAGACAACCGTCGAACATATCAATTTAGTTCGTATATACGTACACATTCATTTGAGGCGTTTTATGTTCGAATTCCCTTACCGTTCCTCCTCCTCTCTTCCTCTTTGTATGTGCACGGTTATATATGTACATTGCATCGTACCGGACAGGATAATTGGTAATATCGCGAGGATTTAGGGGACAACCCGATTGGCATACGAAATGGTCATTTTGGGATGGTAGAGCGTCCGAAATATATACGTGAAAGTACGTCAGATACACGCGAATACTGATTCGCGGGATAGAGGTGCGGGCAATTTTGGGAGGGTTTGGTAGGAGAGGTGAGGAGAGAAGGGAAAAGGGCCAACGGAAATGAAGTGGACCGCCGGAAACGGCCATTCCCGGTTTGCCCTGGCCCGGCAAAGTAGATTCAACGATTTACGAGTTTACCGGAGTGAAAGAGGACAGGGGAGAAGTTCGAGCAAGTCGAGATTCGTTGATTTATAGCGTCACAGTTACGAGAAAATGAGCCCATGAAAACAATAAGTGGGTGCTCACTTCTCGCCAGGTGTGGCAGATGATCTTTTTTCAGCCGATAATAATGGCGCGATTTATGGTGCTGGTGGTTCGTGCCTTTCTTTCCCTGGTCCTTTGGTTTTATAGTTTTCTGGTTTTAGAGTTAAATAAGGTTGACTTGGCTGATCCAACGTTGTGTGGGGTTAGAGAGATAACGAAAGGGATTTAACCTATAAACTTCAGAATTTACACATTAAACTGTCGTTTTTACTAAGCGTTTCCGTACGAGAATAACAGTTAGTGAAAAATCCGTAAAGACACTTAAAAATCAACAGATGTAATATACGTTAAAGATCACTCTAACGCAGCAGGTTTCTAAAACGTTTGCCTTCATTAGAGTTGATTCGCTTTTAAGATTACGTCCATTCCAGGTGGCCGAGAGTCAAGGTTATATTTTATATATATAACGTTAAGTAGAATTGTTAAGATTACGTTGAATCCTTCAGCCAACTCTATCCAAATTGTCTCTCCCTTCTTTGGCTTTTCATCAGATTGTCTTCATTTTTACCGGTCTAGAGAGCAAAAGTGCGAAGAGTCTTAATCATGTAACTATATTCTACGGTTAATGTATATCTTTAGATCTCCAGGGGACCAGAACAGTCTGTCTTAGCAATTCGTTAAATGGATTCCGCCTGCCCACGCGCGGTTAAACAGCGATGTGTGAACCGTATATACTCGGTACCGAAGGTCGACCGTGTTTATTCAACGCTGTTTTCGTAAACAAAATCATCAAAGTCATTGAACTCTGTCCTTTTTTTTACACTCTGTCTCCATTTCTCCAGACAATATGATGCTCTCTCTCTCTCTCTCTCTCTCTCTCTCTCTCCCTCCCTCCCTCCCTCCCTCCCTCCTTCCCTCCCTCCCTCCCTCTCCCCCCTCTCTGTCTCTCTCTCTCTCTTCTCTCTCTTTTCTCTTTCCTTTTCTCTCTTTCTATGGCTTGTCCATCGTTCGCCGATCTTGGTGCGATCTCCGACCTCGTCTCTACGCGTACAACCAACTTCTACACATATATCGATTTTACATTCTCAAAAGACTTCGAAACTCTACTTATGCGCTTACTTTATACGTCCTTTTCATATCAAAGCCATCGATTCGTGTATACGTGTAGATGGTCTTCCGTTACAGGCTCTCGCTGTTCTTGACTAACGGCCGTCAACCCGACGATTCGCTCGGGGCGAATCTGGGAGACAGACACACCGCAACTTGCAATATCCTCTTGAAAAGGAACTCCCGCAATCCCAATGAAAAACTTTTACACTGTATCGTTTTTACAAAATGTCTCAACATTTTTCATTCCGACGTTAATTTGCATTATTTTAAAAACTTATGTTTTATATTTTATGTTACATTGATGTATTTTAACCCACTGAAACTAAAAACTTACTTCACTTCGGACTTTGAATTTTGATTGAGAAACGTAAAAAAAAATCTTTTCTTGTTTAATTTTCTTATCGAAATTTGGCTAATTTAAAAAAATGTATAAAAAAAAAATTCTTCTAACTCATTCACCGACGAAATGCATGTTATTTGGTTATTTTCATATCTTAAGGGCGGATCCTCCTTTAGAAGGCCGAAAAAAAGCGTTTTTGGGGGAATTTTTTTAGGACAGAAAAAAAGCAGGTCCAGTAAACTTTTCAGATTATTTAATTGCATATTTGAACATTAAAAAAAATTTTTTTTGAGAGAAAAATATTCAAACGCAGCCGATTTTTATGCACATTTGTGCAACACCAGCTTCCAATCGGCGGGAAAGATGAAGCTCGTAATTTCTGCCTGAAACAAAAAACCCAAAAAAAAATTTCATTTTCATATATTTTTCGTCTAGGTGAACTAAGAAAAACCCAAAAAATTGTGAAATCTAAAGTTTTTCTCAGATTTGAAAAAAATGTGCTTTCTGCAAAAAAAAAATAATTTCAACTTGCTAAAAAAGTTGTTTAGAAATTTTTTTTTATGAATCTTTTTAGTTCAAATAGAAGAGAATACAAAACTGAAGCTAACAAGCTTTGGTTCGTTTTGATTGGTCGTCTAGTTTTCTTGCAATCACGCCCGCCAGATTAGAAAAATCATAAAAACGAAAACCTGAGAAAACGCGCTTTCCAGCTGCCCGAGCGCTCGTATACCTGCTCGACACCTTACTGCGTTTAGTGCTGTATCTTTGAAAATATTGCGAATTAGCCTCTATAACTTTAGATACATATTCTTAGATATATTAGGAATAGATTTAAGCAATAAAAAAAAATCGATTTTTTGAGCTTTCTAAAGGAGGATCCGCCCTTAATTATGGAAAAGTTGACGATATTTTCATTGTCAACATTTTCTTATTATTTTTTTTTGATATAGAAAACCTTTAGATGAATCTAAATTTTCCAGATTTTTGTATCGAAATGCACGTCGGTAAAAAGCGTGAATATCCTATTATAAGCATTTCGTTTCCGGGATCACTGTATGCTCGAACTATCTCGTTACAGACGCTTCTCCTATTTTTGTACGTTTATAGTCGCTCGAGTTCTTATTACATATTTATTAAGCGTCACGCCCGATAATAATCGGCCAATTGTTCAAGTACCAGTTTATGATCCCAGGCTATGGTAATACTCTCATGTTTTTTTTCTCGCCTGTGTGTTCATTCAAATTGAATTTTATTTTTCCTGAATTTTCCTCACTTTTGTAGTTTCATTGTATAATAACAATGAAGGAATTTACATTCCGTTTTCATAGGGCAAAGAATATTAGCTAAAAGGGTTTTTAAACCACTAATAAATTATAATTAGTCGTAGTATATATCCAAGGCTTTTCATGCTCTCATGATTATACCCTCAACAAATAATATGAAGATAAATTTTTTATTTACAACAATATTACGTTGTACGAAACAGAAAAATAATAAAAATTGCCCATTATTAGTTCTTGTTTAGAAAGACAACATTTAGCTAGCTATTGATTTTGAGCTTTTGAAGCACATCAGAATTTGGTCAGCTAGAAAATTCGATTAGACACGGTAAAGTTAATGTCGTTGAAGCGATGTGTCTCTCAATCGAGACAACACTTTATCAAACTTGCGTCTTCGTAAATGTATCGAAAATATACGTTCGAAATGATGAATTATTCGCTTGAGGATTATTTGGACAACAGAAATCTTTTCTTTTTTAGATGAAGGATTGATTTTTTAAAACTTTGTGCAGCCTCCGTCATTGAGTACTCTTGTTTCATTCTCCCGAGAATTTTCCGAGGAAAACTTTCTAATATTTCTTAGAACAGCGAGAGGCTGGCGAATCGCGTCGTTGAGTTTGCTACATGTACACTGACACAAGATGCTGTTTTCTATGTCTCTATCCTTCTCTCTCTCTCTCTCTCTCTCTCTCTCTCTCTCTCTCCCTCTTTCGCTCTCTTTATCTTTCTTCCTCCATTTCTCTCTCTCTCTCTCTCTCTCTCTCTCTCTCTGTTTCTCTCTGTCTCTCTCCCTCTTTCTCTGTCTCTCTCCTTTTCTCCCTTTCTCTCCCACATATTTTTGTTGTTTTCTAAGAGAGGATGCATCGCTGCATCGAGCTTGCTCTCCAGCGTTTGCTGTTATACCGACTTTGTTTGTTGTTACGGTGTCTAGGTACCGTTTCACCAATCCAGCAGTCTCGTACATATACTCGCTGCATGCACTCCGAGGTTTTCCTTCTCTGGTCATACAAAATCCCAGTCCTCTTGTTTTTTCCCGTACTCATGGAATTTTGTGTCCGTCATACCTATGGATAATTTCTTCTCGAATAAGCAAACGTTAAACTTTATGAGCCATTACGAGGCATAACGCCTTCAATTAACAAAAAAAAAAAAGAACTCAACACTGAGAAGAATTCTTGAAAATTTTCGATCTTATCGTCATCATTTTTTGTACACATTCTTTCGGTCAGGCTCCTTATATTGCGAAATAGAGTAACAAATTTCTAAGGTAACTCATTCGTATTAATTAAAAATTAACATCCTGTTTTAAATATTAGAGAGATAGAATATCATTTTTGTATGATTTGAGCAACGAAACAGAAGGCAACGTATGATGTAGCTGAAATGGACATATTAATTCTGTCAGAAAAAGATGTCCGAGCTTTCTACTAGCCTTGCTCGAGGCATGTCAGATTTAAAAGCTTTGTTAATCTTTCTAACTTAATAATCACCTTCCACGTTTTTCAAATGAAGGAATTCAAATGTTTTTTTCTCAAATTCTTTGCCAATAGTGTGTAACAGAAGTTTGTGATAGAGAAACGTCGAAAGATTTTCTTGGATAAGTATAAGTATCTTAAGTTTAAATACCGTTGTATTTGCAAACGAGAGTTGGCGTGACGTTCGAATGTAAAAAAGCTCTTTTAACGAGCACGCCTTCGTATTTATATATTACGATTAGAGGGAATGCCTATCACATTAACACAGCCATAAATACATTCGAAGTAACGTATTAACGCGTGACACGCGAGAATGAAGAAATGGTAGATGATAAAATTTCATTGTTGGCGATGATAAAAGAGAGAAAAAAAAAATAACACGAAGAACAGAGTTGATCGTAGTCTTCTCTTTCGCTCAGTCCGTACACCTATTCCGTGTATATGGGGGCTTACGGGTGTCTATGGGGGTCTTATCGCAACTATTGGTCCCATCGGCGCTGGAACGTGATCGTCGTGATGATTAAATGCACAGCGAGCTTCTCGAGAAGGGTTAAAGGGGTCAGGAAGGGCACGAATCCTTGGGGAACCCTTCAGGGATACGTGGAATTGCAGAGAGAGATAGAGAGAGAGAGAGAGAGAGAGAGAGAGAGAGAGAGAAAGAGAGAGAGAGAGAGAGATAGTTACGTCAGTGAGGAGGGCCAAGACTGAGAGGAGCGAAGACCGATAAGTTCAACAGCGGTGTTACGAAGAGCGAGAGGGACAGAAATAGAGAGGAAGAAAGAACGATAGATTGATAGAGAGTGAGGGAGAGAGAAAGGGAGTGAAAATGTTGTTTGAGGTCGGATAGAGGGAGATATGTCGTTATTCCGTCACTTCGAGCATGCTAATGCAGCAGTTGCATGAATATACCGCATTATATGCACATGCATACACGTATTGGACGAACTTAGTATTCTATATATACCCAACTAATGGACAATAAGACTTAAAAGGGCTGAACCATCATCATTATTCATGCTAAACAGTATAAATTACGTCCTTTTGTATTCCAGCAATCTACGGTACACTCAAGCTTATGTATATAGTATTATACATTAATTTATTGCTTACTGAGGATGAAAAAGGCGTCAAATCATTATTTCACATTTCTCATACGCCAAGTTATGCCCCTTTACGTTTTATCAGTTGAAATATGTGTGTTGAGACACGTACATATATGAACACGGTTATGTGCGATTTTATGTACACATCTGTGTCCATGTGTGGATTTATGGTCATGAGAAATACGTATATACATGGGCCAGCCGGTATTAAATACGTGTATGTATTCTGGCAAACTTGTCGTAGTCAGACCGATGGGGCTGCTGGGAGGTTGGGTCGCTAGGGTCGCTAGGGTCGTCGTCGTCGTCGACGACGACGACGTATGCGTCAGGGTGTGTGTGTTCAAGTGACGTCTCGTCTCGAGGGGTGTTATCAGAGAGTCATGCACACGAGGTCCAGGAAGGGAATAGCTTTGGTCTGTACGAATGAAGGGAAAATGATGTGAGAGAGGGAATTAAGAGGACTAGACAGGGATATATATATATGCACACGTATACGTATATATTATGTATGGATGGATGAAAAAATGCAACTAATCATATGCAATGCGAATGAACCATTCGTAAATAGAGTTTTTAACGTTTGTTAGTACTCCGTTTGTTTATTTATAAGTTGCAATTCCATTGAAACAATACCTGCTGATTGTCCTGCGCAGTGCCACAGGCGGTTAGTATCAGTTCGAATTTTTCGTCAGTAAAATAATAGGTATGCAAGTAGAAACTCGGCTTTTTTTCGTCAAATTGAACTTTATCGAAAAGATACTTGTTACAAAGATTAATAATCGAAATATTCGCTATTACTATCTATGGTCTTTTGCCATTTATCGGGTTTTTGTCCTGTAAAACTTGAAGTTCTTCGTCTTCAAATTTTTTTACTGCACCTGGACGTGGATCGTCCTCAAGACTAAAATTTTCATCCCGAAATCTTGCGAACCATTTTTTTACTATTGAATGACTCACAAAATGTTCACCCAAAGATGAATTAATCAATTCCATAGCTTGAGCAGCATTTTTTTTCATTTGAAAACAGAATAGAACGCAGTGGCGTAAATGTTGCTTATCGATATCCATCTCTTATAAAATTGATACACACGGAATGACAGCTCTTGAATGACTGAAACTTATGCCATAAAAGCAGCAATGACTAAGCTATATATATCCAAAATGGCGGGTGAATTGGATCGGTTCAAGTATATTTTTTAATGCAACTAACTTCAGAGCCGAGTTTCTACTTGCACACCTATTAGGTCCTCGGGGGCGGGTTGAAATTCCGAACTTTAAAAATTAGAACGCTCAAAATTCCGAATTTATTTATCTAGAACACAATACTCCTGGAAATTTACAATTCCAAAATTTTGTAAACAGAATTATTTTATAACCGAAAATAAAAGTCCACTACGAAATTAAATGAGAATAATCATGGATCCGACCGATAAAACGTCAACATGAAAACATAACACGTAAAACATGTATCAACTTCTCATAATCAGAGAGTCCATAGTTCCGAAAACATGTAGAGTTATATATTTAACGCCTTACATACGTCCGGCAGCGCCTAAAACGCGCTAAAAGAAAAACTGTTTTTAGAAGAGATAGCCATAGAAATTAATAAAAATAATTTTTACACATTGTTTATTAGTATTTAAACTTTATAAAAAAATTTATTTCATTTTTTTTCAAAAATTACAACATAAAAAATCACGTTTCCCGAAGCACTATGAAAAAAAAGTTGCTCCACGGTCTGCATCATTTCTTCTTGAAATGCTGATGGATCTGCAAAACGTAAAAAAATTCTTGTAAAATAAAGTTGTAGTTATAGTCTGTCGAGCCGGATTTTTGAAATTCGAAAAATTTTGGCAATTTACGGCAGTTTAAAAAAAAGTGTGCATTTTGTGTCATAAATGTCACATTTTAATTATGTTTATAAAATTTTTTAATCACAACATCAAAAATCCGACTCGACAGACTATAGAGAAAACAATTTCGAATATTTAAAAAAAAAAGCATAAAAAAATATTAAAAACTGTATGAGTTATCATGCAGACCGTGCCAGAAAAAGTAGTTTTGAGAAAAATGCATTTAAAGTTTCAAGTGCGTTTCGCTCGAGACATCTACCTGCGCGCATCAGACTCTCGTTGGGCAGTCACGTTTTCTATAATAACTTTCGATCTATGGGGAATTTGTACAATCGACTTACACAGAAATACGCTTAAAACTATAGAGAAAAATAATCTGTAAAAAAAAAATCGATTTTTTGAAAATTCTGGACGTATGTAAGGCCTTAAGATCCTGAATGGCGAAAGTTTCTACAGAGAAAAGTTCCGAAAATAGAAATATCTGATAGGTGTAAATATCCTGATATTATATGTTTACAATAGAACGTGAAAGATGATCAATGCTCAGAAAAAATTCTACCGAGAAAGATCAAAATTCCGAAAGAATAGTACTCTGAAAGATCAAAACTCAGAAAAAAATTTCCCTGAAAATCGAAACTCCGAAAATCTATGCGATACAGCAGTGGTGCTGCCATCTAAACGCGTCAGGCTTACATGCTATCTACTTTATGTATGAGTTTTCGGAATTTTGCTCGTTCTGAACGTTCTATATCGGAATCTTACACTATCTAAACTTGTGTTTTCGCAAACTAGATGATCGAAAATATGATGTTTGGATTCCAAAACTTTCGGGAACCTGACGAATATCTTATTAGCTTTTATTATATTTAAACTTTCTGATATAGTTTGTTTTCTAGAATAAAAATTTCGGTAATTTGTGGCATGTTTAATATTACATATTCGAAGTTTTGTGAGTCGAATTACTGGTCATTCAAATAAAGCGTTGATCTCAAACATACGATTTCTGAAAATTATCTCGTGTAAGAAATCACATTTGTATCCTTTTCCTATCGCTACTCCTACCATTCTACATCATTTACAGTCAACTGTGTAGTCTTTTGCTGGCATGATCCTTACGAAGCTTTCAGTTTCGGAACATTAAAATTAGGAATTTGAAACCGTCGGAGCATTTAAAGTTCGAAACTTCAAACCGGCCCCATGTCCTCGCAGAATGAAAATAGATACATAAAATTCCAGAGGTATATTGACCATTTAAAAGGAGATTCTAAATACGATTCGAATTCGATACGAATAGTTCGATTTATAATATTTTTTTAGCACCTTATTTTTATACAATTTGATAAAAAAAACACCTAAATAAACTCAACCAAAAAGAAACTACTTCATTTTTAGATTTTTTTTTACATTTTCTGAATGATCCGTGGACAAAAATCAATTTATTTGAATTCTGTAGAAAGCTGATTAAAAAAGAACGGGAATGGTTTTTTGTTTATCTCGATATCTCAATATTTAAAAAAACTACAGCACTTCGAAAGTCGAAAAAAATCCCCCCCCGTCAGGACTCCTCCTCCGGATCCGATTTTCTATGCATTCCACGGCTCCGCCGTTGCTTCCCCACTTTATGCTCCTTTTTCACATCCCAACGGATTGCCGTTCGCTAATTATTTCATATCTCATGAACCGAAGATCGGAGAACAAAATGCGTATACATCCTTGATGCAAATTCAGAACACGAATCCTGAAATCCTATGTACATAATAAATATAGGATACTCGCATTGCAGATTCTGTCGGAATTGTTCCGCAGGTGTAGTTCGATTACCAGATTCGAGGAAAACTATCCATGCACGTATATTAACACATACATATGGCTGCTCTATATGTATATATTTGTTTGTGTATTTACACGTCAGTGTAAATGTATGTTTGTGTGAAATGTACGGCGACCCGCAGGCTGCCGTGATGAAACGTACTAAGTGTATACATATATCGTGTGGCAATAGCTCAAGCTAAACGCATATATCTGCTTAAGGTGCGTCCATATAGCAAAAGCCTCTCCCTACTTACGAGCGATTTCTCCATCTCCAATTGGTCGTATCTTTCGTCCTTCTCTAGACCGTTTCCGAGCGGCTCTATATTGTACTATATATCGGCTCTATATATATGTATATTCGTATGCGTACGTATAGAAAATCGCATGGCAAACACTATAGCATAGAAGCCAGTGCAAACCACACGGGCAAACGTGCGGAACGCATTTGCTATTGTTATGAGACACACGTTGCGCACATAGTAAATAGCCAGTGTGACCATTATGTCCCAGTGATTTACATGAGATCTTGGCGAACTACCTTCCTGCATCTACTATAGTCTCCTCTCCAACATACTATCCTACGTGTATATATATATATAGGAGAGAGAGAGAGAGAGAGAGAGAGAGAGAGAGAGAGAGAGATTTAGTACATACTAATGTAGAAAGTACTAATAAATACATATTATGCCCCATTTTAGACCATAAACATGGGGTCATAGTTTGACCAAATGCCAAACTTTTTTCGTTCCGCAAAGTTCTTCAAGACCCAATCGATTATCTTCCATTGATCAACTTTGAACCCAAAGTGATGAAAAAATGATGAAGAAATAATTTAATTTTTTTTTGTTTTCTCTTGTCTTTAATTTACTCAATAAGAAACGCTCACTCATCCAATGAGGTACTATTTCTTAAAGAATAGCCCGTACATCTCCGTGATTTCATTACGAGTGTACAGAGATGACACGAGAAAAGAGATAAGACAAGGAGATAAAGACTGGTTTAGGAACGAGGGAAGTGAAAAGGTAGACTCGACACTATGTAAACGCTCGTATCCCCATTGTCTTCTCGCGGTTTGCTCCGTTGAATCATTGAAAATTCATGGAAGTGCAAATTAACCGTGACGCTATACCAGGCCAGGTGTTGCACGTTCGTGACTCGAGTGTTCGTAACTCGTATTTACGTTTATATCTCGTATTTTGTATATATTTATGTATTGTAATTTCGTTACGGGACAAAATGCGATGCGCGAAAATCACTCGGATGAATTGCAATGTTGCTCATTAAAGCGGATGATTTTTTAAGCATATAACAAAGGAAAATCTGCAGAATATTTTCGTCTTTTATCTCATCGATAATTTTTATTCGAACAAAAAATGGTTGTTCCACTTTTTTCTAACGAAAGCGCCCATATCTGTTTTATTTTTGATTCGTCTTAATGCACATTATCCATCACAGTCACATACGAGTCAACGCATGTTGTAACACTCGTCGAAACAGCCGCATTTCCGTTTCGCCCTGCCCTCAAAAGCTCGCTCGCAATCGTTCGTTTCATCCACGCAGCACATATGTGACATTCCACGCAAAATAAAAGCAATTTTTTTTTTTTAAACCACTCGACGGTTCGATTGATCGTTACTTATTGCGTAATTTCACGAGTGCCGAGAGGCCTCAACATTTTTTCATTACATTTACTCGAAAGAATTTTGAAAATCGCTCTCTCTCTTCGTCTATATAAAAAATCTCATTCGCAATTAATCAGTTTGTCGCACAATTTTTAGCTACCTTTTTCCTTAAAAAATGTACAAAAAAGCGACGATATAAAAAGAAGTTTTCAAGCAGCTAGAGTCGTTTTCATATTCTTTAAATGATTATCGCGAAAATCTGTTAAATTGTGATTATTTTTTTTTGTTTTTTTTTTTTAAATAAGAATTAAAAAAAAAATTAATGTTTCAAATTTATGAAGTTTGCTAAAAAAGTGTGTTGACGTAGCCTGGAATAGCTCATATATATGCACGGCTGTTCCGTATACATACTCGCCTGTCACTTGTCATTCTGTCTACGTGCATCAGACCTATACGGCTTTCTGGGTGTAGTCCACATCTCGTCCCGAGTATACATTGCATTACCGATTCAGATCGCATATTGCATACACCGCTCTGCACCATGACACGTACTTCAAATGTATGGCTAATTTCAGGTGTAAATTCCCTTATCCGAAATCATTAATATTCTGACAAATGTGATTGGGAGAATATAGAGAAAAGTCAATGGTATCTACAACAAATACGTATGATTGGACGTCGTACCGTAAAATTAATTAAAGAAAATTGTCAGGAAAATTATATTATCGTTAATTGAACTATAATTTTAGTGTTTGTTCCAACATAAGATCCCAATCATGGTATAACCATGTGTTATTTAAAAAGTACTATGGTCCATAGTAAAACCCCTAACAGTGAGCAAATAATCCAAGCAACGCTATAAGCAAGTTGCTATTGATATTAAAAATAAAATATGCTGTAGCGTATTTATTGTTGGACCGAACTTTTGTGAATTTAACAATTTTTTCACCATTTATATGGTGGTTAATAACTTTCAACAGGTAGGCCTGATTAGAATATCTCATGGTAGTGACTATTAACATAATGTAACATAAATATTGTTGGCATGCACGTGGGAAAAAAGTTACATCGATATACACATTGGTACCTTCTACCATGAACATCATCCAGTGCACTATTTCGATCGTAAAAGGTTCTATACATTTTACTAAAGGTATCACTATCTTCTCGTAACAAATACGCAACATAATAGGTATGCAAGTAGAAACTCGGCTCTGAAGTTGGTTGCATTAAAAAATATACTTAAACGTATCCAATTCGCCCGCCATTTTGGATCTATATAGCTTAGTCATCGCTGTTTTTATGACATAACTTTCAGTCATTTACAAGCTGTCATTCCGTGTGTATCAATTTTATAAGAGATGGATGTCGATAAGCAACATTTACGCTACTGCATTCTATTTTGTTTTCAAATGAAAAAAAAAAATACTGCTCAAGCTATGGAATTGATTAATTCGACTTTGGGTGAACATTCTGTACGTCATTTAACAATAAAAAAGTGGTTCGCAAGATTTCGTGATGGAAATTTTAGTCTTGAGGACGATCCACGTCCCCAGGTGCAGCAAAAAAATTTGAAGACGAAAAACTTCAAGTTTTACTGAATGAAAACCCGATAAATGGCAAAAGACCATAAATAGTAATGGCGAATATTTCGATTATTAATCTTTGTAACAAGTATCTTTTCGATAAAGTTGAATTTGACCAAAAAAAGTCGAGTTTCTACTTGCACACCTATTATATTTGTGAAGATTATTGTTGCCGCTAATATACGCACATAATGCAATCGATTAATAAAATATAATAAATAGAACCACATTTTTTCGAATTATCGTTACCATAAAATATTTCGATCACCCCAGTGAAACATCTAATATGGTTAAAATATGCTCGTCTGCACCATAAATTTCTCTGAGTGTATGAATTGAAGAGAAACTGATAAAACGGGAATATATCACTTTCACCAAAAAGTTTATAGTAGTCGAGAATTTGCTTGGTTATCTGAAGAAAAAAGTGTCAATAAAGTTTCGTCACGGACCAAAAACAACTATCAGTTAATACAATTATCGAATGCTATATTATTATAGACAGTTTTTGGTTAATTAGCTATAAAACTAAAAGGAAGAATGAGATCGACAGATTTTTCCAAAAATACCTACATTTTTCAATCCCGTTCCAGAAGGACTGAATATTTATTGTCCTTCTGCAAAAAAATAACCTAGAATTATTATGTCTTTCGTTACATTTATCGCTATAACGTACCAAAACTTTTGTGCTAATGATATTGCGTTTGAATATCATTTTCCAGCTGTTCGTAAAACTTGTCATTAAGAAATAAAATTCAAACTGCGAATGATGTACGTATAATGAATCTTAAGTGGTCAAGCTGGGAACAAGCGACTTTAATAAATCATGGACCTCAGACACCGAATCACTATAATGTTGCGGTTGTTGTGAAAACAAAAAAAAAACAAAAGAAAAGAAAAGTGGTAAACTCGTAAAATGAAGTTTGTAAAAAAAAGTTCATCAAGCTGCACACACTCGGAAATTTGCAAAGGCTTGCGAGTACTCGAGAGACCTGTATATACTGTAATTACCAACTTGTCGACTTGATTATTTACTCGGGGCGACCAATGGACAAATTTACTTTCGCAAACTTTCAACTTCTCGCTGTTTCTACTTTTTTTCGCAGCGATGTATATAGTAATTAATTTTATAGCGCAGGGTTGAAAAAAAAGACATTTCTTGTTTGTTCTACGGAAAAGCTGGAGAAAAATCAGTGCTCGACAGCCACTTACGAGCAAGTCAATGTAAATATTTATGTATTTGGGGAGTATATCACGTAAAAGTTTTTTGGAGGACGATCTAAAATAAAACATTATTAATAGTTTATAATTGGTGTGTAAACAAGGGAAGTTTTGAAAGTCAAGCGTATCACTGGTTTGAGCAAGGTCGTAGTTGCGTCAATGAAAAAGTCAACACGTATTTTACATATTTCATACATTTGTTTGTATATATTAATATGAAAAAATGATACTTTTTGTGAAAATATTTTTAAAATTCGACAAATTACGACCTGCATGATACAAGATTATTGGTGAGAAGCCACTCCGTTGGTATTCAAAATGACACAGGACACGGCGATTTGCTTTATTGCTGTGTCAACGTCCAACTTTCTCGTACTAAAAACATCTGATGCGAGAATAAATCATCACACATGGAAAAGGCTCAACGTCAGCTTTAAGCTCTTCTTTCGTGACGTGAGCCCAGTTTTCATTAGCATCGGATAAAAGCTCATCTCCCTTTTCCTCTTGGTAATTGCATTAAAAATTCATAGTTTTATGGCTCTGTGAGCAGGGAAAATAAAATAATTTTTTTTAATGGCGGTGAAGTTTTCACTATTGAAATGCAACGATTTGTTTTTTTTTTTTTTTTCTTAAATTACTATTCAATATTTGAGTACAGTTTTTGGGATTTGAAAATTTGTTCAACTTTTGTTTGGCTCTCCATTAGAAACCAACAAACGCAAGCACAAGAAAAAACAGTATTACCGATTTTTTAAATGAACAAATTGTATAAAAACAAAAAATAAATAAAAATCTTTATTTAATGTGAGTAAAACACAATTAAAAGGAAAATTTTCATCACATTTGCCATTAATTCCGTTTCGAATTAGACTTCGTTGTTTTTTGGGAATCCATAAAATTCATGGAAATATGATTAAAGTTTGTTTTATCAACAACTGACGTTCTAAAACATCTTAATTACGAATTTAGGTGAAGAACCCGAGAAGGGCAAAGATCTTGACAAATTTTCAGCTCGGAATTTCTTTTTTGTCCTTTCTATTAAGGTTGTTGCTAAAAAATTTCGAGGTGATTAGATCTTTGTAGAAATTTTACTATTTGTTAATGTATATTTCCCGAATATACTGGCGAAAGGTAAACGCAGGTTACCGCATTCATTTTAGAGAAATTAATTGTTCAAGTTCAAGAAAAATGTTACTCCATTGCATTAGCTGTATGGAGTAAAGCCTCGTACATTTTTGTGAATATCGTCCATAAAAATAAAAAAAATTACTCAAAAAGCGAGTACCGTATAGATTAAAGCGTATAGATCAATGTTACCGAAACAAAAAAACAGATAGGTAACCGAATTAATTAACGAGAAATCATCAAAAATAAACAACAACTTTCCGAAAATATGAGGCTTATTGAGAAATCTCTATTGGAACGTGGCAACGTCGCAGCTACGGCTATAGCACAAGCAGACAAAGAATCAGCACGGTGATTTGAATTTTGTTATAATCAAATGCAAGTAATGAGAACTTTTTTCATTTTAATTAATTTTTCTTAACGTTGATGCGATGCTTGTAGTAATGAGCACGGACGAATCGTTCTTTCTATCGACAATTTAGTGATGTACTAATATTTTTTTGCAGTTTATCATCATTTTTCGTTGACGCCGCGATAACCTATAAAAAGACGCGCCAGTGCACGTAAAACAGCTGTCACAGGCTTCACTGAATCCAGCCTAATGACCGCGCATAACCAAAGAACGCGCGACATTAAATTATCGAAATTTAATTTTCTAATAATCCTAACTAATTAAAATGAACATTTTATGTAAATAATAATTAAGATTATTACTACAGGGTGTCCAATAGGAAGTTGCTGAAACTAATCAGCTGTCATTTCAAAACACGTGCACAGAATCAGAAAAGCCAAATTGCTTTAAATAGAGGAAACTCTACAGTTTTAAACGCACATAAATAAAACCCAGTCAAATATTTTTTATGTCATTTTATTACATCTTATAAAAATAACGAAAAAGTACAGTGATTAATGATAGATATTTTCGAAGTGCGAACCGTTAGATTGTGCACAAAAATCAATTCTCTTTTGAAAACTGTGAAAAACTGTGTCCAACATATCGTTCGTAATGCCGCGAACCACTTCCTGGATGGCCGCGATCAGTTCTTCTATTGTGCTGGGGTTTTTAGCGTAACAATGATCTTTAATATAACCCCACAAAAAAAAATCACAAGGGTGATTTTTTTTGTGACGTGTGTGATGTATGTGTGAAACGGTGAGTACGGAGGCCATTCTAGTCGGCCTTGAGCAAATTTAGGGTACCCCAGACCGATTACTCGAGTTCCATATACGCGATGAATAGCTTCAAACACCTCAAGAGTCCGGTGCGGCGTCGCTCCATCTTGCATGAAGTAAAAATTTTTAACCAGTCCCCTCTTTTTTGCATAAGGGAAGAATTTCGTTTCCAAAAGCTGTTTGTAACTCTCTCCTGTTACCGTAGATTCCAAGAATTGCAAATAAATTCCTTTTACTGAAATCGCTGCACATGCCGTTACTTTTTGTGGATGAAGGGACTTCGCTAGCGATATGTTGGGATTTTCCGTTCCCCAAAACCGGTAATTTTGCTTGTTTACGTACCCATTCATCCAAAAATGTGCTTCATCGGAATAAATAATTATTTTCTCATTAAGTTCTTCGGCTTCAAACATTCCCGTAATAGTGTTACAAAATTCGATACGTTTCGTCATGGCATGTTCAGTTAACAATTAATGAGTGCTTATTTTATACGGATGAAACTTTAAAAAATATTTCAAAATGTTGTGTAATGATAATTTGGTTATTTTTAATGCTTGAGCAGCTTTCCGAATCAAATCATTTGGATTTTGTTTGAAATAATTCTCAACTTCGTTGATCTTCTCTGGTGTAGTCACCGTAACAGATGGACATTGGCAACTCGTGTCTGCGGTCCTGGAGTGTACCATACTCCACGAATTTATCGATTATCCTACAAAAATTAACGTAAAATTACTTCAATGCAGTTTAATTGAATTGAAACACAAGTTGTGTGATAGATGAATATGAATAAATATTAAATTCTTACCTTTTCAGAGTGTTTTCGCTGGCAACTCTATGAGTTCCAAACTTAGTATGAAACCCTCTATACGCATTACTATAAATTTTTCCCCTCGAGAAGAAGCACTCAATAAGATATACTTTTTCTTCCGTGGTGAGTTCACTCATTTTGACGCGCGCGTACTTGCTTCAACCACGGCTGGAATAAAACTGCGGGGCCTCAGGTATGCGCCTTAGAAAAAGGGACCCCTATTGAATTCATGGAGGGAAGAGGCACTTATTTAGTTTTAGCAACTTCCTATTGGACACCCTGTGTATAGTTGGAAATTTTTGTATTATTCGTTCGTACACATCGTTAATATTCAACTTTTATAAGTTGGCATTGCTGACGTCACATAATGCAGAAGCATAGGAGCTTCGTCTCTTCCCCCAACCCTCCAAAAAGATTTAGCAACAACCTTAACGGAATCCATCATATTATATTATATTATATGTTAGAACGGGACGTAGGGTTGCATAAACTCGCGTGTGTCATTCGCACACATTGTAAAGCGCCATAATGCTATCGGCTTAAATCAATAGATGGACTATTCGCCACTGTACTGTACGAGCGTTTACCTGAACGTGTGTGGACTTGGGGCGAAAAGGACTGAGAAAAAGCGACTCAAAAAGAACAAAAAACATACGCAAAGTTTGTGCTTCAGGGGAGATAGCGGAGATTGCATTGTATATAGTGCACAGATATATGGGGATTTCATGTCCAATTGATTGAACGTTGAATAAATATTTTCCTTCGATAACATTGCTAATGAACAAACAAAAAAATGTATCGCATCGACAAATATTTTAACGTCCAAAAATGAATGCTGCAAGGTGTGATGCCTAATTAAAAAAAAAAAAAACCCAAAAATATTATCGTCAAATATTATTTTGATGAAGATTGCTATTTTTATACGAAGAAAATAAATGTAGAATTTGTTGCATTTATACCTAGATGAAATTGATATTCATAAATTGTACTTAATCTCGTCGAAATTATAAAATATATTTGATTTTGATAATAATTTTATTAGGTCGATACGAAAATTCGTGTAGACTGATTTTTTTTGTTTTCTCTTTGATGTACCAAATTGCAGGGCTGGAAAATCGATTTGAAGAGAAATACCTTCTACTAGTACGTGTATTCGTCCATGGAACATGGTTGTATAGCACTGCCGACTCCGACCTTTAAAATCTCTGCCTGGTAACAGACGACTAGGCAAAGCAAAATAGCCGATGGAGCAACCAGTGAAAATCCACGACAAGCAAAAAGATATCGTTACCATGAGCATATGCTACGTTTATATAGTATATATGTGACATAGAGGTGAGAGAGAGGGAGAGAGAGAAAGAGAGAGAGAGAGAGAGAAGAGTGTCTCGCTTATACAGAGGCAACATATTGTTATTCTTGACAAACCTCCCTCAGCCCATTTTCCGCTGCTTGACATAGACGCGTTTGACAGAACATATTTATCAAAAATATCCCAACGTTAAACCCTCGCATACTCTTTTAACACGAAAATTCACGATATTTCAGTACGGATTTTACCCAAACGTCTAATAGAACACACGCGTGGAAATGAACGTTCATTGTGCTGGGTAAAAGAATTCGATATTGGATTTAATTTAACGGTGACAAATTTAATGAAAGGTTTAAATTACAATCTAATTCGTCTGTGCATCCCCGATGAGCTGTTATTATGAGAAGGAAATAAAGAATACAGGAATGCCGATCGAAAGAAATATTGAGAATTATTACAATTAAAATTTGAACGATCGCCTTCATTCACATCCAATTCAATGCAATGTACATCGAAATTAAAGATAAAATAATAGAAGATAAAATATTCAGATTGCATACAATTCTTATAATTTAAATTACATTATCAACGACGTAATTAACCATGGCGATCGTACGACTTTATGGTAATTTATTTTAGACAACAACCAGTTTGTCGTAAAAATGATCAAGTAACAAAGAAAAGAAAAAGAGATTGAACAAAGTGACGAGTATATTTGGGGAATATTTTATATTTTCAGAACTTTTCGTTCTTACGTTTACGTCAAATTCACCGGTTTACTGGCGAAAGATTGATGTAGTAGTGGGAGGCGAGAACAAGATAAAGAGTTTCAGAGAAGAGACTTGTACCATTAACGAACCTAATAATCAGCACCAAAATGATGGTTTACTCGTTAGTTAACTTTTCTCTCCCTTCAATATAGTGACGACGACGCTCGTCAGTTCGTCACTAATAGTCATCACAAGAGAATAATGGACACAAATGTGCCTTCCCCTAATTAGCTGATAATAGGCGCACCCTATCATCGTATAAAGCGGGTTGCACGTTTGCGTAACTTGACGCACACACCCGTTAGGATTACGGGGCATACACATGCTTATATATATATATATACACTAATAAAGAAAGCACAAGAACACATAACGGCAGCGGTCTCCCACCGCACTAGCAACCGCAAATATTGCACTAGTGTTTGACCCTCCCCCTTTTTGATAGTCACGTGTACACGAAGTATGTTTATATATATTTGTGCGCTTATAAACATGATGTGGTTTACCCCTCATTAATATGACTGTCACAAGTCCTCATAAACACTTACACACGTGCACAAAAGCCCCCGAGCCTGCATAGGATATTGCAAAATTATAACGTTGTAATTCAGGCCTCGAAATATGTGGTTTTCGATGACGTTCCTAAATTCAATCCTCAAAAAGATCGTTTCTTATGAAAATGTTTCTTTTACCAATCAATACTATAAAAATGGCATAAAATAAACAATAAAAAAGGCTATGAGAATCGCGGTTAAAGGCAAAAATGTTCGATATGTCCAGTGTCTTTCATTTAATGCCTGGACTGGGCTTATGATAACAACCGTTGAATTTGCCAAGTATATATAGTCGTTTGTTTTCAATCCAAGTAATAATGGAAGTTACCGTCGATGGAATATCATCGGGGAAATTTTACGGGGTCAAATTTGTGATGCAATCGATATTTGCATTTTACTACGTGAGCTCCTCGCTTTCTGGACTTTGGTTGTTCGTCTATAAAAAATATCAACCGAGTATTCCTGCCTTTCAACGATTTCTATATAATTTTCCTTCCCACAATTCCCCCTGTAAATCGTCAAGAACGATCCAATTTCCACATGCGAAAGTCTTGATGATACCAGTGGAACAGCCAAAGTACATATGTGTAACATCAGTTCGCAGAGTTTTGACGTTCCGCGAGTAGCAATGAATGACATGTGTGCTCGCGTGTGCGTGTATGTGCGGAAATATGTACGTGTATAGGTCTCATCACGAAACGCTCTTAGAATGGTCCTCCCACCGCGACAAGATCGCGTTTACGCGTTATAACCTAACGAGCGTGGTTCTACGAAATGCCAATTACGTTAGCGAGTTTTCGCTTCAGCGGGATCTCGTTAAGCCTTGATTCTTGAATACATATACACCCGTGTATTTTTGTATATAATACTATATGTTCTTATACATATTTTCGCGTATACACAGTGGTAAGAGGTTAGATACATGCGCAGGTATACATATCGCCCTGTAGATAGTAAATACAAGTCTAAGGAACATGGCAAGAGGGTGATCTTTTGGAGCGTGCAAGGAATCTTCGTGATTGTCTTTTGCTGAATATGCGTGCTATTTATTGTTACATTATATATATATATATATGTATGTATATGGAGATTCTATTTTGAATGAGCCGCTGTTGAACTCGGCCCCTTTTAATTCAGCTGAAAATGTTATGTTGTTGTACCTAGTAAAAGGACTTTGATTTTTTTCCGATAAAAAAGAAATTCTGATACAAAAAAGAATTTCAAACGAAAAAAAATTAATTGGAAAAGGATTTTTGGCTGATATACTTGGCGAGTTCGCGACCACGAGTGATTACGTGAATTGAACAAAAAAACTTGCCAAGTACTTCGACCGAAAATTTGTTTCAATCTAATTTTATTCGTTTGAAATTGTTCTTTGTATCGGATTTTCTCTTTGTCATACTGATTTTTTATTCCTTTCCTTGTTGTATAAAAAAACTGTAATTTCAATAAATTAAATAATTTTTTATTGGAGATTAATAGGTGTCAATGTATTTGACTATTAATACTTTTATAGTTCTGATTTATTTGATGACTTTTTGTGAAGCTTAAATCTAATCTTTGACCAGGTATATTAAACTTCTTCTGTTTACAACACATGTGCCGTCTTCTGCCGGCTGTGATCTTTTCCAAAATGGCAGGCCAGCAAAATTGTTCCAAGATGGCAGAAGAGGTTTCCCGTAAAGACAATTGGATAGAACAATAGAAACTGAGTACACAGTTGATAATGTGAAACTAAAATAGTGAAATGCTTCGTATATTAGCAAAATAGATGTTGATCTACAGATTTGAAGCAGGGGTCAAAACCACGAATCTTGCAATTAGTCCAAAAATCAATTTAGTTCAAGATCGAGTTGAAAAATGCCAGGTGGTAATATTTATGACAGAAACAAATAGCGGATTTTGCAAAATGACCGGATTAATGTTATCGTGGCCATTTTATTTGTAAGTGCTCGGACCGCAGCCAGTAGTATAAGCTTATCGAACTAGGTAAAGGTTTAAAAAAGCTGCGGCAATTTTTAGAATTGTCAAAATATTTATTCATTTTATCTATCGATAGATACCTTCTTGTATTAATAAAGTTATGAAAGAAAAAAGAAAAAAATTATTTTCAATTTGAAACTAAAAAAAATATCGAAGACGACCGTTTTCATTTTTCTGTATTTTTTTTCGAAAGTACATTTAAAATCGAAAATCCTGAAAAAAATCAACTTATTTGGTCCTTTTTGGTCGGAGTTATAATAATTAAAAAAAAGGTAATATTTTAATCGAAATCCATTTTTCAGAAACGAATCGGTAAAAAAAATTTAACTAAATTATGAAAGATTCCTTCAATGGGTACAATAACATATAAGAATTTCAACCAAATCAAAAGGGATCGAGTTCAAAAGTGACCGATTTGGCATGGAATATCCCAATATATTTACCGGTTGCGTGTTTGATGTGCACAAGGTTTTCCTGATCACCGATGTTACTCCGTCAAAGATTTCACTTCTACTTCGTACTTCTGGTAATGAGAATTCTTTATGAATTATCTCGCGTGCACAATCGCAATGATTATTCTCAACGTTTACTCATGGCCCTGGAATATTTAGCGTTCTATATTCTGTTATTGCCAGCTGAGACGAGTGAAAAAGCGGGTTATTTTTTTCTCTATAGAAGCGACGACCGGTGGATTTTTTAAAGATAATATCGGTCGGAGATAAGGTCTCAAAGACCTTGTTTATTGAGGATCAAGTTTTGCGGACCTCACGAGTCTTTGATGACATATTATATATATATTGTTGATATATAAGACCTCACGAGCTTCCGATAAGACTTCAGAAACTCTTAATTGAATTAGAATTCTTGTTGAAAAAGCCGCCTCAATTGGTTATTAGTTTCGGATTCATTTGTACTCAAAACAGTATTATTTAAAATCTCACTTATTCAATTTGACCGCCTGAAAGACAATCCATCAATCGATGAATCCTTGAAGTTATCATTAATTCGACAAATTCTAATAAGTGATACGAAATAATTTGAAACAAGATCCGAATGATTCTGTAGGATGACATGCGAATCCAGAGAACTTATTGAAATCGAAGCCTCTATTAAGGTAGAAACGTCAGAGCAGAAATCAATTATCTTCGAAATCTTCATCTTAAGGTTCTCGCCAAATTGATACGCATGGTGAACCACCAATCTGTCGTGATACATTAGGAATTGATTTACCAACACCATTAGACACTGATCTTATGCACTGACAGTATACTAATATTCGTGTGAAAAGATTTGTATGTGTGTACGATATATACAGGTCAAATGTAATAGGGAAGATCCAAAGTGGAAATTGTAGCTCGGAATAGGTTGGTGATAACATTCGGTACAGTAATGACGATAATGTCTATATGCTGATATGAACAGGATGACCCGCCGATCGCTATCATTTGATCCACGGTGTTTCTATGCAACCGTAAACCGGGCGTAACACTATATGCACAGATAAACACATTTGAGGAACGTTCCTGTTCTCCGTATACACTCAAATTAACCATACATATATATGTACATGTATTCAAGTATCATATATATGAGGCATTCCACGCCAAATCGACATACCTCAATCCCTTCTATTCTTTGATTTGGCTGAAAATTTTATATGTTGTATGACTCATTGAAAGAAGCTCTCTTGATTTTTTTCAGATTTTTTTGTTAATACACTTGTGAGATATGATTTTTCGTCAAAATTCGATGTTTTTTTCTTCAAATGACTGTGACTCTCTGAAAAATCGCTCAAATCGAACATCTTTTTTAGAAAGGTTGGTTTTTCACCGTACTGTTAAAAAAAAAAGACAAAAGAATGATTAATATTTGTATTCCATATTTTTTTCTCAATTTAAAGCAATTTAAAACAAAAAAAAACATTGGTTTTAAGATGTTTGCCCTTTTTAATTTTTTTCAGAAAATTCACAAAAAAACTTTGACCGATTATATGATTTTTGAGACCAGTCTCATTGTGGGCAGATTTTTCCTTATATTTTATTTCTTATTTTGAAAAAAAATTTCATTTTTTTTTATTTTTCAATTTGGACCAAATCGAACTATTTTTTTGATATTTTGTTTCACACCAACATTTTTAATATAAAAAAAGTCCTATTTGATACGAATTGACTAAAAAAAAAATGAAATTTTTTTTGAAATTAAGAAAAGAAATGAAAAAATATCTCTCCACGATAAGACTGGTCTCAAAAAACATGTAATTGGTCAAGGTTTTTTTGTGAAATTGTTGAAATAAATGAAAAGTGTCCAACATCTTAGATTCCATGACATTTTGTTTAAACAATGAAAAAAAAAAATATAGGGGACGATTTTCAATCATTATTTTGTAATTTTTTCCGAAAGTCTGGTAAAAACCTACATTTCGAAAAAAAGTTTATTTTGATCCAAATTGACTGAAAAAAAAATTAATTTTTTTTTTCAAAATGAAAAAAAAGTGTAATGAAAAATCTGCCCACGACGGAACTAGTCTCAAAAATCATTTAATTGATCAAAGTTTTTTTGTGAATTTTTTTCAAAAAAATTAAAAAGGGCAAAAATCTTAAAACCAATGTTTTTTGCTTTAAATTGAGAAAAAATACGGAATACAAATATTAATCATTCTTTCGTATTTTTTTTTCTATCAGTACGATGAAAAACCAGCCTTTTTAAAAAAAGTTCGATTTGGTTGATTTTTGAGAGTTACAGTCATTTAAAGAAAAAAACATCGAATTTTGAAAAAAAATCATATCTCACAAGTGTATCGAGAAAAAAATGTGAAAAAAATCAAAAGAGCTTCTTTCAATGGGTCATACGACATATAAAATTTTCGGCCAAATTAAAGAATGGAAGGGTCTGACGTAGATCGATTTGGCGTGGAATGCCTCATATATTTCCTACGTGATAAATCGAGCGTTATATACGCTCGTGCTTTTCATCACACCCTTACTGATCTGGATACCGGCACATTCATGCGTGTAGCTATTATTGGCTATCCGAGATACACTACTATTCAAAAGTTGTGAAGTAACTTTATTAATAGATTAATCATTTTTATTTATCGTTTACATTGTGGCGTCAAAGTCCTTTTTTTGCTTCATTCCGTGAAAAAATAGCTGATGCCTAGGATACGGCCAGCGCTACGGACAACACTGGCTACCCAACCACTGGCGTCCAACAGTAGGGTCGATGCACGGCCGATCTTGTTCGCTCATGTTGAAATTGAGCATAAGCATACAACGAAATGCCAATATTGTCTCAGTAACGTAGTTTGAAAGACAGCCAACAGTAGGTGACTGATGGCTACGCCAATCTTGGGTCAATCATGTTTGATGCTGTTCAGTCTAGTGTAAGCTGAATTTACGTATGGGCTTACAATAAACTGCCAATTCAGGGCCAGCATTGGGCTGTGAATTCCAAACAATTTTCGATGTCCAACCTTACTCTTGACGTAACCCCGATGCTGTTTGCTGCTATCCACTTAGCCTGTGGCTAGATTTAATATTAATATCCAACGAATCACCAACGCTGAGCCAGGATCAGTTTCCAATCGAGCACCAACCGTACTCAACGAACACTCGGGCCGACCACGAACCAATGCCTTTTAATATGTTGTCTAGCTCGAGCTCGATGTAAATATCGGCAGACAACGAACCGCTGGTGCTGGGTGAGCATTGGGCTTTGAATTATGAAAAACTATTTCCACGCTAATTAGTATTAGTCTATAAAGCCATACGTTATTAGACTCCTATAACAAACTTTTGACTTTATTTTACAAAACTAATGATTTCTACAGAAATAAATGTTTTACCAGTATGGATACACCACATTGTATCTGCTCCTTGAAATCTTCATAATTTGATCACAGGTTCAAAAAAAGCTGCCAAAATTTGAATCACAACGTTGCACCAGCGTTGTAAAACATTACGGAGTTAACCCAAGCGTTGTCCAATGTTGGCGACAACGACGGTCAGTTGTCGAGCGTAGCTGGCGTAATACTGGGCCTTGTAAATCTTTATGGAATATGTAATTTTGATGGGGGTTGCTAGTAAAGACCTCGGTAAATATAGTATACTACTTGGATTAATATTGTAATAACGAAGAAATTAAGAGAAAATTTGTGATCAATTAAACGAACAAGGATTGTTTAGATAAATGAAATTATTCAATTTTTTTTGACGACAAAATGGTTATATAACTATGTAATTTATTAATTTAGTCTTCTACGCATGATTTTATGTAGTTGGATAGTTTTGGAGGGAAAAAGAACCGTTAAATGTTTATAACACTCGCCGAGGAAAACGCTTTTACACCAAAGACGAGAAATTTACTCATCACAATTGTTATTCGCGGAAGCAGCAAAAGTGTTAATTCCTCGGTGTGATTGATCCGATGAAATGCGTTCGACCCATCACATATATGTGTATGCATAGGTGAATATATATGTACACATAGAAAGAACAGGTCTTAAAAAAGTATAGCGATGTACCACGTAAGGCTTAACGAGCGAAGCTCTCTTTCATTTCTCGTGACATCGCAGGACTTGTATATAGTCACAATAATCGATGAGCACAGAAAATCATTGGCTTCCTTCCCTCGCAATTTAAGCTTCCTCGACTATTATGTCGCAGCTCGAAAATTACACCGATCATAAATTATCAATTACGTTTATTCCACGTTGACGTTTAATATTGTTTTTTTTATTAATAGTTCGCGTTATTATCGTGCTGCGTTCTCCTCAATTTCAAACGGTAACTAACCGTTGCAATCTTTTAATATTTAAAAAATAAATAAATAAACCTATTGCAAAATTTTTATTTAATACTTCAAAATATTAAATAAAACATGGAAGCCGGTCATTGATGAGAATTCTTTTGAAAACTGCCTTCGACTTTTTTTTAAATATTCTTATTTTATTATTTTTTTGTATTTTCTAATTTTTATTTTTTATTTTTTAATTTTCTTATTTTCTTATATTTATTATGTTGTTATCATGTATTTCAACAGATGCCACAATTTTTATCGCACTACAAAAGAAGTTCTTCAATATCAATGGGAAAATGATGGAAAATTATTATGCCACGATTTTATTTAAATTTCGAGGATCCCGAAAAAAAAAACAAAAAAAAATTGATGATATATGGAGGCGAGAGAGAATTGTGTTGGAAAGATTGCTGACTTGACGGGTCGTCGATTGGTGCCGAGCCAGAGTTTATTTCGTCATGCCTATATACACACAAACACACACGTAGCTCATATATACACTTCATGAGTTCAGAGCTGTGCACAACTCCGTGTATGCAATTCATCCATTTCTCCTGTAGGTCTATTCTTTTGGCTTTGTTCGTTCGACGACGCTCCATTTGAACTGGTGGAGCGTCACCATCCTGCGTTGTCCTGACCCTGGTAACCTTGACCCCTGGAAAAATGGCCTGTCCTAGAGGTCGGTCGCTCGATACTCATGACAATGGGGAGTGGGGAAAGAGCTAAGGAGTGATAGAGAGAAACGGATAGATAAACGGAATGAGAGAAACATCCATTAAATTCTTATTGCTGTAGCATGTCAGATACAAATCAAATTTTGTAGGTTTTTTGCTCTTCAAATTGACACGTTTGGATAGAGTATAGAGTCCGGAATAAAATTTATTTTTATCCACGACTCTTTGACGAGTGCATTTTTAATTTCAATCTTCATCGTTATTTTCATTTTATTCATTGAATTCGTCGACACGATGGTACAGTTTTAAAGAATTTAATCAATTTGTCATTGATGCTTGAATCGAAAGAGAGATTAAAGGAGAAACGATAATTGGGTCAATACATTATTTTGTTTTAACTCATTTTATTCCTACTTCGATACAATGTATACTATTTGTTCAGTGCTACTATACGTATTATTTTCTCATTTGGTAAGTTGAACTTTGAAAGTAGTTTTCGAATGACAGAATTATCAAGTATTTACGAAGCTGGGCTTTTAAGCTGACTTTTAACGAGGGATAGATGAACATAAACGAAGGGGTAAAATGAGAAGAGGAATGCAGAAGGTATACAGGGTGGTTTAGAATAAATTGTACTCTTCATTTCAATTGATAGAATTTTCCTAAAATGCCAATATAAAATTTTTACATTTTTTTTACACAATTTTGCTTTCTAGAGAATATATCGGATTATTAAGTATATTGCGTCGTATTAAAAAAATAATCTTCTTTTGGTCCCCATTTTTATTATATTGAGAAAAAAAAATTTGTTGAATCAACAAATTTCATTTTGTTCACCGCAATGTTGTTAATTCATCAGAGATATTGTCGTGGTGAGCGCATATGTATTGCAGCCAGCTATTTAAGTGGTTGAACCAATCAAATCGATTCGTTGTACATATTTAGTTGCACGAACATGCTTCGATGTCGTCGTAACTAAATGGCATTGTCGAAAGAACTAAATCAATGGTTAAACCAACGAACCTTAAAAGAAATATCAAACTTTCCATGCAACCAAATTTTCGGTTGTGTCAACTAAATCGTATAGTTCCATGAACTGAATCATTAATTGCGGATACGAAATATTTCAACAAATTAGGTTTAGTTGCGTGAAGACGCTTTGACATTATTGGAACTAATAGAACGTTTTATGCAATCAAACTTTTGATTGTGTGAGCTGGGTCGTATATTTCGATTAATTAAAGTGATCTGTACTTCTTCCAACTAAATATTGGTTGAAGTAACCATGAAAACATTCGAGTAGCTTCTGGATCCAACCACCGCACGGCGCAGAGCACCGAAGCTTTTTTCACATACACTCCGGCCTCTGGACGAGCATAAATTGCGAAAGCTGAGCAAGATGAGACGTTCCGACTGATTCTGATCCAGAATCAGGTATCGAATATTGATACCTACCATGAAAGTCTAATGACTCTCATGGTCAACTAATTTTTCATAATAAATTAGGAGAAATTAGTTATACAACTAATTTTGAATTTTATATTTAAATTAGTGAATATATAATGAAATTAGTTGAATATATTCAACTAATTTATTTTATGTTTAATCATTATATTACCAATATAATTTTCGTACAATGAAATATATATTTGGACGAACAGCATATTTTTCTGATTTTAATGAAATCTTAGTATTTTGCAGTAAATATGATTATGGTGCGAAAAAAGAATCTATTGATCGAAACAACTTTTCAGTTTCGTCAAAATCAGTTTCAGTTCATCCAAAATAATATTTAGTGAATACAACAAAATTATTTTTTTCGAAAAAACTATTGAACGTTTTTAAATTAACAAAATATTACGTTCGACGTATTTCGCGAAGCCATTTGGATCAAGCAAACTTCAATTGACTCAACAAAATTCTTTTTTCACAAGGAAACCTTCCCAGGTGTACCTCGCCGATTTTGTTTCGCTTGGAGTATGTTATTCTACATTGAAATCTAAGAGATACGTATTCTTTTTTTTGCGGAAACTCGTGAAAAATTTAAGGGGTGAAACACACCCCTAAAGTTGAGGTCTCCTAGGGGAGGTTGTTAGTTCCATATGTATGCAGACAACCGGGCAAAATCAAACCAATTGCATTCAATGCTTCATAAAAAGTTGTGACTACTCGATTTTTTTCAGCCCTGAGGGAGTGAATAAGCCGAAGTTATAGGGGTTGAAAATTAAAAAACGTTATAACAAATAGAATATGCTCGATATGGAAGTGAAAAAAATTGCACAATTAACAGTTTCAAAAGTTAAGAGATACATGTTTTTGCATTTTTCGAAAAATGCATCCTTAAGGGTGTATTACCCTTACATCCGAATACCTTTAATTTCTGTAGATACGTATTTTTTTTAGTATCTATCTGCTAGAAAATATTCTTTTGGATATAGAACATATCGTGAAATTGTTTAAAAAGATTGTTATCAACATAAAAAAAATCCCTTGAAAAAAATTTTTTTTAATAAAAAAATTGCCATTTCGTCTTCGTTATATATAATAATCGTTACAACATATGATTCAAGCATCGCAGATAATGAAAATTTTTTTCAATCACATTGTTACCATATTAATATTTCTAATTATTGTATCATTGTTTTTATTATATTTTATATACTGTATTTTGTACAGATGTATTTTTGATTGACAAATGAAATTATTCATTATATTCTTTACAATAGTGGAAATCGTCAAAAAAGTGTTGGAAACATAATGATTTTTGACACCATGAACACCTAACAACAGCAATATTTTGACATCCGGGTACATCACAATGCGCTTTGCAAATTTTAAAACTAAAATCTACAGGATTTTCAAAATTCTCCGGTCACCAACCATGAATACCTAAATAAGTTTACATATCGTGGAGATGATAATTGTTTGTGAACAAGTGACTGAAGCTTAATTATATTATTTCGTAAATGCAAATTTAAATCATAATCCATTAATATGACATTGTCAGAAAAATGTTTCACATAATTTTTCCATATCCTGAAGCCAAAAACATCAAAGGTTGAATTTTTCCCGTTGTACCCTGCGGTATTTTTCTTAATTTTATATTTTTATCCCGAGGTTTCGCTTCGTCAACAGCTCGAGGGCAATGTCCAGTCCAGGAGTCAATTAATAAAATACTGTTTGAACCAACTTGGGGGAAGAAGACATTTTGTAGCCAAGTTTTAAAATGTTCTGAAAGTATGAATTAATTTTTCAATTTGCTTCGTTGCAAGAAATAAACAGTATCTTATGTGTCAATATAAGGAATTCTCTAAAAAAAAAATTTTTATTATTACCTGAAGTGAGTTTTCCAGATTTCGATACTTCTATGTAAACGTTTTCTGGTCTGAATAGTGACGATTCCACTATTGAACCAAATTTACCACTTGGTTCTTTCAAAACCAGGAATAGCGGAGAAAGAAGCCTTCCGTCATCTGCTATCGTGGGCTGAATCGTATAACTGTGTGTTGTAGAAGCAATTGATTGTACAAGGCATTCAACTTGTTTCTCTCCTTCAACCGCTAATGTTCTTCCAGAATGCATTTCTAATTGGAAACCACTATGGTCCGAATTGTAGACGTTCGATAACCCATATTCTTCTATATCGATCTTCACTTCAGAAACAAATTGTTCAGCAAGCTTTCGCAGATTGTCTGCATTTTCAATACTTTTTTTTGTGATAAATTTACTAATTTTTCTGGAAACAATCCTATGAGCTTTCTTAAATGAGTGTATCCACTTGTCTGACGCCTCAAAACGGACATCTTCATGACCGATTTCTTTTTGTGCTTGCATTGCCCATTTTTTCAAGTCGATGTCATGTACCATAAGACCAGCATCAACGGCAGCTTTAAAATTGGCTAAAGTGTACTCGCAAATTCTAGCTACTTTTTCTTTATAAGTTCCACCTTTATTTAAATATTTAGCTCATCTTTTTAATTGAGTCACTGATTGTACTTTTCTAAATTTTTGTTTAACGCTTGATAGGTTCAAATTTTTAGTTTTGCCACTTCTCCAATAGTTGACTGCCCTCGATTTATACCCGTACGAAGCATATTCATCATCAGTAGTACAAACATCCGGGGGTAGTACCGGATCTTTGATTGCCGATCCCCATTCTTCGTCTTCTACTATTTTCGTATCCCAATCTTTGTAAGATTTTTGGAAATATAATGAATCTTCTACGATTGTTTCGACGCCCATGTAATCTTGCATAGCATTCGTTAATATATTTTCAATGCTTTCTTTTAATTGTATTTCATCATTATTTATAGGGCTTTCAGGTATATTTAGGACTTGAAAATGTGCCAAAACTAATCGTATCACATTAAGCGGATTCACTTTCATTTTTGATAATAAATACACTTGATTTCTTAACTTATGGAACTTTTAACAACTTTTGATTACAAACAAAACACAGAGTTATACGCGTCTTTGATTGTTGATATTGTTTTATCACGAGATAAATTCCTTCTAACTCACACTTATCGAATTGACGCAATTTCTGAAGAACGCAACTTATATAAGCGTAGCACAGGCCATCATATGTCAAATAAGAGAGGCAGAGGCAGATAACAGTTATATATTTTTTAGCAACGTATTTTGAAACTTCTTTCAATGATAGGTGAAGTAGAATATCAACTCGAAGAATTAGATAGCTAATAAGCAGGGCTAACGAACATATACAAAGTAAGGTTCGAAATGATAAAAGATATCAGTTCATTTACTGCTACGTGATTGTAACAACAAACATCACGTGTATAACAAACTTCGTTTTCTCTAACAAAACGAGAACGAATTTAGCCGATTTTTTCAACAGTTTTTTGATAATAAAAAATAAAGAAATAAGAATAAAAATAAACCCTCCATAGCAAAATAGTGCCACACATGCAAATTAATAATCTTTTTAAAATTTTGTTTCAGACAATAATTACGGCCAGAATCGTGCACATCGTTTTTTTATAGGACATTTTCAATGATAGAAAAAAAAACAGTGTAAAAAATGAAAATAACGTTAAGAATGCATCCTCTATTCTTTAAGAGTGATTTAATGAAACATCAAAAACTCGGTTGAAACAAAATCGCGAAAAAAGCTACTTTTCGATCTCTCAAGAAAAGAATTTTCATTATCTGCAATGCCTGAATCATATGTTCTATCGATTATTTTCAATGGATTTTTTTTATGTTGATAACAATCTTTTTAAACAATTTCACGATATGTTCTATATCCAAAAGAATATTTTCTAGCAGATAGATACTTAAAAAAATACGTATCTACAGAAATTAAAGGTATTCGGATATAAGGGTAGTACACCCTTAAGGATGCATTTTTTCAAAAAATGCAAAAACATGTATCTCTTAACTTTTGAAACTGTTAATTATGCAATTTTTTTCACTTCCATATCGAGCATATTCTGTTTGTTATAACGTTTTTTTAATTTTCAACCCCTATAACCTCGGCTTATTCACCCCCTCAGGGCTGAAAAAAATCGAGTAGTCATAACTTTTTATGAAGCATTGAATGCAATTGGTTTGATTTTGCCCCCTTGTCTGCATATATATGGAACTGAACAACCTCCCCTAGGAGACCTCAACTTTAGGGGTGTGTGTCACCCCTCAAATATGAGTTTCCGCAAAAAAAAAATAGGTGTCTCTTAGATTTCAATGTAGAATAACATACTCCAAGCGGAACAAAATCGGCGGGGTACACCTGGGAAGGTTTCCTTATCAGTGTATAGTATATAAGAGTATATTATTTTTTTGATTAAGAATAAACTAAACTGAGAGCAGTTTAGATTAAGAATAATAAGGTTAAAATTTTACATTATAGTAGAGAAAGTAAGAGCCTATGAAAGGGTCAAAAGTTTTTGTAGACCAAGAGTTAGTCTGGGGTTTGAGATCCGACAGCATAACGATCTTCTCCTTGCGATCCGAAATAAAGGAAAATAATATTAAATACAATTAACGGGACAGACCTAGTTGGAACGTCAAAAAAAAGGCCTTTTTTCCGATTTTTTTTTGGTCAAACGATAAAATAATTCACAACAAAAGTTCTTCCGTTTAAAAGATACATATGTAATGTATATGTTGCAATTTTTTCAACGCAATACATATCGAAATAAGCTGGTGACCGTCAATTGCCGAGGACGCTGCAAAAAAAAAACACGGTTTGCGGTGATCAAGCTCACGCTGCAACGGCTCATCTGAAACAAAAAAAACGGAGGGGATTTTTAGTTAATGATATAATGCTCCGGTTGAACGAAGGGTTTTGAAAAATTTCCATTTTTCACAAAATGGCGGCCGTTAAAAGTCAAAAGTGTTTTTTTGACCAAAATATCAGTTCCATTTTTTGCTATTAAAAATAAAAATAATTATCCAAAAAAAAAATCCTTCGTTCATATGGAGGACTACCATGTATAGAAGAAGTGATATAAATTTCAACCCGATCGGTAAAGCCGTTCTCGAGCTACAGTGATCACCGACTTCAAAAACATGGTTTCGAGAAAAACGCACTTAAAGTTTTGAGTACGGTTTGCATGGCTCAGACACGACGTGCTACAAAGTCTTGTATTTCGGCGAATAATGGTCCGATTTACATTTACCTGGGCGGAAAATGTTCGTAAGAGATTCTACTTTTTGAAAATGAAATAAAAAAAAATCGATTTTTCGAAAATTCTAACTAGGTCTGTCCCGTTAAGTTGTTTGATCACTTGAAAGTCCACAAAATACCATCACAATGAAGAATAGATAAAAAAATATTTTTATGACAAATAGAATGAGATTGTTTTCTTGTACGTTTTACATCTTCAAATAATGAGCGTTAACTTGGACATTTTCTGATTATTTTCTTCAATAAACAATATATTTAAAAAAGGGGTTAATGTAAGTTATTTTACTGATTAAAAAATTTTAAACGATATATCGTAAAATTTAATATCTATAGTGGATCATCATGTACAAACGGTTGAAAAGGTTCCACAAGGTTTGGTCTCGTACCATTGCTCGTATTATAATTCTGTTAAGGACAATTTGGACTACCAGCAGTGCTAGGAAACTCGGGATTCCTGCAACGATCTAGAAGCTCTATTTATACTATTTTTCCATCTATATATCAAGAGACTTGGTAGCGGCTGGACGCCAAGTATTAAAAAAAGAAAATGAATTGAAAGAAAAGTCGCAAATTTTTTCGAGTGCTCCTGCGGCACCCTTATATACATGAATATGAGGTTTTTTCAATTATTTTACGTTTTCAAAGTCCTCCCACGCAGCAACGGGTGAAGTGAATATGAATCGCAAAATCCACCAGTTCGGGAATTTGATTAAGGGCTAAAACTACTGTAACGGCCTCAAAAAATGCCTATTTTCGACATTTTTTTCGGGTGGAAGGAAAGATAATAAAATAATAATATTCGGGGAAGTTATTAAGCATATATTTAACTGTACAACAAAAAATTATGATTGAAAAATATTTAAAAGTGGCAACACCAGAACCATTCCCGCGAGGCTTGTTGAATTCGAGGCGCTCTGTGGTACGCAGTGTAACCGGTGGAATTGTTGATCTGCAATAAAAAAAAAAAAACACTTAATCTAGACACTCATAGCTAGTGAAGTACGTAGGGAATTTTGAAAATATTCATTTTTGTATTATTGGCGAGTGTTTGAATGAAGAGGTTCAATTTTCAACAGAAAAAAGGGGTAATTATTTGTTGATAAAAAATGTTTAAATGAACTTATCGAAAATTCCATACGTATTTCACTTCAAAATCTTATTTTTAAGATATTGTCAAAAATTCAAATGAAAAGAATGAAAATTGTTGGAGTTATGCTGCGTGCCGTTTTGAAAAATCGTGTTTCGAGAAAAACGCGTTAGCGAAAGGTCGAGTATTAGACAAGATATCAGATTTGAAACATGTTGTCGATTGAACTCATTATTTTTAACGGATTTTACCCGTTAATTATTTAATTTCTTAAAGACAGAAGGACAAGTTAAACTTGTTTAAATTGGATATATATCTTTTACGACAAAAGTCTACATTTGACGTCACACAGTTATCCAGCCAAGTCTTCCTCTTCTTTCGCTTTGAAGATTCAGATGCGGATGAAGATTAAGATTAAGAAGGTTAAGGGGCTGCATATACCTGGAGGGCAGTGAAAGGAGGGCAAAGTTTGACAATTTTTTTTTTCATCGAACTAATTTTTTAATGCAAAAACTAATTAATGTTTTTCAATGTTGATAGTTTGAAGTGTTTTCTGTCAAATTTTAACAAATAAATATTGAATAATGCGCCGTGTAGACGCGTGATACCGTAGAAACCGGTTGGCAAAAGTGCTACTTTTACAGTAACCATCGTAGCTCCGACATCTTTTACCTGAAAAAGAAACAAGATAAGCTTTCTAAAAGTACGTGAAAAAGGGAAGATTTTGTCATGGGATTTTTTTTTCTGACATCATAGTTTCCGTTTTATGAATGAAAGAAGTCGATTTTTTTTTTAATAAAAAAAAGGCGTTCTTACGTTCAAACGGTTACCATTTTTCGAAAGATCAATTTTTTAAAAATCGCCCATGACAAACTCTTTCTTTTTTCATGTACTTTCAGAAGATTTTTCTTGTTTCTTTTCCGGATGAAAAATGCCGGAGCTACGATGGTTACCGCAGAAGTACTTTTACCAACCGACTTCTACGGGGTCACGTTCGCCGAGGTTTTTTTTTCTTAACCATGCACGCCAGGTTTTTATATTGTTTTTCCAGTGAATTTATGTGATACGTACATTATACCTACATAAGTTTTTTGGCTATATCGAAAAATTGTGATTTCGATTTTTTTCTAAAGTAAGAACTAAAATGTTGGGTACAGTCAATTTATAACTAAAACAATTTATAATTGAAGGTGCATCTTTTTAATACTTGGCGTTTATTCTTTCCTTTTTGAACATTATTACCGAGTATTTATATTGGAATTACTTTTTATATAGACGTTGGTTTTATACTCACGAGACATGGAATCCTAGAGATACTTATTATCCCTTCTAACGATCACGGGCAACGGTAATAGCACATAAAGTTGCCGATAATTTGACGAATGCGCGAGCAGTACGAAGAGTTTTGAGATCTGTTCATTCGTGCGGAGATAATGTGGTTTAGCGATGTTGAGCTCAGTTGCCAAAGAGGTCGACCAAGCAAAATGAGAATTGTGCAGTCTAATGGAGAATAAGATCGAGAAATTTGATGATCAGACCTGAATGGTGTTCCCCATTTCCACAAATATACATTTATCCATTCGATTAGTGTAATGAATTTCTTCCGTTGAACGTACAAACTTTTTTTTTCGCTCATCATCGTACATACTGAAGAAATAAGATTGAGAACGAAGATATGGGTGTGGCTTGAATAAACTATGTCAGTGTGGATGATGGTGTTGCGTATGAGTAATTTACCCATGTCCAATCTTATTATTAATAAATTTTAAAAGAAAATCTTTTCTTGAGATATTTATTTCCAGAATTGCAGCTAATTCATTTTTTTCTCTATTAACCAGGTATTTCTCTTTTTTTTCTCTAATTGCAGTTAGACGACTGGACCCGAATCTCGACAATAAGAAGAATAGGATCTATCGTAATTAGTTTAAAAAAAGTGATTTGATAGAAAGTGGCAAAGAATTGTGATAGAGTGTTTTTATCTTTACTTTTCAATTCGGGGGGATCAATATATACACGTGTAGATAATATTACTTGTTGGGGATTGGACATTCCATGGTGTTTGAAACGTGAGAGACTGACTGTACGGTATTATCGTAAAAGTGTCAATATGTCGTGCGAAAAATGGAATAATCGGTATGACACGGATTACGGTAATCGACGGGTCTGAGAAGATAATTAATTGTGCGTGGGTGATTGTAACGCGTGCTTAATATTTACGGTTTTGTTTGTTTGTTTTTATTTCAAATGTATAAATAGCGTCGATTAATAAGAAGAGCCTGTTAATTCGGCGAGTTGCACGAACAGCTCTCGGGTGTTAACCTCGATTTCCTTATGCTACTGTTTCATCGTAGGAGAGGTGAAGAGCGAGTCGAAGAAGAAGACGGCGGAGAGGAAGAGAAGGAAGAGGAAGAAAGAGCGGCGGAGGAGGAGGAGGAGGAGGAAGAGGACGACGAGGAGAAAGCCCAATCACGAAGAACAAGAAGAGATGGGTCTTCTTTTCTAAAAAGAAATCGAAAAACGACCAGCAGCAACCTGCAATCTACAGGATCGATATACCGTTGTTACGATTTTTCTTTTTTTTCTCATTGCGTCTCGTAACAACCATCAACATCTTGAATCTAAGAACGGGAAGTAGCTTACTAGAAAATTTTTCACGGTTAAATTGCACTAAGAATCGGCCGATCGAGCGCGATTGTTCGTCGTATTCTCATTCACCACAGGAGACCAGTAAAATCGAGACGGGTTCGTGGTCTCGGCTTTACGAGCAATATTTGTTGCAAAACTTGGCGTTGTAGAAACCACAAAAAAAGGAAAATATCTCTTGGGTCTCGCTAATATTCTCGTGTTATTGCTGAAGAGCGTTCGACTTTACTCCCTTCTCCCCGCACCCCACATTTCGTTTCATCGTTCTCTGTGTGTTCTCAATAAGATCGTCTAAAGCGATCGAAGACACCAAGGTACGAAGGCGACTGTTCGATAAAGATTGACTCCTGGAACTTCACGAAGAAACACGAAAAAACGAGGATCCAAGCCTAGTCAATGAAAGACTCGAGAAATCGGCCAAAAATCCCGAACAATTTCGTAATTACGAAACATTTTTCAAAGCAATCAACCTGCGCAGCTCAAAAAGAAAACAAAAGGAACCAGGAATCGTTAAGACCGTTTTCAAGTGATCGTCATTTTGTTTTTCATTTTTTCGACATTGTCGCTTCGCACTGAGCGTAAAAGCCTGATGATTCGAGAAGCGAACGAAGTAATTACATAAATTACTAAAGAATAAAAAAAAAACGTAAGAGAGACAAAGAGAAATATATATATATATATATATATATATATATATATATATATATATATCAAGTATTAGCCAAGAATCCCAACGAGTATTTAATCACAAGAAAAAGTGAGAATCTTTTTATGTAAATATAAATAAATATATCCATATGTATGTGTGTGATGTTCGACGACTGTGAGAGCGTCGAATTTGCGATAAAAGATTGATATATATATGTACGTGCATACATATATACAATATATATAGATAAATATATATATATACTTATAAATACGAACATATATATATATACATATTTCGAGAAAGTATAGACGAGTTGGTGAAAACAAAAGAGGCCGAAGGATTTAGAAAAAAAAAAACGAAAGGAACGAGGCGATCGTAGCTCCGACTCTGTTGATTCGAGTCAGATTTATATCAAGCCACGTTGAACGAGGCTGTGAATGGGTTGATATATTTGTTAGAGTTGGGGAAAAATCGGTGGAAAAAATTTGGTCATTCGACGAGTTTGCAATCGATTGAAATAATTACGAAAGACGAGTTTTAAGATTGTACACCTGCTATAACCGCGAGTGATCTTTCGCTGGTTCGTCTTGAACTAGTGCCTTTTGGGTACAGCTTTTGAAATTTCGCGCGAGTGTATCGATTTAAATTATCGTGAAAAGGGCTGTGGAAAGTGGCAGGATCCAATAAGGAAGAAAGAAAAGTGAGGAAGACTGTCGACGGCATGTACAAAGATCCTAACAGTTCATCCGGAAGCGGCGCTTCGGCGAAGGGCGACGAGGTCGAGCTAGTCAGCAGATTCTTGGCACCTTTATGCGCACGGGATGAGGCAGCCAGGAATATCGCCCTCGCAGCAGCTAGAACTACCGTCGAGGGATGGCTCGGTGGTGTCGGCAGTCCTAATCAGTGGGAGGACACGACCGAGATTGAAAACACGAGCGAGGAATACCGAAAGTTCAAGGCTCAAGATGGAAGGTAAGCACTGAGGTCAATCGAAGATTATTTCTCTCGCGTTTTGTAGCTTTCCTGGTTTGCGTTTGGATTAACTTCAAAATGTGCCAACGTGTAAAAGAAGAAGTTTGGCTCAAATATATTCTTAGAGGATTTTCAATGACCCGTATCTTGGGAAAATTAATTGAATGTTTTTCATAACGCAAAGTTTAAATCTGATGAAGAATTAGAAATAAAAAAAGAAATAAAATTTCGTTGCATCCTAATGATGCAAATTTACTTAACGTCACTCTACGCTATCGAGTCGTTTCTAAGGGAATGCATAAATAGTTACGATTAAAAAACGTCTAAACAAATTCAGTTGGAATCGGTTTGATTGCGTTTACAAAGAGAATTTTCAAAAATCGTCCTATTAAGATCGTTCGATTTTTACTAATTCGGTTTTTATTAACATTTCACACAGATACGATATGAGCATCGAGAGATCACCACAAAAACCCGTGCCGAAGCTCTCCGAACATCGTCGTAACGATAATATGCAACAAAATTATACTCAGACTCATCACTCGTTGCAGGATGCATTTAGAATCGAAAGTTTCTTTCCACAAAGCGTTACGGAGAATCCGACACCTTTTATTCATGATAATAGCCTCGATACCAGTGACAAATTTGGTTCGGGTTCGTACGATTGCGTGGATGGTAAATTCGGCAACGAAAGCCAAACTTACGGAGGATCTAAAGAGAGATGGCCGAGACAAACGGTGATGGGAATGAGTGAGGGTGTTGTGGAAAAATTAGGAAGATCAAATTCGTCCGATGAGGGCAAGGGATTCAATATTATGGATGAGAAAGGTCGTAGGTTCCGGGAGAACAGTGTGGTGGAGACGCGTTTTAGTTCGAGTAACGAGAGCGAACGTAAGTTCTTCGGTTGCGTTGGTAGTAATTCGAGGGACATGTACGACGAGGCTTGTAACGATGAGACGAAGCAGCAACGCGTCGTCAAGCCTTTTGGCAAAATCGGGAAAGCGACGAGGCAGATACAATTGGACGATGATTATTTGGACTCGGACACTAGAATTTATGGCAAGAGTCCGAAATTCGATGAGAGTCACGGTGGCAACTTTGGACCCTATGAAAGTCTTTCAAAAAGCGTTAATTACCCGTCACGTAACGATTATTACGGGATTAGATACGACCGCGATGCGGACCGTTACGATCGGCGAAATCTTAATATTCGATCGGCCGCAGGCCGAAAATTTTACGAGTATGGCGACGAGACGTCGTTCGACGACGATTATTCACCTCGCTCCAATCGTAATCGCGATGGTGTTGTTTTCAACACTTTGGAGGGATTTGATCAGAAAAATATGAATGCCACTTCGAGCAACGCCAATGAGGAGGAAGTCGATGAATACGGCGAGGATGACGATGAGGATCATTCGGAAAACATGAATCTGGAAAATTCTGACGATGGCAATTATGAGAATGTTCGATTGGAAAGCTTGTTTGGTATCGCCTCACAACCCTCCGATGATCCTCTCTCATTGACCAAAAATACCAATCAGCCAACTGGTCAAAGAGCCGAATCTTACGAAGAGCATTACTTGCGCAACGGACCTGAAAGAAAATTTAGCGCTGGACAAATAAAACGACCGTTGTCGCAGGATGAAGACGTTTCCTCCAAAAGCGGTCGCACTCTTGAAGGACCTGAAGTTACGCCTGGTGATGTTGGCAGGATGCTCAATCTTGGCAACGCTCTCGATGGACCACGTCAGGCACAACCCAACAAATATTTGAGTCTCGTCACTCTTCATCTACCGGTCATTCTTCGTCTCAGTGTCAACTGCCCTTTCGAGAACGTTCGGATCAAATGCGCCGAAATATTACTCATGGTCAGGGTGAGTTAATCCTTTTAGCAATTACTCATTAAAACGAAATCAAATTACGTATCGAATCCCTCGTCGCTCATTTTTGGCCTAGTATCGTCAAGTCTGAATCTTTCAAATGCAACAATATCACTTTTTCTTTGTTTGCTCAAAATTTTGATACAGATTCAGGCTACAAAGCTGTGTCAACATTTTTTTTCGCCCTTTCAGTCAGTTACTGACAAAATTAGCAGATACAATATTAACCCTCAAAGTGCACACTGCCTCAAAAGGTCCCAACGGTCGGAAAAGAACGTGGCATTAGTTTATGGCTTCCGGATGGATGCTGTATAGAGTATCAGCGTATTGCCGACGTTTCGCAAACGTTACAGTTCGCATCATCACGGCTAAGAACTCCGATACTGAAGTTTCCTAGTCTCAGGTAGTCCTTATATACGCATGGTCATCGTTCCGGATGACTGCACCAGCCAATCAGAGTTTTTAATTGACCAGCTGATTAATCAAAAACTCTGATTGGTTGGTGCAGTCATCCGGAACGATGACCATGCGTATATAAGGACTACCTGAGTCCAGGAAGCTTCAGTATCGGAGCTCTCAGCCCTGATGATACAAACTGTAACGTTTGCAAAACGGCGGCAATACGCTGAAACTCTACACGACGTTCATCCGGAAGCCATAAACAATAATGGCCGTGAAAGCCTCAAAACTAGAAGAACGTGGCATTTCTCGATGGTGCAAAGTGCGAAGATATGGGTGGGGGGTAAAAAAAGGTCAGTATCCCTAATACGAATCCTCCTCCATCGGAAAAATTAGATACCTAAACCAATCCATTGAAATGAGAGATATGCGATACGGGAATAAATATAGTGCGCACTCTGAGGGCTAATAATCAAAAATAGGATTTTATTAACTATGAAAAGATTTTTTGTTGCGTTTTGCAAATTTGAAAGCTACAATTTTAAGAGGGTAACAATAGTAATCTTTGACGTAATATTATTTTATATTCTATGCCATATCAACCATAAATGGTTGTAAACGATTACATGAGAAAGGAATTGGATCCTAATTTTGAAATAACTATTAATATTTCTCACGATTACGTGATAAAAATAAGTAAATAGAAAAGATATCGAACATCGAGCACATTTAAAAAGTTTATATTTTTACGTAATTCATCCTGTGTCCTCTGCGGACCAAGATCAAGAGTTATTAGAACGAAAAAATTATTGAAATAAGGGGGAGTTGAAAAAATGTGTTTACCTCGCGGATGTTTGTTCGAATGGTCCGTTGATTTCGAACGTGTGACACGGAAACGATGGCATTCGTAAATTCGAATACGATATTCCATAGGTATACACATATTTATGTATATATACAACGTGTGAATAATTTAATATGCAAATTTCTTTATGTATGCTCGCACTGATGGCTAGATAAATGATGAAAGAAAGGCGATAAATAGCGATGGGGGTTTCGCATCGTGACTTCTCTTTTTCGTTCCGCACAATGAATTATTTACGCCGTCGTGTATATTGTAATACGCACACAGATTTAGTTAGACACACACACACACACACATACACACACACACATAAGTATATAAGCTATTTCTTTTTCAATGTACTTTGCATCGCCGTTTAGAATTATCATTCCTGTTTTACTTTTGAGAGGTTTAGAAATAAAAACAAAAGAAACACATTGCGTACACAAATTTCTAGCTTTTGTTGAATTAATTGGGCACTAATGCTTCTTTTTTTCATTTTAGTTATTTAAATTAATTTATTCAAAGATTAATAGTGAAAATGAATATGAGTGTCTCTGATTAATCGATGCTTAGAATTCCTGGATGTTTTCTTTCTTTTTTAATATTTCTTTCAATTTTTCATCCATCAAAAGAAGACGATAACTTCAAGTGGACGATTACGTCTAGTTTTATTTGCAATTTGCAAATGGTCGGAAAAGTGTAACGGTTGACTGAAAAGGAAAAGAAAAGCTATCGGGAAATCATGGCGTTCGAGTTCTTTCGATAGTATAATAATTTATCGCGTGTTCGATTCAATTGTACCGTTTTTTATTATGACAGGGTGCTATCGCGATTTCTTGCACGCAAATGAGAAAGATTTGCATAGATAATTGGACACTTTTAAAAATATGATAAAAAAAAAAATTATTCCAGTAGATATTTCTGTGTTGGAAGAAAATTTTATTAACAAATGTAATACATACGCCGATAGTGGAGTAAAGGATTCAAAGTTTCAAATTTTTTCACTTTGTGTTATTAATTTCACTATATTAAATAGCTAAACGAATCTCTCATAAGTTTTAATTATTTTCAAACTAACACACTTCGAAAGCTTGTTTTTTTTTTTGGCCAATAAAAAAATATTTGTCTATGAAAAACATCGGAGTATTGAATTTCAAAGACAGCTCGAGAAAAAAAAAAAAATAAACGCCCAACGTGGGGCTCGAACCCACGACCCTGAGATTAAGAGTCTCATGCTCTACCGACTGAGCTAGCCGGGCATATATTGTATACTAGGACAAACCAGTATTTATTTTGTATCTCAGAGTGAGAATTCCAAATTATTTCAGGATCGTGGGTTACCAGTCCCAGAACCGGCATTCGAAGGACCAAGTGCTTTCGTCCCCACGTCGGAGGTAAGTCCTTGTTAAAGAAATGTTTTTTTTCCTGTTCATTATTATTATTCTTTCTTATATGACAGTGTGTGTCCACGAGAAATGCGACGTTGCCAAGTGCGCGGGCGAAAATACTTCGAATCTTGCGTTCAAATAAAATTGCCACGAGTAATTCTCGTCCCTCGTGGAAGTCATTCGAGTTTGGCAATAACTACGATATTTTGTTTTGCAAAGATTGAAACTGTTGTTTATGTTACATTTGTCGTAAATTTATTATGGTTACCACTAATTAGAAACGTCGTCCAAGCTCTAGTTCACTGATACAAAAGAACTCGAAAAAAATATTTTCACAAACGTTCATCGAATGATCTATATTTAAAGAGACCCAAAAGTTGGAACATCATCCAGATGAGTAATGTTTGTTGGAAGGTAAATGAGAAAGAATGACATTGACAACATTTGGGAATCGTTCCAAATTCGTTTCCTAAACATATACGGGCTCCAAATTTCCAAATAGTTCCCTTACAATTTTGACTATTTTGCCTTTAAAACAGGTGACGAAACAGAAATGTGAATACGAAAGATTTTGATCTCAAACTGAAAAACAGCAATTCAGGTTACTTCCGAATTATTTACGATTGAGAAGTATTAAGAAAAAGAAAAAAAAACAAAATAATTCTATGGGTGAAAGCTATTCGATGTACGATGGGAAAGCGGAAGGTGACCTAGTCTCTAGGGGGAAAATCTCGAGGTCAATCGACAATGTATGTTGAAATGAAAATCCGAGAATTAATACACTCATTAATAAACGATCTTTCAAGAAATAGTAATAAAGTAGATGAAGGAGTAAAATATAAAAAAAAAATTCGTTATTATGAAAAACCGGCTTAACGTGGGACGTGCCTCGGAATTATTGTCGATTGAACAACGAAGTTCTTCCTCCACTGCCTGTCATTATTTCGCACCGAGGCCCCGATCATTTGTCCTCTCATAAGCGTCAATCTATCCTAATAAAAGGCAATTAGGGTCTGGTTATCGAAAAAGTTGCTTCGGCCACTCGTTCGTACCTCGTTTCGACGGAGAATTTCCGTTTTATCGACAGCCCCGACAGTTTTCTACTTTATCGCGCGTGATAGTGAACTTTCGTTGAGATTCAACGAAGTCACAAGTAGCTCCATCTTTCGTCATTTCATTTTCAACGCCGAAAAAAAATGCTCTTTTTTCACCGTCGGTCTTTCATTTTTTATCTCCACCGATATTGTATCTTCGGTAGGACAAATTTGGATTTCCTGTTTTTGTCGTAGAATTTGAAAATGATTTACGATCATTGCTTTCGCTAGTTGTTTTTAATAATTTCACGATATTCTTATTAGAAAGTCGACTGGACTAGTGCAAAAAGTTCAGAATCAACCGTGCTTAACCATCATGATTGAAAAACTGTTAAAAACAAATAAAAAATATTACAAGGTTTTTTTGTACCTCGTATTTCCAACAAAAAATTTGAACCATTTCCTTCTTAATTTTTGGCCTTTCATCAAAAGTCTCATCGTCACAGTTTTTTTGTTTCTCACGATAAAAGGTTGTCTTGCCAAAAGAGCTTTACGTTTTCTTATCCACGTCTAAATCCAGCGCCAAATGATTGTACGCACAAGTGGGAAATGTAAGAAAAAATGTGTGAGATAGAAATAAAAAAAGGATCGGTATAATGGAGGAAGGAAAAGAAAGAAAAAAAAACGAGATCGAGAACTGAGGGATTACGTCACGCTCGAGTTGCATTTCTGAATGCTTTTCGCGTCGTCGTCCTCTTCAACATCCTAGACTTTATCCTCATATATATATATATATATATATATATATATATATATATATGTATATATATATATATATAAACGCACATACTTTATAGATCTGTATACTTGGAGCATCCACAGTACGTGTTTAAGACGTCGTTTGTCCCGTGCTAGGGCTCCCGTCGTCAACGAGAGTTCCCTGATCTCAAGTATACAACCACCTCTCATTTCAACCCTCCGTAGCCTATTCACGTATTCAAGGCTCGCTTTCGGTGCTAATAGCACCGATGCAACGAAAGCCAAGTTGATAGAATCGTCCCTCGTTCGGGGCCATTCATGCGAAAAAATGAATGTTTTGTCGTGAATAAAAAATTTCACCTCCTACATATATATATATATATATATATATATATATATATATATAAATGTGTGTGTGTGTCTGTGTAGTTCTAAATTTTCTGGAGAAAAACCTTGCTAATTTACACTTTCAAATTCATTCCGCAATTATCTCTCGACCCTTCCACTTTAGCAGCTTTTGTACGTGTGTTCGTCATTATGAAGAGTGCAACGAGTAAACGCTTTCATAGAAAATATAAAAAAAAGCAAAAGATAGACTAAAGAGAAAATGTTGCATCTCAAATTTTTTTTTATTCACGCGAGAGCATTAGTTTCTTAATCATGCATCAATTAATTAGAATGTATTGATATCACTTTTTGACACGAGAATAGTTACATATGTTTTAGATTTGACATATGGATTTTTTTTTAAGAATGAAGATCATCGGAATTGTACTCGCAGATAATTATGAACGTTTGAATACACAGATATAGCAACCTTGAGGTAATTAAAAAAAGCCTCAGTGGCTCACAGTCAATTATATGCTCGAGGGAGCCCAGTTACCAGAATAAGAATAATTCTCCGGTATTATTGCAGTCACCGTTTGTCTCTAAGAGACTAGTAAATTCAGTATAATCACCCATAATACGTGATATATATATGGGGCATTCCACGCGAAATCGGCCATTCGCATTTTTTATTGTATTGATTTTTTTTCCCTAATAGAGCTCACTAAAAGGAACTCGTATGATTTTTTTTTTTTAATTTTTATCTTAACTCGTTCATCGGAAACAAATTTTTGAAAAATTTTCCGATCTTTTTCTTCAAATATCAATAACTCTCTCAAAAATGCAGTAAACCGAATGGATGAGGGGTCAAAATTTTAGTTTTAAAACGTACTTTCTTATGAGAATATGTACGAATTTATCAAAATATTACATACAACAATTTTTCGAATTCTATGCGAGAAATGTTATTTTCCACAGTGTTAGCCTCCTTCGATTTTGCTCTTGAATTTTTATAAAAAACTATAATTTTTTTAATGACTTTTCAGCGTAGTTTGATGATGGGAAAATCGTTCGTCATATTTTTTATAATTAAATTGTGGATTTTTTTCCCTATTAATCATGCACAAATCCCTAAAAAATCATACAAACCGAATGGATAAGGGGGTTAAATTTTGCGTTTTGATAGGTACACTGAAAAAAAAATTAAAGTATTGCCAACTACGCGATGAGGTTGAACGAATTTCGTTGCGCCAATAGTCATATTACGTTTAGTTAATCACCCGGTGATTGATACATAGAAAGTCTTGTCGTTCAGACAACTACACCACGATTTTACCGCTAAATTTTAATTTATTTGAGTTGAGTGTATTTCATGTGATACAACCGCAATAAATGGTTACATTGAAAAAAAATAAAACTTGAAACACAGAATCGATTTGAATTTGAAATAATCACACGGAGGTTGAGTTTTATACGGTTTGTCCGTGACTCGATAAAATAATAGCATCGAATAAACTTCTCTGCAAGAATTGAAATCAATGACACCATAGATCAACGGAATATAATTTGTGATTAAGCTAATTACCTAGTAGTAATTTGGATAAAATCTGTTGTTATTATTCAAACAAATAAACCTCTTGCTAAAGCTACTAAAATTTTGTTGCGCAAACAATAAGTTTTGTTCAACACGAATTATATATATTGTAGCCGGACAGCCTTATTCCCTGGCTAGATTTCTGGTATGGCAGAAATCCGCTAGAGGGCCACGGGCGGAGCGCTCTCGCGTAAGCGTCGCACCGTCCGTGTGCCCATAAGGCTTCGACATTGAATCGTTAAATATCGATCACTCCGACCGACGGTTGTCGAGAAAATCCGAATCCTTGTTTTACGAGGTAAAAAGGTCTAAGGCCTTTTATCGTATAATTAAAGTACGCTGATATAGAAAATTTTTGCCACCTAATTATGCCACACTGAAAAAAAGGCATGGTGTCAAGAACGGAGGCGTAGTTGGCTCAACTACGCCCTGAGGTTGGATACGGCGAAACCAATGGCGTAGTTGACGCAACCTCTGTGCGTAGTTAAAGGTATTTTGTTGAGCCAACTATGCCCGCAATTTGAAGTAAAACTTTAAATATTCAATAGAACCAAAACATTTTTTGAATAAAATTCAATAAATATTTGAAATTGTATCATCGCATTACTCGGGAAATGCAGAAAAGTATTTCAGTCAATGAGTATCAATCACGTTTGGATTCAATGAATTGCATTATGTAATTAAAACGTATAGTGATTGTACCGAACAATTATGATTTTGAAATGACTGTAAGAAATATTTGAAATTTTTTTTTATATACATGTTCCTGGAATATTTTTTATTTGATATTTTTGATTTTGTATTTTGCGACTAATAGTAAATACGATTGATCGATTTTTTACTCTAGTAAGAGCGCCTATCCTGACATAATTAGGTGGCAAAAATTTTCTATACCAGCGTACATTAATTATACGATAAAAGGCCTTAGAGCTTTTTACCTCGTAAAACAAGGGTTTGGATTTTCTCGATGACCGTCGGTCGGAGTGATCGATATTTAACGACTCAATGTCGAAGCCTTATGGGCACACGGGCGGTGCGACGCTTACGCGAGAGCGCTCTGCCCGTGGCCCTCTAGCGGATTTCTGCCACGGCAGAAATTCAGCCAGGGAATAAGGCTGTCCGGCTACAATATATATAATTCGTGTTAAACAAAACTTATTGATTGCGTAACAAAATTTTAGTAGCTTTAGCAAAAGGTTTATTTGTTTGAATAATAACAAAAGATTTTATCCAAATTACTACTAGGTAATTAGGTTAATCACAAATTATATTCCGTTGATCTGTGATGACATTGAATTCAATTCTCGCAGAGAAGTTTTTTCGATGCTATTATTTTATCGAGTCACGGACAAACCGTATACAACCTAACCTCCGTGTGATTATTTCAAATTCAATCGATTCTGTGTTTCAAGTTTTATTTTTTTTCAATGTAACCATTTATTACGATTGTATCACATGAAATACACTCAACTCAAATAAATTAAAATTTAGCGGCAAAATCGTGGCGTAGTTGTCTCAACGACATGACTTTCTATGGATCAACCATCGGGTGATTAACTAAATGTAATATGACTATTGGCGCAACGAAATTCGTCCAACCTCATCGCGTAGTTGATAACACTTTAATTTTTTTTTCAGTGCAGGATAGGCGCTCTTACGAGAGTAAAGAATCGATCAATCGTTTTTACTATTAAAAGTCGCAAAATACAAAATCAAAAATATCAAATAAAAAATATTCCAAAAAATATGTATATAAAAAAAAATTTCAAATATTTCTTACAGTCATTTCAAAATCATAATTGTTCGGTACAATCACTATACGTTTTAATTACACAATGCAATTCATTTAATCCAAACGTGATTGATACAATTGACTGAAATACTTTTCCGCATTTCCCGAGCAATGCGATGATACTATTTCAAATATTTATTGAATTTTATTCAAAAAATGTTTTGGTTCTATTGAATATTTAAAATTTTACTTCAAATTGCGGGCATAGTTGGTTCAACAAAATACCTTTAACTACGCACGGAGGTTGCGTCAACTACGCTATTGGTTTCGCCGTATCCAACCTCAGGGCGTAGTTGAACCAACTACGCCTCCGTTCTTAACACTATGCCTTTTTTTCAGTGTGCTTTCGTTTAAAAATATGTCAACAATTATTTAAAGATTACACAAATCAATTTTTTAATTATAAGCAAGAAATGTTTATTCCCGCCGTGTTAGTCCCTTTTGATTTTGCTGTTAAATTTTTATAGGAAACTATTATTCATTTATTGCATTTTAAGACTAGTATGATCGTGCGGAAATATTAGTCTAATCAACAACAAAAATCTTTAATAAAATTAACAATTTGAAAAATAGAACTAGCTATTTTCTCACGTTCGTACTTACCTTAAAATTCATTAAATGAAACATGCTTCCGTACAAACATTAAAGAAACAATTTAACGGGACAGACCTAGTTAGAATTTTCGAAAAATCGATTTTCTTTTTATTTCATTTTCAAAAAGTAGAATCTCTTACGAACATTTTCCGCCCAGGTAAATGTAAATCGGACCATTATTCGCCGAAATACAAGACTTTGTAGCACGTCGTGTCTGAGCCATAGGTAAGCAGGTAGCGGACTTCAAGTGCGTTTTTCTCGAAACCATGTTTTTGAAGTCGGTGATCACTGTAGCTCGAGAACGGCTTTACCGATCGGGTTGAAATTTATATCACTTCTTCTATACATGGTAGTCCTCCATATGAACGAAGGATTTTTTTTTTGGATAATTATTTTTATTTTTAATAGCAAAAAATGGAACTGATATTTTGGTCAAAAAAACACTTTTGATTTTTAACGGCCGCCATTTTGTGAAAAATGGAAATTTTTCAAAACCCTTCGTTCAACTGGAGCATTATATCATTAACTAAAAATCCCCTCCGTTTTTTTTGTTTCAGATGAGCCGTTGCAGCGTGAGCTTGATCACCGCAAACCGTGTTTTTTTTTGCAGCGTCCTCGGGAATTGACGGTCACCAGCTTATTTCGATATGTATTGCGTTGAAAAAATTGCAACATATACATTACATATGTATCTTTTAAACGGAAGAACTTTTGTTGTGAATTATTTTATCGTTTGACCAAAAAAAAATCGGAAAAAAGGCCTTTTTTTTGACGTTCCAACTAGGTCTGTCCCGTTAATTAGTGCAAGCGCTATGAAAAAGGGTTATTTTATCTTAGAATTGAACAAACTAAGTGATGTAAACTTGGAATAATTTTTCACATATTTTCAAATAAAAAGGCATTTCAGAACCAAAATTTTGACAACCTCCTAGAATATTCGCTTTGTTCGATTTTTCAGGGAGTTATAGATAATTGATTGTACAAAAGATCTATATTTTAATAATAAAAGTATACAATGGACGATTTCCCCACGATCACACTAGGCTTAAAATTCCTCAAAAAAATAATATTTTTCTATAAAAGATGAAGAGCAAAATCGAAGGGGGCTAACTATGTGGGGGAAAACATTTCATGCTTAGAATTAAAAAAAATTGATTCATATAATGTTTTGATAATTTTCTGCATATTTTTAAACGAAAATACGTTTCAAAACTAAAATTTTGAGCCCTCATCCATTCGGTTTACTGCATTTTTGAGAGAGTTATTGATATTTGAAGAAAAAAATCGGAAAATTTTTGAAAAATTCGTTTCCAATGAACACGTGTTGACATAAAAATTTCAAAATAATCAGACGATTTCTTTTCTTCCTTTCAATGAGCTCTATTAGAGAAAAAAAATGAAAACAATAAAAAATGCGAATTTTAAAAGTGGCCGATTTGGCGTGGAATGCCCCAATGGCGTGGAATGCAATATAGAATTGGAATATATATATATACACACACACGACATTTCAGAGTTTACACATACTCTGAAGGGGATGAATGATCCCCCGTGTGATTAAAACTTTCATTCGCATAATTTCGTTCAACTTTTCAAGTCTCTGTCGCTGGTCTCAATGGGTATAAAAAGGAAAGATGGGGGATGGAAAATAAGAAGATGCGAACGAGTCTCTGGGACTCGATTCTCTGTGTGTCTCATTCTTCCCTGAAACGCTTTGAGAACATTTTACTTTTACGTTTTTCATCCCACGTCCACCGTATATCTGTGTTTCTATTCTACTGGTATTTTCATTCCACTAGGTCTTCTCTTTCCTCTCTTGAATGCTTCTCTTCTTCCCTTCTCTCTCTTTTTTCTCTTTCTCTCTACGTGCAACCACTGAGAAGGATTATAAAGTAATCTCTCAGAGTGCGGTGAGCTCGAGTCAAGGTGAATTTTCGTTGAAGGGCCGAACGGAGCAAAGGGTTAGGAAACGAAAGAGGAGAAAACCAAGCCGAAGTATGCTATGCTTATATTGTATATACGGAGGGTCACAAAAGTCGTGTTTGAGGTCCACGCACAGAGTAGACCGCAAAATTTTGAAGAAATAAGTTTTATAACATTTTTCTCTCCCATCAACAGTCTATGAGATTTCATTAATTAGTCTCGGCCAATCCTATGCCGTGAAAAAGTGCGGAGTGGGAGGTGAGGGGAGCGCCCGTCTTCCGTTGGAGCCGTAGCGAGCAGGCTTGAATGGGATCGCTTCACAGTTGTTACGTCCACTTCTTATCGGTACCTCGAATTGGCTGTTTCCAATCATTTAATATCTCGTCAACAGTGCGTTTGAGTAAAATATTTGTTAAGCAATTTTTGCCCTTAAATTTTGCTATATAACTATCCTTCGTCTCTTACATATCTTTCCTGAAACGTCCTGTATCGAAGGAGAAAGAAAAAAATACGATAGTCATACTACGCATAACAGGAAGGAACAAAATAGCGATAGAGTTTCGAAGCAATTTATCGCTATTTCGTGCATGAATCCGACGCCAAGTTTCTTTCCCGATACTCTCGGCTTTTCTCGCAGACTACATACACAAACATATTTTTCTCATCTATCTAATAGAGACATGCTATAGAGAATATAGATAGATACAAAGCAAAGCTTTCTAAAGATTTTCCCTCCTTTTTTTTTTTTTTTGTAAATGCAAAGAGAAATTTCTATTTTTCGTCATATTTTGTAAGTTTTTATGCTCTAGCAAAAGATTGGCAAAAAATAACGTCGATTTCATCGTGGATGCACACCGTGTCAATATTTTACGAGATTTATGTACACGCATATGGATTTATGGTACAGTCGACTCTCCCATCCGTCAACCCGACGGAACTAAATCCCTTCCCTCGTGTCAACTTCTCCTCCATCCCCACTCTTAACATCGCCGATACAGAGAACACATCGCATTGAAAGAAAGTGATTGCAGAACGAGCGAAAGAGTAAATATTTTCAGGCGTTTGAGCGAGGGGTGGAGAAGTTGACACACAGGAACGGACTGAGTTGACATGAGGGAACCGTTGACGGATGGGAGAGTCGACTGTATATGTTTGTAGAAAAATGCCATGTCCCGAAATTTGCTTAAACACGATTGCAGTTTTAAGAGCTACTAAATAAAAATTCCTGTATCGCCGACATTCTCCTAGCATTCATCAAATTCAATTATCATGATGGAATTGTGTTTTAATCCATTAAATTCTACTTTTGATCAGCATATTTTTCCAACAAGTGCTCGAATACCTTTAAAGCAGTTTCGTAATGTTGCCATTTGTATCATAGAAATCTGACGAATTTGATGTTTGTTATACTCATTTTTACTTAAGGGCGAAAAATTATGTAAACGTACGTTTTTTCAAGATTTTTTCATTAAGAAATGGAATAATTTATTGAATTAACATAAAGCATATTTCAAAATATACGATATAAGGTATATTGATAAATTTTTTTAGACTAAAATATTTCAAAATGGCAGCGCCACAGCTGCTGGAAGCAGATTTGCGCCGTGCAGCCTACAGGTCTCAAATCTGAACTAAAATCAAAAAATCAAATTTTCATTGTTCAAATACATTAATACGCTTTGCATGACGGAGAGAAAAAAAATAAAAATTTAGAACAATTTTGAAAAAAACACAAAAATAAGTGATTTTTTTTTCAAAATGATCCTAAATTTGTAATTTCCTTTTCTCCGTCATGCAAAGTGTATTAATGTATTTTGCAGAAAAAAAATAAAAAATTTAGAACCATTTTGAAAAAAAATCACTTATTTTTGTATAAGTATTTTTTTTCAAAGTGGTTCTGAATTTTTATTTTTTTTTCTCTCCGTCATGCAAAGCGTATTAATGTATTTTAACAATAAAAATTTGATTTTTTGATTTTAGTTGAGTTTTGAGACCTGCAGGCTGCACGGCGCAAATCTGCTTCCAGCAGCTGTGGCGCCGCCATTCTGAAATATTTTAATCTAAAAAAATTTGTCAATATACCTTACATCGTATATTTTGAGATATACTTTATATTAATTCAATAAACTATTCCATTTTTTTATAAAAAAATCTTGAAAAAACGTACATTTACATGACTTTACCCCCTTAAGGCGCCCTATCAATTGCGTGACTGCGAGAGAGTTAACTCAAAAGTAGATACACGTTTTTCTCGGACACGCTAGATATTTCAAAAAAAAGAAAAGTTTCACCTTATTCTCTGATAAAAGGAGAACAACGTGTAACTTTTCTTTTTCTTGAAATATCAAGAAGCCTCTCTAAAAAAAACGTGCAGCAGGATTTTTACCGACGATACTGCTGATAGATTACCTTAATTGAATAACTTTGAAATTTTCGGACTGACGGAACGATGAAAATAGTAGTATTGAATGAGAAATATCTTGGCCAACTAATCATCAAATTGCTTCAAATTTTGATGACTGTACTATATTTCATATCGCGGTCGAAAATTCTTGGCTAGTTGAATACGCGATGCTCATATTCCGGTATGTTTGTGTATTTTCGTCAAGATTAAATTTAGTTTCCAGCATGACGTAATATAATTTCTTTTAAGCCAAGAGATAGCATGACCATTCGAATATACAAATTTGACAGCTCAACCTATTGTGATAGTTTTTTTTTACTTCGATGGTAACTCATTAACTGATTTTTGTACTGGTGATTACATATTTTTAGAACAATTTCGTGAGGTCCGTTCCACTTCGTTGATGAGCAAATTACGTTTGAATTTGATAAGCTCGATGAAATATTTAACTCGCGATATTTGCGTCGATATATCAAGATCAGGTATCGATAGAAAAAAATGTTCTTCGACCTGCTTTTTCTGTGTTTCTCGGCAAAAAACTTCGATCTTTGAACGGAACGAAAATCTGTTCGTGTGTCATCGACGTTAGCTAATAGCTTTGTTTATCTCATTCGATATCGGACATGTGTTTTTATCTTTTTTTTCCCTCAACAACAACGTTTCATAGTGCACGAAAATGACGTCATCAACACGATGGAAAAAAAAGGTAAGTGATAATATCTTGATTATTCTGGTGCGCTAGAAAACCAAATTTATCGTATATTTTTATCGACATTGATAATATGAGGGTGAATCAAAAAGTTTTTAGAATCACTATAACAAAATCGAACAATTGCTGAATTTTTTTTCTATTTTTCAACGTAGTCTCCTTCTCGTTCGATACATCTAGCATAGTGCTTTTCTAACTTTCTTATTTTCTCTGAAAAAAAAATGTCGTTCCTGAGTCTCAAAAAACTCCTCTACGGCGGTCACAATCACGTCGTCATCGTCAAATCTTTTGCCAGGGATGTGCTCCTTTAATTTAGGGAACAAGTTAAAATAACTAGGAACCAAGTCCGGCGAATACGGCGGATGATCAAAAATTTCTGTGAGGGCAATTTCGGATCGGTGATCTGGTGCGTTATCGTGGTGAAATAAAACGCGGACCGCCAATTTATCGCGACGTTTTTCTTTGATGGCATCTCACAATTTGGGAATGAAATCTGCATAGTAAGCACCAGTGATCGATTTTCCTTTCGACAAGTAGTCGATATAAAGAATTCCTTTAAAATCCCAGAATACGGTAGTCATCACTTTGCCTGCACTAGGAGTAACGCGGTATTTCTTCTGGGCGGAGAAGACGATCGTTTTCAGAACATGCTTTGTCTTCTTGTTTCGGGATCAAAATGGTGGACCCATGTTTCGTCCATTGTTACAAATCTCCATAAAAATACATCAGGATCTCGCTGAATGATTTCAAGATTCCGGCGAGAAACTTCAAGACGTTGTTTCTTGTTTACATCTTCGTAAGATGTTTTATTGTCACTCTTCTGTCTTCTAAAACCATTTTTTCCACTTCTTGAATGTTTTCGTCGGTGCAGGAGGTTGAAGGTCTGCCAGAAACGGGGTCATCTTCACAGCTCGATCTTCCTCTTTTAAATTCAGCAACCCAGTAAGCAACGGTACAATACGGTGGGGCCTCGGTCCCTAATGTTTGCTGAATGTCTGAAAAAATGTTCTTAGCTGACATTTTTTTTCAGACAGAGGTACTTAATCACTGCACAAATCTCGTTTTTATTCATAATCGCAACTTCTCAATGACTTGTTAGACGGAAAAATTAAAGCGCACTACTAGTGTGACTGCCCAAAAAAAGGTGATTTTCGGGAATTTATTGAAAGAAAAGTATTGTATTGATTGTTTTAAAATTTCGAGGATATATTTGTGTATAAATTATGTATATACAGTAATTTTTTTGTATGAAAATATTCAATTTTCAGCGACTTATGCGCCGTCTCCCGAGTCTGCAAAAAAAAAGTTCTGCCACTGTTGCAGTGATTGCGGCCTTGAGAGTGCTTGAAATAAAAAAAATAAAAAAAGTTCATTAAACTAGAAGGTGTTGCCTGTACAATGATGCAAGTTTGTGAAAAAAAAATTAAAATCCCACAAAATGGCGAAGTGTTGAAAAAAAGTTCCAAATTACGCTTAAAAATCTGATGGTTTTTTGCATGGCAAATTGACATTTTTTATCCAATCGAAAAACTGGAGGGTCATTGTATGAAGAAATAAATATTAAATATGCTAAAACAAGATTCAAGTCGATCGGATGATTTGTATTCGAGTTAGAAGTGCAGCAAATTTGAAAATTGTCGTTTTGAGAAAAACGCGTTGAATAATAAAAATATTGATTTCATTGTTAGAGCAGCTGCTCTTTACACGGAGAGAAAAATATCACAAAAATGACCGTGCTCTGCACAACAAATTCGATACGAAAGACGTTACTGGGCTAATTTATCGAAAAACAAATTAAAGATTCCAATCAGCATCGCAGTATTTGAAATAAGGCTATTAATTTTTATAATATGGCACAGTCAAATTTCGAAAGCCTATGAATTTTTGTAATACGGCACAGTAAAATTTTGGAAACAGCACTGTAAAAAGTCTGATTACAAAATAAAAGTTCCTTTTGCCGGTATTTCTTATAAATATTCTGAAACATTTCTCTCCGTGTAGAAGGCTGTAGTTCAAAAACTATTTGAGATCCGTACTTGAAATTTTAGTATGTTATTCTTGAAGGTATAGACTATCGAAAAATGAAAAAAAAAATCGATTTTTTGAAAGTGTCGCACTAGTGGTTACCCTTAAGAGGATGGGTCAATCACCTAACCTCACCTCGAATTTTCAAAGTTGAAATTCTTCGATACGGTTTGACCGATTACAAAAAAGCTCTGTCAGTCCACGCAGGCCGATGGCAAAAATGGGCTGACAGGGCCTTTTTGTAATCGGTCAAACCGTGTCGAAGAATTTCACTCTTGAAATTTGCAGTCATCTCTCTCGCACTCACGGTGGCGAGATACCGACTGACCCATACCCTTAATATCTGTAAAAGTGTTCAATTGAATCAAGAGATATTGTACACCAATATAGTGTGACTCGTCAAATTCACAATAAATTGCTCCCCAAATAAGTTTTAAAAATAGTTATTTCTAAAAACTTTTTGATCCACCCTCGTAGAATCATCTTGATTATTATTAATCGAAAAAAAAAAATCGTAAGGGGTTACAAAACGCAACTGGAACATTCTGGACAAAAAAAATCCGAGAAAAAAGAATTCGTGCTGAAATCTCTATTTCTCTTATGGATCGATTGGAAATTAGTGGCTTATTAAATCGTTTATTTTCGTTTAATCGGTTCCGAGAAAAGAATATTGAAAATTCCCATGCGGCGAATTGTTAGGCTTTTCATTAAAAATATATTTAGAGAGTCCTGTTCGAAGTTTTTCACAATCAAGAATGATACCTCGTGTGATTGGGATTTGTACAAAAGTTAAAAATTGCAAAAGTCACAGGGTGATAGCAACAAAACGACTGAAGAATAGTGTAATTTTTTTTTAAGGTTTACAATAGACATGGATTAACGTCAATATAGGTTTGAACAATCGAATCGTGAGCTGCCCGCGTCGTCATGTTCTATCTCTTCGTTATATGCTGGCACGAATCCCAGTGGACTGAAAAAAAATCTCTCGTTCTCTGGATTTCCAGCATCTCGTTCGTTCCCTAAGTTCGTACGTGTTACGTACACATTGTGCATTTACGTATAGCAGATATATATGTGACTTCGAAGCTTTGTTTATATATGTATATTCACATCACTGTACCAAGTTTATGCTGTGCAATGAGAAATGTCGTCTACAAAAACATCGGCCCTGCGACCACCATTGTTCTTGCAATATTGTCAAGCCGCATGAAAAGATAGGTTGGTTTATATTTCGCGTGATCAATAGGAAAAACAGTGTTTTCATACGTTGTGTGCGAATAAAGTAAAAAAGAAAATAACATAAATATCGAAGGATATGACGTTCTTTATTAAAACAGGGAAAAGTAATAAAAAAGTCTCCTACACATCGGAAGCATTTTTACGATCCTCGGAGAATTGGCATGCATGATATTTTCTGGGTAATGCTTTTCAAGCCACACGACCATCAATGTCGTTTGGATTCTCCCGGATAAATTTTTGAAAAAATTCGTTTTCGTTGTTGGGAATGGCAGCTGTGATTTTATTTGCTTATGAGGCTTTTGACGTTCTACACTACTGTCTCTAAATCTTATGCTAATTGATGATATAAAAATATGTTAAAAGTCTATTAGAAAAATTGCCTGGCTTAAAATTTCGGCGCTCATTATATATTCAACAGTTCATTTAAAGATCATAGAAATCAAGAACGATCGTACGATAGTGACTCCGATTATCACTGTATGATCGTTCATAAATTGATATATATGGGGCATTACACGCCAAATCGGCCACTTTTGAAATTCGCATTTTTTATTGTGTTGATTTTTTTTTCTCTAATAGAACTCATTGAAAGCAACTCATCTGATTTTTTTGAAACTTTTATCTTAACACGTTCAACGGAAACGATTTTTTTACAAATTTTCCGATTTTTTTCTTCAAATATCAATAACTCTCTCAAAAATGCAGTAAACCGAATGGATGAAACCGAATTCATCAAAATATTAAACAAATTATACAATAATTTTTCAAATTCTAAGCGAGAAATATTATTTTCCATAGTGTTAGCCACTTTCGATTTTGCTCTTGAATTTTTATCAAAAACTATCATTTTTTTAATGACTTTTAAGCCTAGTTTGATGACGGAAAAATCGTTCGTTGTATTTTTTATAATTAAATTGTGAATTTTTTTTACTATTAATCATGCACAAATCCCTGAAAAATCATACAAACCAAATGGATAAGGGAGTCAAATTTTTCGTTTTAACAGATGCTTTCATTTAAAAATATATCAACAATTATTTAAAGATTACATAAATCAATGTTTTTAATTACAAGCAAGAAATGTTTTTTCCCGCAGTGTTAATCCCTTTTGATTGTGCTGTTAAATTTTTATAGGAAACTACTATTCATTTAATGCATTTTAAGACTAGTATAATTGTGGGGAAATATTAGTTTAATCAACAACAAAAATCTTTAATAACAACTATCTATTTTCTCACGTGCCTACTTAGCTTAAAATTCATTAAATGAATCATGCTTCCATACAAACATTAAAGAAACAAATTAATTAGTACAATCGCTATGAAAAAAGATTATTTTATCTTAGAATTGGAAAAACTAGGTGATGTAAACTTGGAATAATTTTTCACATATTTTTAAACAAAAGTACATTTCAGAACAAATGTTTTGACCCTTTAGACGGTTCGCTTTGTTCGATTTTTCAGGAAGTTATAGATAATTGATTGTAAAAAAAATCTATACTTTAATTATAAAAATATACAACGGATGATTTTCCCACGATCATACTAAGCTTAAAATTTCTCAAAAAAATAATAGTTTTTTATAAAAAATTAACAGCAAAATCGAAGTGGGCTAACTGTGTGGAAAAAAACATTTCATGTTTAGAATTGAAAAAATTGATTCATGTAATTTTTTGATAGTTTACTGCATATTCTCAAACGAAAGTACGTTTTAAAACTAAAATTTTGATCCCTCATCCATTAGGTTTACTACAATTTTGAGCGAGTTATTGATATCTGAAGAAAAAAATCGGAAAATTTTTCTAAAATTCGTTTCCGATCAACGTGTTGACATAAAAATTAAAAAAAAATCAGACGAGTTCCTTTCAATGAGCTCTATTAGAGGAAAAAAAATCAAAACAATAAAAAATGCGAATTTGAAAAGTGGCCGAGGAATGCCTCATATATATGTGCATATTGGTTGGAGGGCATGATAAAACAAGTGCGGTTGAGCGCGTCGATTGTATGATATGAGACTTTGGAGATGCGGTGACGTGAAGCTAGTTGATTCGTCGTTCAATCAACAGACTACAGAACCACTTCGCATATTCCACATTTTGCGCCGATGATGAATGCATCAATTGAAATAGTGGCGATGGAATTGAACGTACATCGATAACCATTCGTATTACGATTATACCGGGTGATGGATTTTGTCATAGAACATACGATGAAATCGTTTGGAAAGTTAGCAACGCATTGTTGAATTATGTATAAGGGTATCGTTAATTATATGAGAGTGTGCGGATTCCTCGATCGAATTTTTGGCAATAAAAACGCACGTGCATGGCAAGCAAACAATGAGATCGAAAATAACGCGAGTACATTCTGCCATAGAAAAATTTTCCCTCAAGGATTTTATGAATACGTACGTGACTGTAGAATTGGTTTTTTTTTCAATTTTTTCCCTTATTTTCCGATGCGTATGACCTCGGGGTTTTTCGATGTTTTTTATGGCTGTGTAAAAAGATCGATGTGCGATGAGTAAAACAACCGCTCAGAGCAGTTGTTTTTTTTTCCATAGTTTTTTCGCCATTTTTTCTGTTTGTTGTCGTTCTGTCTGTTTTTTTTTTTTTTTTTTTTTTTTAATTTACTTCGTTCATTCGAAAATTGGTACAGCTCTTCGATACTATATACATGGCGTAAGGTGCCTTTAGAATCGTGGACTATTTGCATTCCGTGGGTTGTTTTTTTTTCCGCCATGGTAAAGATATACCGCATCGCGTGTATGCTTTGTATGCATTTTGGCAAATGGGGTTTTCACGTATTTCATGAACATTCCAATTCATCGGATATGGAACGGCATCATGAGAAACTTACCGTACGTTCCACAACTCTCGGCCTCATTTACGTACCTTTATGGCAATTTTTTTTTACAGTTTCACTTTACGAATAAAGATTATTCCACTGGAATTTTTGCTACGTACCGACGAAGTTTACGATTTTGTAAAAAATTGCAATTTTCGATTGACCTTCTTCAGAAAGAGCTCATTTTTGTTTTTGTTGTGTTTTTTTTTCTAGATATGTTCACTGAGCAAAAAGATTTGTTGTTTGAACAAAATTTTAGTTAAAACAACACATTTTTTTACTCAGTATACACACTCACGTTTCATTAGATATTCTCGTATGGGTTCTATTGGGATGAATCCCAGTGTATGCGCGCTATAAATCATTGCTAGATGGTGAAAACCGGAAATCAATAAGGAAGAGGAAGGATGGTAATTTGGATCTCACGTTGTTTTTGTTTTTTCTCTCCATCGCAAACAATAGTGGATCAATAATATTCATAAACGGAAATTGAATTGGAATTTTATATCATTTTATGTGTTGCAGAATAAACGAAATAAATTAACACCCGCTACTACAATTTGTAATTTGGCTTCATTTCATTAATGATCTCGAGCAATGTATATATATCGTGCTGCTAATTTAATATCTCTTTTCTAAACTGTAAGTATAGATGTATAACTGAATCAGTTCATTGGTATTATTTTACCTTTGGCAACAATAATTCCTTCATCTGAGAGATTTCCCATGTGTACAAGCTTTTGCAGCGTAGCTTTTGAAACAAAAAAACAGCTGTATTTCGTTTTTTCAGATCCATTTTTTTTCTCCCACTATTTTCAATACTTTAATCATTTTATTCCTTCGCCAAGTTTTTTCTTTTGACGCCTTCACGAACGCTCCATACAAAGTAGATCAAATCAAACGAATTTGGATTCGTTAAACGTAGTCTCAGGCATGGAGTTTCGAATATCGTACTAGCCATCGTTGTAAAGTAACGATCATAAAAAAACTGAGATGAAAGCAAGTTAAAAATTTGTTGTAGTTGGAGCAGAATTTATCCAAGACAACCATTAATTGCTTGACAATCAAAATACGAACAATAACCTTCATGAAAGATGTAAGCAAGCTATGAAAAATGACAGCACATTTTCGTTGCAAACTTATTGCCAGAGGACTGTTTACCTTTGCTTACTAAAATTCTGCGTTATCATGCAGTTTTTAAATAGGCACTCGTTTACACATGTGAAATATTCGTGTTTATTAAATCGCCAGCTGAGGTCCATTTTACCACCCCTTATTTAATATCTATACACTTACCCGCTGTTGAAACCCTTTAGTCAATTAATTTTCTGGGACGTTTACACAACGAGAGAATAACTCCGCTATTTCAGAATTTTCGAGAAAAATGAGAATACAAGAGGGCGAGTTAAAGGAACAAATATATATATATATATATATAGGAATGTATACGCATATTAAAAGGGATGAATAGAGAATGTAGCTTGGCAGGTTTCGTGTATTATTTTGACAGGGACAATCGTACCTTTCGTAGAATGGACAAAAGCAGGGGTGAGATTGCATTGGTGAGTTACGCAACAAAAAAATTTCCGCTGTACAGGGTGTCCCAGTACTAATGACCATATTCACAGGTATATTTGGATGTCGGCGTTCTGAACGAGTCCTAAAAAGAGCGGGTGTTCGTTATGAAATGAACGAAGTCTTGAAAAAGACTAATTTTTCATTTGGTTGAAAATGAAATCTAGTAATCAAATGTAGGAAAAAAATCTGATCGAGAAAGTTCCGGTGATCTTTCTACTAGATTTTCTTTTGTCTGGAGTTTCTTTAAAAACGAAGTATTTAAGTATGCACCGCCCAACGCATAGATTATTGCGAGGATTCGCAGAGCGGTCGCAAATATAACACCGGAAAATCTGTAAAAAGCAACATCCGCAACATCTTATAGCGTTGCCTAAGCATCAATACTGGACTCTAAACCGATTCATAGGATCGACGCTCAATCGCATTGCCTCGAAATCTCTACCCTTAAGTCCTACTTATTGTCGTATCGCTATACTGTGGAACATGGTCAGTACGAGCTTAATTAGCTACATTTTCAATTTAATAATTAACTAAGGGTTGGTTGGTTAGACGTCAAAATGACTAAGGACTTGTTTGTTAGGAGCGTTGAGATCTACATATATATATCTCAGCGATTGTTTGCAAGTACCGAGACACCGTGTATATTGACTTATTATACTAAGTACATATAGATACATAATTGTACAAGTAAACGATATATATAACTATATGTTCGTAGTATGATAAATGTAATGCCTTTTGAAGGAGCGTAGCTTTCAGAGGCTTTTTTTCTGGATAAAAGGGATTGGGCAGAGAGTCTGTTCTTTTCAGCTTATTCTCAGTTTACCTTGCGAAACAATTGTGAAACAGAAACAATCCCGGGAACCTCTGGCGAAAAGTCTCTTTCAACAATTTTGTAATGTTTAATAAATACACAAAGAGCATCAAATGAAATGTAAAATTTTTTCCGAGCGACTGCCTAAAGTTTTTATTATTATTATTATTTTTTTAATTAATCGAGAAATTAAGCTTATGTACGAACAAGAAAATATACACTGAAAACAAAATTTGTTGAATACGGCGAACAAAATATTATTGAAATTACAAAAATTTTTTTGATATTTCAACAGTATATTTTGTTGGCAGTTCCTTGAAATTGTTGAAATGACAAAAATTTTGTTGGCAATCGGATAATATTTTGTTTGCCTTATTCAATAAAATAATCGACCTTTTCGACAAATTTTTTTTCTCAGTGCGCTATTTATGAATTTCGTATTGTTGCAGCGTTATCGTAAATTATTGCGTTCAGCAAATGCTGCAGAAGTATGAATGACGTTAGTTCTATAAAGATTTTCAAAGGAAATTACAAGATAAAATATATATAATACTTGACGTCAAGACGTTGCCGCGTCTCTAGATATAATCTCTTTGGAAAACTTCTTTCTGGGTATTAAAAAATTGCTCACAAAGATTTTGAAATGGGTTCCATTGTTAGTTCTCAGTGTTGGTTTTTGTATTTCCAGATTTTATATAATCCTCTCGTCTCTCATGCTAGCATATTATAAAGGAAGATAACTCTCCACGCCTTTGAAGTTTTCCCTTTGAACGCCTTTGAAATTGAAGTGAAGTTTGAAGTGAAGGAGTTGTGTGTACGCGTACGTATGTATTGCTGCATAGAATTATACTATTTTTTTTCTAAATTTACCGTCCTGTGGTTTATGTTTGAAAAAAAAATAAAGCTACAATTATTTCTGTACTAAATTCAAACTAACAAATGTATTTACTGAAAACTTTCGTTTATTTTTGTATTTTGAGTTTAGATTTGTAATTAACGACCCTAAAATCCCACATGAAAAAAAATGAACTGTAATTTTTACTGGGATTTCCATGAAACTTTACAGTTTTCCACATTAGTAGCACCTTCCGGACGCGTAAACATCAATTTTTCATGAAACTTTAAACAAAATCTGCAAGTCCCTGTAGTGGAAAATACTAATACTGTAAATGACATATTGCACGTCCATCAAACGAATTTTTAATGTCGAAAAGTAAAAAGTACACGCTACATTAACCCCGTTTTTACAGTGTGAAATCGTAAAAAGTACACGAAATAATACACTGAACTTATCCTCATCAGAATTACCTAAACATAACTATAAAATTGCTTAAAACAAAATTTAAAAAAATTCTTTTATTATAAATACATTTTCAATCATACTTTCTTACATCCATCACTTCCCACATAAATTTCTGCCGAAATATTTTCCTACCTACACTGGGATTCGATCTGACCTACCTACCTATCTACGACCTAACGCGACCTAACCTAACCTAATTACTACTATCTACACTACTATCTACTTGGTAATTATTGGTAAAAAAATTGGTATCTACACCACTATCTACTTGGTAATTATTGGTAAAAAGAAGTGATACGTTCATATCCAATCCGGAATATTATATAATCGGTAACGTCAATGAATAATCTACGAGATCAGTCCTTTGAAAGCAAGAAAAATTTGAAATATAAAAAATATCGAATTTTCATATATAACCATGGGTTCCATGTCTAAATAACTTGTACAATGATAACTTCTGCAATAATACTTTTATTAAAAAATAACTTCTGCAATAATAATTCGTCATATATTTTTTTCCGGCTTGCTTATATTTTCACACTTTGAATATGAATATCCGTCCAAACATTATAACGGTTTGCCTTTTCGGCTATTCACAAATTGGAGCGTCATTTTTATAATCCAAGTTCGTCGCATAACGACCAGATCCATACTGAATAAATGTTCTCAAACATAACGATTATCCGTCGTATACAACACATTAACACATACGACACACACACACACACACACATAAGTATAAATAGCTGTCGTTAATATAATCTCAAGCATCATTCATAGCGTCATAATAATTCACAATATCATAATGATCCATTTATATCAGATGAAAATAATTACTATAAAGAAAAGTTATTTTATTAAAGTTAATCCTATTTAAAGTTATTATTGCAAAAGTTATTACTGCAGAAGCCATCATTGCAGAAGTTATTTTTGAATAAAGTTATTTTGGACAAGTTATTTAGAAGTGTCACCATTACAATGTATCATGTCCGTAACGCTTCCGTGTAGTTCAAAATTCGTCCCCCATTGTTTGAGCTCTAATAAGCAAATACAGCAACAGTTTTCAATAAGTGTTTCACCTTGAAATTTCCTGGCTCACGTGTTTGGAGAAATTACAGTGTACTCCGTAAAAATGGAAAGTAACATAGCAAATTTTGCAGTACGTTTTCGAATTTTAACTGGGCACACTGCAATTTTTAATTTATGTCGAATGTAATTTTCTCAATAGGAAATACATAATTTTTATATTTTCTAATTACAATTTTTCATGAATGCCGTTTAACTTTTTTTACAATTTTCAATATTGGTAAATAGTATTGGTTTACAGTTTATTTTCCTATGCGTACTGAATATTTTACTGGGGGTACTGTAAATTTTACATTTCATACACAATGGGTTTTCGCGTTTTTATTTGTAATTTCTGTTATGTAATTTTTTTTGCTGTAAACATTGAGTTGTTTACAGTTTAGATCAGCATTAATAACTAATCAGAAAGTAAAAAACACATTAACTCTATTATTTTGTAACGGAACACACTGTAAAACGAGTAATTTACAGTTTTCAACTGTACATTTTATTTTAGTTTCAGTAATTTTTAAATATCGACCATTAATTTTTGCAGATCATTTTTTTCCGTGCATGCATGCAAACATTCAAGTAAATCGTCCGTATGAAAAAAATGTTTGCCTCGAAGGGTTAAAAAACCCAAAAATCACTAAATGAAATCAAATGGAAATATCACGCGCCATTTTACAAGGGGTTGGGAATAGGAATCGCAGGCCCATCTGCTGCAGTATCTACTTTATCTTGCACGTAAAATTCGTCGAAATCAGCAGATTGTGCTAAAATGCATGATTCTGTCTTTTTTCCAGGTGCGTAGTCGGGGTTTGAAAAATGTTCCAGCCATTGTGGTCAAGTGCCAAAAACGTCAAAAAATGTTGACTTTCAATTTTTTGAAAAAGCTTATCTAGGTGCATTTTGATCCAGAATACGCTCACCACCAATTTTATTATTCTGTTTTCAAATAAATGGATGGAAAAAATGGTTTTTTGTTTATCCAGATATTTCATTTTTAAAAAAAACCATTCTTGACAATGAAAGAAGTTACGAGTAATTGAAAGAAGTTCATTGGCACCCTTCCGGACCCGATTTTTGAAAACCCAAAAAATGTGAAGCAGGCCATGACATTTGCACTACATATGAGCATTGAGGATCTATTTTCGTAACAAAAATTATTCGTTTTGCTCAGTCCTTCCATATTATATATGTATCTGCATATTGGGCGCTTAGCGAGCATTCGTCAAAGTGTTTTTCCGCGAGATGTTTTTCGTTGCTGAGCGAATCCGAAGCTTGCACTCTGAGGGTGGAGCACTCCAGTTCGACGATGCGAAAGGTTAATATATAAAAGTTGTGGAAGCTTTCGAAAGCTTCTGGAATACGTAATGCTTTGCCAACCCCTTTTTATCTCTTACTCTCTATCTCTCCCCCTCCCCTCCCCTCTCCCATCTCATCTTAACATATGTTTATGCGATGCATAAATAGTGAAAATCTTTCTTTTTATTCGCAATTCCTGAGAGCCCGGATCTCGTTTCAGGATATTATATATGAGCGGCATATCAACATTGTATCTTCTCAACATATCGCTCATCGACAATGAAAGATTATTTCAAACAGGTACTTACAGTTCGACAAAAAACTTGATGTTATATCATTCCACCAGTAGGGTAAAACATCCAGTCGCCAGCCATGTATCAGTAGTCGGCCTCTGTCCATACTTTGTGTGAGTGGGAAGAATGCGGAAGAAATCTTCCACACTCTTTCCACTTATACAAGGGCGACTACTGGTCCATGGCTCGTGACTGGGTGTTTTCCCCTATATTTGTTTGATATGAAAGTAGAATCTTGAAATCGTATTTTCCATTAACTACATAAATTATCTTAAATCTTCCCTATAATCTACCTCTGATTCGAGACGCATCCGGCACATTTCTTCGTTCATATAGAAAATCTTCAAACTCAAAGTACAACCACGAGTTATTACAATGTTGTTTGTTGCAATTTGTATTCTTTTTGGTACGCGGTGGCGTGTTTTCGAAAAGCTGATGCCTGATTAATTTTTGGAATGGGAACGGATACTGGGAATTGCGAAAAGAACGCGATCACGAGGGCAAGAAGAAGGGGGAGGGAGGGAGAAAGAGAGAGAGGAGAAAAGTCAAAATTTATGGTCACCCGGGTAACGTTTGGAAGTTCGGCCATTCGTCACTTGGAGCCAGGCTAGTCGAGACAGAACTCCGGTGGGCGACGATGGTCAACGAACCGTAAGAAAACTCGTAATATGAAATCCCAGCATCTCGGTGCACATGATAGAAAATAGCAATTAATTACATAGAACAATTTGAACGCAGCCTATATTCCATAACACGTTGGGATACGTTCTATTAATGGAAAGCACAAAAAAATGATTCACTGAAATCCCGTAATCTTCATTGCTCTTTAATTAATTTTCTTCCTCGCAGTAAATAATATTTTTTCTATGATTGGATGTCGACATTCGCTGAGCCTGAGGCTATTCAGGAGTTTTTTCCTGTAGCTCAAACATTGATTATTTTATATAGAAGTATTGGTGAACTCATCGTTTCACATACGTCCATAGATTCTTTGAAATTGAAAGAAACACTTTTCCCTGTTATCGATCGTGTATTTACGGCTGATTATTTTTCTCGGTCGTACTCTTTCTCCATACGTTGGGCTCTGACGCCAATCGGCATCAATAAAGTGCCTCGACAGCATAAATAAGTACATTCAATAAAGATGAAGAGACGTGGTTGCGTCCCGTCGTGGTTAAGTTTGTTATGTAACGCTATGTAGAAAGATAGATGAATCGATGAGTTTATTGTGTCCTGGTTATACCATATGGCAAAATAAATATATTCACTGAAATAAATCAGAAGTTATATAGAAAAAAACTAATGCTAACACAATATAAATAAACTCATAGCGAAAGAGAGAGCGCTTATTTTCATTATTTTTGTGTCTTGATTTTATTAACAATGCAAAAACATTTATAATCTAGGAAAATGTAGAGATATGGAAAAAAAGATGAGCTGGTGAGCCGATAGAGAGGGACGGTAGAGGGAATGAGAGAGGAATCGCGATAATAGACAGACTGACAGTCAAGCGGATGAGACGTGACGGGATTTTCAATGTTCCTCACCGACCATGCACGCTTAGAATGAGATTAATGTATCGATTTTACAGTTGAAGCGAAATGTCATTTTGAAACAGGATGATATGTACGTCGAAATTCCGTGACAGAAACGCTTTTGTTTCGAGTTCGATTCCCGTAAATAGAACATGTTATACGTTTTCTATAATTCATATGCCAAGAACGTTATGATACACGAACAATTTTTGATATATATGCCATTCCATACATATGTGCCGTTCCTCTAAGAATATTCGCCATTTTCTCGATCACACGTGAAACTTAACAAGTTGGTGATAACTGTACTTAGGTTCTTTCTCGAAAGCACGAAGAAAAGCGTGGAAGGAATTGACGAGGAGCGATCAACGACCGAATTTATCGAAGGAAACTCGTTGATACAAGCCAACTCACGCGACGCCTGCAGGCAGGCCATGTTGCCATCTTATGTTGTTCGATGTAATTGAAGTTTGCCAGTTACAACCGTGGTCTAACGCCTGCAGCTTGTTGGGAAGAGTGAGAGGCCAATTTGAGCTACGAACCGAGGTCAAATGACCACAAGTGGCTGTTAAGTGTCTCAGCTATATCCTCACTCATTTATCATACAACAGTGATTTTTTTTACATTTTCAATTGTTTTTTGGTTGGTAATTAAAACTTTTAGTGTTTTGACTTAAGTATAAGCTTGAGCGAGGAATAATATTTAAAGATTGCGCAAGCAGTCAATTCTACTTAAACTTATGTGAACTATTTTCTACGGCTTTATTCGCCCGAAGTGCCACAACTGTATAAATACACACGTGTAATTATGAAGTATGATAATTTCTTTTTCTTATCTTTTATTTTTCACAATCGTCGGAGCCAGATTTGAGCTTCTAACTATTGAATGCTCCTCAGAAATTTAAGAATAATTTTAGGTTGCGTTAAAATTTTAATTTGGACTCAGAAGGAAGAGTGTTCATGAATTGTTAAATTCATCATTGCTAACGATAGAACAAGGTTTAATCATGAATATTGAAAGTACTTCTTTTCGGATAGTCCAAAATATAATCGATTAATTGTTACTTGATGCTCCAGTTATGGTTGCATTCGATCCAGATAAAAAATGACCAGGCATTGATTCTGCAAGGCTGATAAATGTATTGATAGATCGAACAAACTCGGAGATTTACAAGCTCGTTGACCCGTGTCTCCTACCAAGACATTTAACTAGTGTAATTGGCACAAAGAGTTACACAAAGTTACCCATCAACACACCGGAGGTTATTCACTTCGTTGGGTCTCAATAGACTCATATGATTCAAGGCCTCCTCGCACTACACGTGTAGTCAAACGTAAATGGCAAGAGATGCTGTTCTCATTGTTCGAGTATCACCGACATAAACTCCTCGTCTCAAAAGGCTCCCCAAGGGAATCAATAGTCCAGATTCAATTCAATAATTCAGATCATTCGAATTGAAACCAAAAGCATTTCATCCAATTCGGGTCGAGCATTGCGTTAAACAGTGAGTTTAGTTGAAATTCTGTTATCTCAAGTTTCGGCATATCTCGTATTTCTATCATTTAATTTTTACAATGACAAACACTAATTTTATTTTGTGTGCATCGTTTGTTATATGCGTTACAGATTTTCATACTTTATAAATCATGCTGTCGGATCGACTATTTTATTTTGCTGAGACACGATAATGTGTCAGCAACAAAGTTGCGCGAGTTCTTTCCTAACTTGTACGATGAAGACCCGTATCTCTAAAATTTGGTCCCTCTCTTCTCGAGTAGAATCTCAGTCCCAATACGTATCCTTTGATGATTATCTTATGGATTTTTTTTGGACCGGATAGTTCTGAAAAGTTTCGTTCAGGAATTTCCAGACCGGTGGGATAATTAGGAAAAAGTTTACTGCTCGAATTTTAAAAGAAACAAAAGATCAGAAATTTCTAATGAAAAGAGGAAAAATGAAGACTACGATAAAAGTTTTTGTCTGTAGGAAAAAAATACGAAAAAAACTTATCTGACGCTGGAATGGGAATGAGCCTGTTATCAAGGGATGCTCATCGCGAGAAAAAATGAATAAAAATGATGCAAGAATGAGGAAGAGTGATAGATCTGTGACGGCCGAAAACAAAGAGGGAAGAAAAATTAAATTTCTCATGTAAATCCAGAAGAAGCGTGGTATAAGGCTGGAAATATATAATATAGTATAGATATGTATATAATCGCTTGGGGATATTCCCAAGTCGTCCTACGCAAATAATGGTCCGTCGTACAGTGAAATTGCCCCAAGGTGATGACGGAGGGAGAAGGCTCGAGAAGAGAGTACCACATTTCGAGAGAGTGACAATGCTGTATATACTGCTCAGAACCATCTTCCGTCAGACCCGGGCTGTGGGAGCGAATTAAAAAAATTGCGACACTTCACTGGTCCGGGGGCATTTTCCTCCTTTTTTTCTGTAGCCCCTGAGACTTTTTTTGTAGGGTGTAAAAGCTACACGTATATACACTCGAAAAGGTGTTGGGCATAAAAAAGATTTCGTAGATAATAGATCTCAAAGTATTTACAGAGTAAGATATATGATAATTCTTTTAATTTTTCATAAAATAATAATAAATTTCACTTATAATTCATTTTTAGCAAACTCTCAAATCCACGATTCATAATGTACGGTAATTCCATTGATTTTACATGGGAATTGTGATCCCTGGAATATAATTTTGCATGTGCAAGTGCCATTAGCGGAAGTTCAGCAAGCTTCAGAACGCGCAAAAGCATTAATTCGTTACTGCCGCTAATTGAGCGTGGTAAAGTCATGCTGATGAATTTATAATATATAATTCTTTGAAACCTACATATAGCCTTCTCGAATCATGCGCTAATTTGAAAGCTCCTTATGAAGGCACTAGCTATGTAACTGTAATATTCCCGAAATGTTATGCTCATAGAGTTTAAAAAAATGATCGCTTTCATGCCGACAAAGACGTATATATATATAGTAATCTAGGATGTAGGCATGGAACAAAATGTCGGTTTCCATTAGAGTGCGGCTAATAAATTGAAGCGATATTTTTTTCGACAAAGTACACTGAGAAAAAAAATTTGTTAAATCAACAAATTTCATTTTGTTCACTGCAATTTTGTTAATTCAACGAGATGTTGTCGTCGTGAGCGCATATGTAATGCAGCTAGCAATTTAAGTGGTTGGAATAATCAAATCGTTTTGTTTTACATATTTGGTTGCACGAACATGCTTCGATTTCGTCGTAACTAAATGGCATTGTCGAAAGAACTAAATCAATGATTAAGCCAATAAACTTAAAAAGAAATATCATACTTTCCATGCAACCAAATTTCGTATAGTTTCATGAACTGAATCATTGATTACAGATACGAAATATTTCAACAAATTAGATTTAGTTGCGTGAACACGCTTTGACATTGTCGGAACTAATAGAGCGTTTTATGCAATGAAATTTTTGATTGTGTGAGCTGAGTCGTATATTTCGATTAACTAAAGCGATCTGTACTTCTTCCAACTAAATATTGGTTGAAGTAACCATGAAAACATTCGAGTAGCTTCTCAATCCGACAACCGCGTGGCGCAGAGCACCGAGGCTTTTCTCGCATACACTCCGGCCTCTGGACGAGCATAAATTGCGAAATTCGAGCAAGATTAAACGTTCCGACCGATTCTGATTCAGAATCAGGTAGCAAATATTGATGCCTGCCACGAGAGTCTAATGACTCCCATGGTCAACTAATTTTTCATAATAAATTATGAGAAATTAGTTATTCAACTAATTTTGAATTTTATATTTAAATTAGTGAATATATAATGAAATTAGTTGAATATATTCGACTAATTTTATATTTGATATTTAATAATTACATTACCAATGTAATTTTCGTACATTGAAATATATGTTCGCACAAACAGCATATTTATCTGATTTCAATGAAGCCTTAGTGTTTTGAAATAAATATGATTATGATACAAAACAAAAGAATCTATTGATCGAAACAACTTTTCAGCTTCATCAAAATCAGTTTCAGTTGATCCAAAATAATATTTAGTGAATTTAACAAAATTCATTTTTTTGCAACATCTATTGGACGTTTTTAAATTAACAAAATATTACGTTCGACATATTTCACGAAGCCATTTTGTTGGATCAAGCAAATTTCGTTTGACTCAATAAAATTCTTTTCTCAGTGTAGGATTTCTTTTATTCGGAAAACAACCTTTTACGAAATGATTTACTTGACGCAGTCGTTGTATTGTCTTTGATGCTTTCAAAGTGAAATTTCTATGATCTGTGTAATTAATTTAATTAGCTATCTGTATACACCCGATCAAGAATTCTATAGATCAAGAATTCTATAGAATCCATAAAGTCTTCGTTGAATCCAATGCATATTCATTTAACTTATCAGTTTACGATGATCTTTTCGATGTATACCCTGTGAGACTCGACAAGATCACGGATGTTGCTGTATGTTCAGATAAGGTGCAATTAAAATGTCAACCACCAAAGTAACGATGTCGCGTTCCTTGGCTGTAAAACTGCTAGCGTCAAGCATCATCCCTCTTTCTCGTTCTTCTCTCTCTCTCTTTCTCTCTCGGCACTTCTCTCATAGATTTTCTCATCCGTAAAGCCTTATCCTTCAGTTGCAACGGAAGTACGTTGCTGCTACCGGCAATTAACGTAATCCCCGCGAAAGGGAAGATTGCTTTCGTGTCTCCATGCCACGAGTGACAGCTTTCGGCGTCTTCGGAACGAAATCCAGAAGTTCCCAATTTAAAATGGATGAATCTTTCTTCAAGTTTCCTTAATAATTATTCCCTGCTTGGAATATATTGTTTCTAATAGCAATTATTGAACGCGAGAAGCAATAACTGAACAACTCTCATCGTTTCGGTTTGTATAAATCTTGCAAATCGTGGTCATTCTTTTTTACAATCATTTTACATTTCGCTAAAGAAACTTCGTTTTCGTGATGGAATCATGTCGCTGTTTACATTGAACAATAATTGGGATCAATTTTAACAAATAAAATAAAATCCCAATGAATTGATTCTCCTACCATTTTTTTTTCATGCGATCTTTCCGTAGAAATTTCATAGTTAGAAAACGTACTCTGAATTACAAAATGAAAAAATCCAAGCTGAAAAACAATGTTTAAATTGCACCATACTTATTATGTTTTGATCAAAGCTGGTACTTGACTCTCATTACTGTAATTGATTTTCATAAAATGTTATACATCACATTAGGGAACAAGGGGTCATATAACATTCGCTATAGTTGCTCTTGCTCGAGCAATTGCACAATGACGACAGAGAGAGAGAGAGAGAGAGAGAGAGAGAGAGAGAGAGAGAGAGAGAGAGACGGAGGGCGGTTGGAATGCTGAATTCGCCTCTTACTCTGTCGAGGGTTCCTCATTAAGCGTTTAATTGAAGTACCACACACCGACGATCAACTTCACCGTGATCCTGGTGCCCTCTTGCTTTACGTGAGAATGTAAATTGTGTTTGTAGGTTCTTGCAGATCTCTCCTATGCATGTGCGCAATTCTTTTAAATATATTTATGTACACGGTGTCCTGTAACAGAATGCTAATACCGCGATATTGAGTTTTGGGTTGAATGTTGAGTCGAAAAGTTAAACGCCATTTTTCAATAAGTTTCTCCCTTCATGAGTTATTACTGATCGAAGTTGGGTGAAATTGTGGAGTACGAAGACTATGAGTATATTGGTCAATAGAGAGCGCGAGTATTAATGAGCTTTCAGCCATGCTATGAGTATAATCTACGTCGTTGATTCGTCCGACTTTAATCATTAACAGCTCGTCAGTGATTATCTGATTAAAAAACGTACCTAGAAAAAAAATGTATTTGGATCTACTAGGATCGTTTATTCGAATATCTTTAATTTAAATTAACAAAATTTATATTCGCTTCAGCTAGAAAGCTGTATTTAAATCAAATAGATAATGCTATTTGGGTCCATTTATTCGAGCACCCACGTTAAAGCTTCTCGCTCCGGCCACCACGTAACGCAGAGCGTCGAGGCATTTCTCACATACGAATTGAGCTCTGGATGTGCATAAATTGCGGGAATAAAAGTAATTTTATTATTCTGACTGACTATATCTAAGAAGTCAAACGTGAATTTTTGTACTTACCTAGGCTCACAGACACATGAAAATATTATTCAATAATATAATTGAATATGGTGTAATTAATATTATAAATATTAATATAAATATTATTTTTATTTCGAGTTCATATTCGTCTAATTTTTAAGATAAAAATATGTCCGATTTTAAAATGTATATTAAATTTTTCATTAATCAAGAATATAAAAACAGTGTGAACAAGAAAAATCATTTCTTAAAGTTAAATAGACCTCGATTTATTTAACTAAATAGATCTTAACATAAGATTAAGTTCATCTATGATGGGACACCCGTTATATATATATATATATATATATATATGCTTGTAGGAACAGCGCATATATAAATGTATTTGAACATAAATGCGTATTGTTGGGGATATATGTATACGTTGGGGACACGTGCATGCGACAGCGCAAACGGTGTATAATTGGTTCGTTATTCATTCCATGTAATTTACCGGGTTCCTTATACATACTACGTATATATGGGACATATCACGTCACTTTAACATTAACCAAACCCTGACACCTTTTGATTTGTGGAAATTTTTAATATATTTTTCTACACAAGAAATAAGCGGATGCGCATTTTGGAATTTTTCGATACAGCGATTTTTTTGATTTTCATAGTCTGGTGAATTTTTGACTTTTTGTTTTATCCTTCTGAGTTCAGACTGTGATAACTCGATAACTCTGAGCGCTACAGAGTAACACTCAGAGTGAGTGCTACATTCCCTAACAAACCCTGACCCCTTTTGATTTGTGGAAATTTTTAATATATTTTTCTACATACACTGATAAAAGAAATTTGTTGATTCAACAAAATTTTTGTTGAATCAACAAATTGTGGCGAACAAAATGAAATTCGTTAACTCAACAAAAATTTGGTTAATTCAACCACTTATCTTGCTGGCTCAAATAAATATTGCTCATTACGACGAAAATATTGTTGAATCAACAAAATTTTCTGTTGAATTAACAAACTTCATTTTGTTCGCCACAATTTGTTGTTTGAACAAAAAATTGGTTGAAACAACAAATTTCTTTTCTCAGTGTAAGAAATAAACGGACTCGTATTTTGGAGTTTTTCGATTCAGCAATTTTTTTGATTTTCACAGTCAAGTGAATTTTTGACTTTTCGCTTTATCCCTCTGAGTTCAGGCTGCGATAACTCGATAACTCTGAGTGCTACAGAAAATGACTGGTAACAAGCTTACGCAGTTTTCGATGTACTTTCAAATAAAAAATACATCAATTCTCGAAAAAAATATATTTCAGTTTTTTGGCAAAAAAAAGAGTGTTTTTTAAAAGGGCCAGTATCCATTTATTTCAATTTTTTTCGAAAACTAGGTCAATTTACAAAATTTTGGTTCAGAGTGGGTGGACTTTTTTGTAGAAGTTAAGGTCCTTTGAAATTCAAATACATTTATAACAAGAAGTTATAGTTATTTAAATCCACATATTTAAATAACTATAACTTCTTGTTATAAATGTATACTGCTCGCACTTGAGATTATTATGACTTCACCTGGTTCTTCATAAAAATGGATATGAAAGAGGTAAATAGATTTTTTTCAGAATATTTCTTGTTATATTAGCAATAAAAATGCAACTCGTCATAATTCCCCTAATAATAATTTGCCTTGTTATATTAGGAATAAAAATGCAACTCGTCATTTTTCCCTTGTAATATTTTTTTTTTTATATTTATTTTCCTCCTGCCTAGAGTCTTTCGCCTATTACAGGGTCGGCCGGGGTCAGTAGCAAGTCCCCCCTGGGGGTCTGGTCCGGATCAGTAACCAGACCCTCTGCGGTCGCATCCGACTTCCCCCTCTGCAGCGCATTCGCCATGGCACTCGATTCCATGGGTCCAGGGAAACTGCGTCACTACAGCCGGTCCTGGGTTCGCCTCACGGTGCCAGAGCTACGTCACGCCCTGTCCCGAGAATGTAAACATGAACTACAGCTGTATACATGTGACATACACATATACAGGTACTTGTGTATAGAGCTGGTCACGCTCATATTTGATTCTCGTGAAACGACTACGGGACCGGGATTCGAACCAAGGACCTCCCGACATTCTGGCTTAGAGGCAAGCACGCTAGCGACGAGACCAGAGCGCTGGTTTTATTCTTGTAATATTTTGTGTACATTTTTTTCAGACATTACAAGTCGGATTTTCACTTAATCTGTAACGTTATTTTTTAAGAAAAAAAAATATATACATATCAATCCTCTAAAAACGTTTTTAAAACGTGTTTTGTTCAATTAATAAAAAAAAAATCTGAGCAAGTCTATTTACTTATTTTATTTGCACTTCTACAAAAAAGTCCGCCCAGTCTAAGCTTGCGCTCAAGAATTTTGTAAATTGACCTAGCCTCTGAAAAATTTGAAACAAAAAATCGATAATGCCCTTTTTAGAAAACACTTATTGCTTACGAAAAAAAAAATCAAATAAAAAGTAGAAATATTTTTTTCCGGGACTCTATTTATTTTTTATCTGAAAGTACGTTAAAAACTACGTAAGCTTACTACCAGTCATTTTTATTTTAGCACTCGTAGTGTCCAAGTTATCGCAGCCTAAAGGATAAAGCAAAAACGAAAAATTCAGCTAGCTGTAAAAATCGAGAAAAAATCGCGACATCATAAAATCCCAACATACGTATCGGCTCATTTCTTGTATCGAAAAAACATGAAAAATCTCACGAATCAAACGGGGACAGGGTTTGAGCATGTAAATTGATGTGAAATGCCCCATATAGATATCGAATATATAACATTACATATGACACTATATACACCTGTGTAAGGTTGGCACTGCTGTCTACGACATTCGAAACATTTTGTTTTTTATCGAACAGTTTCTGCATTTCATCGTTTCTTCCACACACACGTATGTGCTAATGTATTGCTCATTAGAATAAATTGTTCGTGTCTCCAAGGCAGTTGCAATTTCGATGGAAAATCATTCGGTATCATTTAACGTCTATATATATTTCTCGGATATCTCTGGTTTCGATGTGGATATGCATGCTTCGTATTAATTAATTATATAGGGTAGCATTTGATTTGAAATGAATGAAGGCGTTTTATTTCAAAATTACATATTGACGTTGTTCCATTTTTTCTCTCTCTACACCTGCTTCTAATATAGGTTTCACTGCTTTGAAACGTCAACGACCACGAGATTTTTTGTTTTCCATTTTCGTTTTTTTATCTCCTCTATTTCCATAGTTTTCTGTTTCATAATTGACTAACTAATCTTTAGACTATTCAGACCCGGTCCTTTGATCAGAAAGCGATTCCTCGTTTTTTATCTTCTCGTTTATATTGTTTGTATGTATATGTAAATAATGTATTTCATATATAGGAAGGAATTGAGATCGCTGTGGGTCCAGAAACTCAAGTTCGAAAATATTATCGTGCCGACCCCGATTTGCCCCTCGACTTGTTCTCTCTCTCTCTCTCTCTCTCTCTCTCTCTCTCTCTCTCTCTCTCTCTCTCTCTCTCTCTCTCTCTCTCTCTCTCTCTCTCTCCCCCTCTCCCCCCTCTCCCCTCCCTCTCCCCTCCCTCTCCCCCCTCTCCCCCCTCTCCCTCTCCCACTCCCTCTCCCTCCCTCCCTCCCTCCCTCCCCCCTCCCCCCTCTCTCTCTCTCCCCCCTCTCCCTCCCTCTCCCTCTCCCTCCCCCCTCTCTCTCCCTCTCTCCCTCTCTCCCTCTCTCCCTCTCGCTCTCGCTCTCGCTCTCGCTCTCTCTCTCGCTCTCGCTCTCTCTCTCGCTCTCTCTCTCGCTCTCTCGCTCTCTCTCTCTCGCTCTCTCTCTCGCTCTCTCTCTCGCTCTCTCTCTCGTTCTCTCTCTCGCTCTCTCTCTCTCTCTCTCTCTCTCTCTCTCTCTCTCTCTCTCTCTCTCTCTCTCTCTCTCTCTCTCTCTCTCTCTCCCGCCCTCCCCCTCCCTCCCTCCCCCCGCTCTCTCCCCCTCTCCCTCTCCCTCTCCCCGCTCTCTCCCCCTCTCCCTCTCCCTCTCCCTCTCTCCCTCCCCCTGTCCCCCTCTCCCTCTCTCCCTCCCTCCCACCGCCCCCCTCTCCCCCCCCCCACAGTAAAATTGGAGTGACCTTCCGGAATCGAACTTGTGAAATACCATTGGCTTTTCTTACTGACACGCAGTTTACTTATCGCAAATTTAATAATTTAATGAACGTACGAAATTCATCTTTGCTGCACGGAAAAAAATTATCTGTAAAAATTAATGATCGATATTTAAAAATTACTGAAACTAAAGCAAAATGTACAGTTCAAAACTGTTAAAAACTGAATGTCCACAGTAAATAAATTACATAGCAGAAATTACAAATAAAAACGAGGAATTCTACTGTCTATGGAATCTAAAATGTAGAGTGCTGCCAGTAAAATATTCAATACGTATAGGAAAATAAATCGTAAACCAATACTATTTACTGATATCGAAATTTATAAAAAATGTTAAACGGCATTCATGAATAATTGTAATTAGAAATATAAAAATTGTGTATTTCCTGTTGAGAAAATTACCGCCGACTTAAATAGAAATTGCAGTGTGCCCAGTAGAAATTCGAAAACGTACTGCAAAATTTGCTATGTTACTTTCAATTTTTACAGTGTACACTGTAATTTCTCCACACACGTAAGCCAGGAAATTTCAAGGTGAGACACTTATTGAAGACTGTTGCTGCATTTGCTTATTATAGCTCAAACAATGGGGAACGAATTTTAAACTACACGGAAGCGTTACGAACATGATACATTGTAATATACGACAATTCGATATTTTTTATATTTCAAATATTTCTTACTTTCAAAAGACTTGTCTCATAAATTATTCATGGACGTTACCGATTATATTTCGGATTGGATATGTACGTATCACTTTTTTACCAATAATTACCATTTAGATAGTGGTGTAATAAAGGTAGCGTCCGTGCGCGTTAGGCCATAGATAGGTAAGTAGGTCAGATCGAATTCCAGTGTAGGTAGGAAAATTTTTCGGCAGAAATTGATGTGGGAAATGATGGATGTAAGAAAGTATGATTGAAAATGCATTTATAATTGAATAATTTTTTTAAATTTTATTTGTTTAAAACAATTTTATGGTTATGTTTAGATAATTCTGATGAGGATAAGTTCAGTTTATTATTTTGTATACTTTTTACGGTTTCACACTGTAAAAACGGGGTGAATGTAGCTTATACTTTTCACTGTTCGACACTGTGAAAATTCGTCTGATGGACATGCGATATGTCATTTACAGTATTAGTATTTTCCACCACAGGGGCTTGCAGATTTTGTTTAAAGTTTCATGAAAAATTGATGTTCACGCGTTCGGAAGGGGCTACTAATGTGAAAAACTGTAAAGTTTCATGGAAATCTCAGTAAAAACTACAGTTCATTTTTTCCCGTGTGGAACTCTTTTTATAAATTCTCTTCGTTTTTTGTCGTATTATTGAGCTACAGCAAATTCAAACATTCAACAGTTAATACCTTTTCTTCCCACTGTGAAATTGTAATAATGACACACTAAAATTTGGTCTCGTGATGGAGTCGTTCACTCGCACAAGGTCATAGAGATTATCCAACTGTCATGGCGATATGAATGCGAAAAATAGAGGATTATTGATAAAAAAAAAAAATGTCCCCCGAGAATCGTGATAATACGATCGAGTATCGTGTTATCAGAGTGAACACGATTATCACTTTATCCCCTGCGGAAAGTAAGCAATAAACCTACTCTTTAAAAAATAGCGATTAATGGACTTTTATCTGTTTCCGCGTAAACGTATAATTATTAATAAATCATTCAACTAAATACCCTAGATTTCTTATCAACTGTAACGGGCTGTTAATAATGTTTCTGATTTTGTGAAAAACAAAAAAAAGCTTATATATGTATCGAATAACATTACAATTTTATATCATTTTTTTTTCAGCCGCGCATTAATTAATTTGCATCGTATTCAGTTTTAATATACAGAGCCGTTTAATTAATTTCATGTGCGGGGTGAATGGCAAATAAAATATGAATCGATCGCTCCCAGAATAACGTTGCACAAGGTTTTGAATTAATAGTTCGAAAGTTCGAGAAATATAATTGAAATTTAATACGACTTTCGATATCTAAAATAACTAATGTAATGAAACAGTGTTGAATTTTAATTTTTATCATTAATTACAGTTTTTCATATAAAATATATCATAAATCCAGTATTAAGAAGGTCAACTTTTTTCTCAGGGTTTTGTTGATTTTCCATGGTCTTTGCGATCGAAAGTTTTGATTTTTATTATTCATTTGGCCGTTATCACATGAGCTAAAGTAATTGTTCATATAAAATTTTCTTCGTGTAGCCTATAATCCACAATCTATATCCAATACTCGCTTTATGTGTATATAGGGGAGACCGAGACAGAGCGGGATACCTATATAAGAAAATACTCGTAATAACCACAGTTTTATCGAGCATACATACCAATCACACTAGTGCGATTTGGGATTTTGCATTGTCAAACTCTCGCATAAATAATCGAAAATCATTTGGTAATCCAAGTTTCTTGCAGTGAAAGCCCCGAGGAATTCTGTGACAATAATCTCGAATGCCAAAAATAATATTTATATAGTGAAAACACATCACAATCAAAACAAAAATTCTGAAAAAAATACGATTTCGGATGTGCAAATTCACACTAGTGTGGTTACTACGGATTAATAAACATGGTTTATTTGTATTAACTCAAAAGGGAAAAAACTGTTATGTTTTTTTTTATTTTTTTATGAAAAAATATATATTTTTTTTAATACAACTGTTGTCATGATAATGGGGGAAATGTCGGGATAATGGAGGAACCGAGGATAATGGAGGAAAATATTTAATAAAGTGGCAAATCTACAGCCAAACGTCAAAGTCGACCTCCTGCGAAGTCTATCAACGTTGATGATTATGAAAACACTCGATGCTTGTTTTGCAATGAGCAGCATATAAAAGCAATGAAATTTCGGGTTCAGTGTAAAAACTGTGTAGGATGAGCGTCATTCATGCGCTGGATTGAAGGGAAAAAAATAAAAAATAAGAAATGTATCAAATTTTTTAGGCATCCCGCTTTGCCCCCGATATCCGGTTTTGTCCAGTTTTCCTTATATATATATATAAAGAAGCGTAGCTATCCCTTTACCCGCTTCTACCACTTTACCTTGCTCCCCTTTTCTCATCTCTCCCTTTTTCCCTATACGTGACTTATCGATAACGACCTAGATTTGCCAGTGGTGCACGGTTCGGAATAAACGTTCGTTCTCGTATTCGTTCTCTCCCCGTTGGTTACAGTGTACTACAACGTCCATTCGATATTGGAGAGTGGATGACTACCGTATACATATGCAGATATATATCAGCATAGGTTTGCTAAAATACCGAAGAGAAAGGAGAGAGAACGAGAGAAGAAGAGACTGAGAGGAAGGAAACGGAGAAAGAATGCGAAATAACGGAATCGAGTAGAAAGAGAGAGAGACCGAGAGAGAGAGAGGGGGGGAGAGGGGGGGGAGATGAGATCGGCCAACATTTCGCTGCTCTGTTTCAAATCGAAAATGGTGTAGCAGGTGGACCGGAGTTTTCGATCGTGGCTTTCAGTCCAAAAGTTTTCAACAAAAAAATTCGAAACGACACTCACTCTTGTCATTGTTTTTTTTCTTTCCATGTGTGTTTCACCGATCAATATGTTGCAAAATTTACTCAGGACCCAAACAATCGAACTTTACTAATCGCCATATTGGGGATGAAAGAATCTAATTCAATTACCTATCGATCAATCGATCGTTCGAATAGATTTCATGATTCAATATTTAAATCATTTCGAGGAACAGGAGAAATTGTCATTTGTCTTGAGATTTTTTCTAGGCAGAGCTGAAGTAGAAGAAGTTACAAAATAAAAAAAAGAAATAAAGAGGCTTCTGCATTTTTATTGATGTCTTATTTTACTCAATAACATTGCATCGCCATTATATGCAGGAATTTATGGGTTGTGCCATGTTCGGCCGTTCAGTATCGATAACTCTTGTCCCTTTATCGTTCCTACCACAATAACGGAGCATCGCTGTCGTCCTGACGTCATTCTCCGTTTATGGTGAACTTGTAGCAAGGATTCTGTTCTGAGCGAATCTCTCGGATTTGTTACATCAATGTCTTCGTGCGTTTGTGTACATATACGAGTATCTCACGAGGAAGTTTTCAAGTTGAGTTTCGTGAGCGTTATTGAGCCTTTGCTTGATTATACGAACAGATATTTTGTTTCTTTCTTTTTCCGTCTGAAACAATTCTTTCTGGTTGACGCACATTGAAAACTTAATCTAAGTTATTCGTTCAGTCGTTGAGTTTTTCGACAACTATTATCGAACTACTCGAGTCAATTACCGCGGTTCCACGAGCTACGTCGGTCGAAAATTTGTATTACTTTTCGAAAAAATTCCATGAATCAATTGATGATAAATATATATATATATATATATATATATATATATATATATATATATATGATGTCAACGAATAATCGAATGTTACGTTTATTCGTTATATAGAAATTGAACACTGATTTGATTCAACTGGATTACAATGGCCATTTTGATTTATTTCCTCCGTGGCGCTCCCTTTTCAATTAATGGAAAATGGGGGAGAAGGTATTGGGGCTCTTTTTCTTGAAGAACGACCCTAACAAGATGAACGTGCTTTGACCAAAGATTGGCCAATCCAGTGAGAACCTGTAGTAGAAATTGGGGTTAAGGGTTCGCCTAAAAAAAAATTACCTACTCGCTCGAAAGAAACCTAGTAATTCAAGGCCCTGAATAAGTTCAGAAATTTCCTATTACTCATGACGTTTAATCGTCAAACATTCATCGTCGATGTATCAGGGTCAATGAAGTTTTATCTTTTACGTATTTTCACTTTATTTATTTTTTTATTTATGTGTTTTATCTTTTATTTTATTTTATTTTTTTTTATTTTTATTTTATTTTTTTTATTATTTATTTTATTTTTGTATTTATGTGGTTTATCAATTCATATTTACTCATTTTCAATTATCTTTGTTTAAATTCCCCCCATGTTTATTACGAGTACGTACATCGAACGTGCTTCACGTTTGATAAAAATTTTCTCGGATGCGTTATACACTTGAAATTTCCAATACAAAGCAATCGCGCTAAGCATCTTGCTTATCTGGGCTTCGCATGACACTCGGTGAAAAGTAGTTGCGTGGGTGTTTTGAACGAGAGGCGCGAGCTCTTTTACGAACCAATGGGAAGTTGCGCTTTGGCGAATTTATCCGAGGATACAACTCGGCGTCCATCGGTATGGGAGTGCGATGGGAGTTGGGTTGAAGAGAGGGAGGTTGTAACGATGAGGCACGAGGGAGGGTTTACCGCGCGGCTGACGTCGCGACGCTTCGGGAAGCTCGGATCTCAGCCTTTACGTTTACACATATATATATATATATCTGAAAACGTATATCGCACACTCGCGCTAGTCTCGCGGTATTCGCGGTTCTCGTAGTCGCGTGCCGGACGCGTCAGCAGTTGGTTCTCTTCCCGTTCACTCTCCATCTTTCTCTTCACGACGGTCCATTTTATCCGTCATTGGTTGGATTCACGATTCAACATTCTTATCACAAAACGTATATACACCAAGATGTGTGCGATGTAATCCTATGCATCTTGAAACGCGACTCGGATAAGCTTGGAAATAAATATTCTTCTCGTGTTTGTTCAACGTTCCGAGATACATTAATGTACTTATAAGCACAAACGATGCTGGCACGATAGTTTGAGGTACGTTTCATGCCTGTTTTTGTATTTTTGTTACGTGAGCTTAGAGAAATAATTGTAGGAGGATTGGTTTGGCGTCGACTTAAAATTGTTATGAGCGAATACTTGATGAGGTTTTTGAGATTGAAAAATTCATTTTGTGCGGTAAACAGAGTTTTATTAGGTAGATAATGGTCGCTGGAATCCTTGGCATTTCGTTTTTAAAGTCTTCGAGAAAGATTAACAATTTGCGAGATAAGATTTTTGGCTTATCGATGTCATTATCGCCATGGTTGGTTTGTCGAATTTTTTCATCGTTTTAATTGTCCCATTAAGAGAGGGAATTACCGTAATTCTTAATTAAACAATTCGTACGATCTTCAATACGGAAATTACTCAAATAGCAAAATATATTGGAATTTAATGACAACTCGATCTGTGTAATCCTTAAAAGAATATTTTTTAATTACGCAACGTAATTTATCCACTCTTTGCTAATCCGAATTCCACAATATTGATTTTTTTTTGTTCAATTTTTTATGATTCATTTCTGATGCAGCGCATAGAGGTAAATACCTTGGTCTTTGTTCTTTCACAGTGATGTGTGATTTGACTTGAAATTGGATAAATGTTTCAACGTCCAATACATTATGTGGTTTTTTATAATCTTTATTATTGATAATTTACAAAAAATTTGGTATCACGAATCTCTTGATTGTTGGCTTCAAATTTTTAATTACCCAAAGCAACGATAAATATATTTGTTTTTGTTATTTGACACTCAGGTACGCGGAAAGTCTTGAGAGAGTGTTAAGATCCGTGGGGGAATACTGACCTTGTAACTATTTACGATCATATGGTCTAATAAATGTATATACGTGCATGGTTTGATATAGACGATGCATACTGATGTTTTATAGTCCCAATTACGTATATCGAAGCTTAAACATATACGAGATGCGACTAATAATTGCCTGTTGCAAATTTGTGCATGTTTTCATTCGAGCTTGCCAAGTTTCGGCAAACTGCTCTTCGGTAACGTGCTGTAATTACGTGCGTCGTGAGTGTGCTTTTTCCTCTCATTTCGTTCAATCCTCCAGATATATTTATATATACACACATACTCAACGTCTTTGTCAACGCGTGAATATTACCTGGAAAATGTACGGGTCACGTGACTATTGATTAACAATTTTCTAACGTTCCATTGTCAAGGTGAAATTCTGTTGAGATCGAAAAAAAACACGCATCGGCGTAATTGCAAATACAAGTTCAAATGTTCTGCGTACGCGGCGATATGTTGTTGGTGGAAGTTTTCTACGACGATATTGTCCTCATTATAGGTTACGCATATTCCTTGACAGCAGACGCAAATTAAATTCAACTGTGGGCTCTCGTCATTGAGATTTTCGTTCGGTGATTTTTTGTTTTACACAAATTTAACTCATGGCTCGTGAGTTTAATACTAACAATTTTTGAAAGTGATTAAAGTAAAACAAACATTTTAAAGATATTTGTTTTGCTTTCATTTGTTTAGTAAGCCATTTGCCGTGTCTAAAACTAACAAAAAAATTTGGTATAAGCGATTGTAACCTGAAAAAAAAACTTGGGTCATGTATCATTACGTACACCCAGGTTATAATACCATTCCAAACGGAATTTATGAAAAAATGTGAAGTTATTGAAATTTTATATATTTTTGTCGAATCATATTTATGGTGAATATTCGTGAAACATTAATATGAAACTGTGAAAAAATGTTCAAATACAAGTGACGAAGCGTTTCGTCACTCCTTCCATTGTCCACGCGCACATCGAACCTTTCTGCTCCGTAAATTTCCATCGTTTATTCATGAATACGCGTGACGTTTGACCACTTTATGACACAGTTGAGAGTGAAGTTATTTGAACGTTCTCCTCTCTCGTTCACTTCCTCGTATCTTTATGCCCATTGCAAACAAGATACTACGTACTATTTTATGTATATACTTTGTGCCATTCGGCACGGCGTAAAAGACAAAGATGCTCGTGACGTTGACTCTAACCGCAGATGCAAAATTTTATCATCGAAAAATACTTCTGTATAAAAATATTTTTTTTTACAAAAGCTTATTTTCAATGCAGATATATCCATTTTTATATGAATAAATCGTTTGAATAAATAAAAGAATATGAAATACGCAACAATCAAGGCTAGTCGTAGAGTATAAAAAATTGATTAGAATCGTTTCTGTAGTAAATTTCTCGCAAATTACGTTTGCTATTCGAGCTCTTTTAGTTCTTCCTAAACCTATTTATTCTTATATCAGAAATAACTTGTTTAATTCAAGGTAAATCTGTGTAAAAAAATTTCATCGATTTTTCAGAAGTTCGGAAAAAAATTCTGTTCCAAACTTTTATACGCGACCGTTTAGTTTATAGAAGAATTTATGGAATTGTCTAAAGCTCTTCTCGTTCTCGCAATTTTGTCGTTTTTTCATAATCTTTCCAACCCCCAAAATTAACTCGGGTAAAATGGGTTCGGCTTTAGGTGGATTAACCCATGTATACATACACGTATGTAACCAACACGCATGTGTAAGCTGTTTCGTAGAGCAAGTAGCGAAGCAAGTTAAAATTTTACGACTGTGGCACTATTTCACGTCTGTTACCATCCTCGAACGTCTGTTCAGGTCAGACCCGTTTGCGGAGGCCGGGAAAAAGGCGTAAAAAAAGAACGAACAGAGAGGGAAAGAAAAACTAAAATGACGTACAGATCCTATATAAACTGCACTGTTACGCGGTGTATACGTGAGTTTGTATGCTTCTCGCTCGTTCTCTGATGTATATATATCATTTTTTCCTTGTGCTGCTTTTAACCTTATTTTGATATCTTACTATCATATCCGTATACAAATTTATAGAAATGTGTGCAAATACATGTACATACTTATCGAAGGTCATATTATCTTCACCTGCACATCGTTCTCTTCATGTAATATTCTGCTATGTACACGTGTATGTAATTATCAAAACCCGGGAAATGCTCGCTCATACATATTAACTAATACTTCAACTCCAGTCGATTCTATAGACAAAAACGCCAATGACGCATGAACAACTCGTCAGTGAACAATGACACGCTCTCAATCGAATAATCGAAACTGCACTACTGGCATATTTATCTACTGCGTCTTACACAGTCAATTTGTATTCAACAGTAAACAAATTCGGCTGCTTTGCATCTTGTAATATTTATGAGTTCATAATTATTTTTTTTTGATACGCTACCCAATGAAGTAACGACTCTACTTCCCTCATCGCGATTCTCGCAATAATTATTTCCTGGTTAAAATTTATTTTTTCATATAAAAATCGAGATTGCGCACGTTTGTTTTATTCATTTGCGATTTTTTTTTTATTTAGGGGTTTCCATTCGGTTATCCCACGATTATCATTATTTTTTTAGCCATCGCTCGATTCGGATTAGCTATTTCTTTTTTTAAACTCTGCACTAAGCTTTTTCCAATTAAACTGCTTTCTTCTCTCTGGAGTCTCGAGTTGTTCGCTCTTGGGGGATTGGAAATTCAAAAAAATGTTTGTTTAATTTTATTTTGTAATCAAATACGATTCGCTGCGCACTTTCCTATCGTCACTAACGAGATTGGTAGTGAAAACGTGTACTCGTACTCTCCAATCGAACTAGTAATAGTCGGAATGTACTTATATGTGTATATGTATATACATATATAGACGAGATTCCCACGTCGACGATTGCCCGATTCCTGTAATGCGAGTTTCATGTCGAGGCGACCCCCTGTGCGACCCTTCTGGCAAATCGGTGAACGTTCTATACATATATACTTTACTTATTGTATATCAGCAGAGCGAAAGCATTATACGAGCCAAATACGTGTACGTTTCTCTTGTAAGACCCGGAGAAATGTATGATTGTATTAATAGATGAAATGTAATACAAAAGATCTTGTACACCCTCGTCCTTGTGATTCGGAATGAATGACTCGAGAATTTGATCGATTATTCGTATAAATGGAACGTAAAGAGGAATAATTATACGAATCTAATAAATTTTGAGTACAAGCATGTACAGTAAAAGTTTTAAATTACACTTCAACTTTGAGAGTTTGGGAAAGCTCGAGCTTAAGAATAGCGCTATAAAATTATTACCGAGTGCACCGAAGCACAGCAACGATAAATTACACCGAGTCCCCAGGATAATCGAATATGTGTCGATGCGAGAAGAAGCACTCTCCATCTCTCTAAGCAAAGTTCAACCTCTTCTTCATCTTCTCCTTTCCTTCTTGTTTTCTTTTCCTCCTCATTTTCTATTACATTTTTATTCTTCCATTTTCAATATAATCCTATAAATCGAGTAAGTCGCTTTCTCAATCATTTTCATGTCAAGTTCGAGGACTTTTCAACTCGATTTTCGGGATTATGTTGAAACCCATGAAAAAGGTTGGTGGCATGTTCAATAAATTGTGAATACGAAAAAGAAATTACATTTATACGAGATTCTGAGAAGTTTTTTTAATCGCGACGACAAGGATTTCGTGATATAAAACAATTGAAAATTGTATAAACTTGAAAAATGTAAAATTCTTTTTCTTGTTATGGATTTAATGTCTTTTTAATTAGAAAATGTTAATTCTTTCGAAGTTTGAAAATCTTGAGAAAAAATTATTTTCAAACTTTCTTCTGCTCTTTTTTATATTTCAAAAAAATACAAAAAATTTCTATCGTCACGAAATTGTTTCTTCTGCGAGGAACGACCGCTGAGAAAATTTTAGCATGCATTTTTCGTTGGGAAATTCGGTCAAGCAATGACTGTAAAATTCGCAATTTGTTGGTAAAATGATTTGAGAGTAACGATAAGTGGGAAATCCCTCGAGACAAGGTCTCCATCATCGTAAACGGTAATGGGCGCTTGGAGAAAATGTGTATCCGCTGAGATAGGAAAGTAGAGGAAAGGACGCATGAGCTTTGGTGGTTCGAGGACATGCATTACTTTTGTACTGTGTTTTACGAAGTTTTCTTCTAAGAGACTCGAACCGGTGCATTGTTTCTAAAAAACCACTTCGTCTCTTGTATTCGTTCATGACGTTACAGCGAGAAAGAGTGATGAGGCTATTACACAGAGGATTTTGCCACTATTTCCACTTACAGCCACCGCTCTATCTTTTTTCAGTGTATATATTGCGTTTGACAGGGAGGGCACCATTATCCGAGGTGATTACAAGAATATTGTTGTGCGAAGAGTGAGTAAAGAGATAGAAAATAGTAGTGAGAGAGAGAGGATGTGGGACAAATGGATGAAAACAGAGCGAGAAAAATATATCATGTAACCATGTCCACACATTTTCACGGTGGTTGTTCTTCTATTTTAGGTTACAAAACGAATGGAAAAAAAAAAACAGAAAATAAAACCCCACCGTCAATTGAATTTTTTCGCTCTGGCTTTATACATCTGCACTGTTCGTTACGACAAGTGAATAAAGACGAAGAGAAGGAAAATGAGATAAAGGCAGGGCAAAAAAAAGGTTCGAGAATTACGAGGGTAAAAAGAGAGTGGAGCTTGCAAAGAAATGTCCTCGTTGTTTCCCGCTATGTCGGCAAAACTATAATATAAAAGCTAGAATATAAGGTAGAAAAAGGGAGAGAGGAGGATGGTAAAAGGCTTGGGGGATAGTCGGGTTGGAGTACCAGCATTGGAACTCACACACATACACTTGCTAGCAAATAATATTCCGCACCGGTTTTCCCAACGATCTAATTTAGCAGCAAAATCCAGTTCTCCGTGCGACAATGCTATCTCAACGAACCAAGCCGGTTGCACTTCTCTACTTCCCTGCTGCGGGACTTTGAGAAAGCGAGAGAAAGAGAGTCAGAGAGAAAGAGCAAGATGAGCTATAGAGGAAGAATGAGTGTGGATGACAATGTAAGGGGAATAGGAAAGACAGAGAATATGCACTCGCATCTACAGCCAAAGTAAAAGTTCTCCACTCAGTAGAGAAGGTAGTCTAGCACGGGTTAGCCCAGAGGCGATATCACATCGGTAAGTTATAAATGTAGATGTGGAAAGCTGAGAATTTTGTGAGTATATGTGCAAGACAGCGAGGAGCGATAGAGAAAGAAACAAAAGGGTGAGCACCCAGAGAGTAAAGGACGAAAGGACAAGAAAGCAAAATGATCGAAAGAGAAACAAAAGGTAAGACAGAGAAAGGCTAGCATAGAGAAAGAGAGAAATAGAGAACTTGTACGAGGTAAACGACAGCAACCCAGTCGAAGACGTTTTTCGATTTCCTCTCTCGAAGTTAGATCCGTCTATATAGAAAAGCCATATATAGATCTTTCCTCTTTTCTCTATCCCTCTTTTCCTGTGCTTACATCCAAAAGATCTTGGCATTAGTAGCCGAAGCCGGAGATCCTTTCACGTAATCGCAATCGACCGTGAGAGCCGCCGAGTGAGGACATTCTAATGGGTCCCACAATCTGACTTTTCGTCGACTTTTCTTTCGAGTTTCTTACTTTAGAAGTGGGATGAAATTCGATCAGAAAAAAAGAGACGTGACCAATACTATATTCTCAGCTTTTTCGTTCTGTGTAGCATTGCTGACACGAATAAGAGAAATAATAAAAAATAAAAAAAAACATACTCGTTCGAATCAGTTTTATCACAAAACGTACTCGCTGATAATTTAAGGCGAAAAACCACTTTAGGAGACCGAAAATTAGGTGATTTTTTGGATTTTTTTTTATTGTGAAAAAAAAACGGAAATTTCCGCAACTCCGACAATAATTTATTCATATTTACATACATCTCTGGTAATTTTTTCAAGTTATTTCACGCATTAATTAAGGTGTAATCCGCTGTGTCCCTTGGCGTGTCCTCATCGTCGTTGTCGATTTCCGGGAATTGTGCAGCTCTCAATTCGCATCTGAAATAGTCCAACAAATTTTTATACATTCTTGAGATATTTTTTAAGAACGTGAACCTAAATTTTGAAAAAAAAATCGAGAATTGAATGTTGGAACGTGTTTGAAAAAAATGATCGATTTTTAGCATTTTTTCCCCAGCATTTTGCAAAAATAAATATGTTTTAAATGATCTAATCTTTCCAACTTTAGGTTCGTGTTTTAATAAATTATATTATGTAAATGTGTTCCCAATTTGAAGATGATCCATCAATTAGTTTTTGAGTTATGATTCCCGCAAATTGAAAAAATGTCGTTTCGAAAAAAACATGTTTAAAGTTTGAGCGCGCTTGGGAGTCGAGCGGAGAGTCTTTATCATTTATATACATACCGTTAGAAGGAATCCGAATATCGTTTTGAAATTTTCAGGGTGTATTCTTAAGATATTTTGCTAACGATTTATGAAATAAAAAACGAATTGATTTTTTGAAGCATCTAAAGTAGTTGCTCGCCTTAACAGAAACTTCTAAAGACGAACCACCGAAAAAATTATGATAATCTCCGAGTTTTCATTGATTAGACGGATTTATTCTATGTTTAACGGCTATTATTATTACACAAGTTACACAAGACTCCAAATTGGGTTGACCTGATAACCTCTGTCGCTGTTGATATTGTCCGGATGTTTTCGGATTTCTAGGCCTTCCCTATATCTTCTGAAGAAATAACGCTGCGGGTTAGCAGGATACTTCATCCTTTTCCAGAAACCTCAAATGTAGGCTAGCCCACAGAGTTAATTTGCCAGAAATCACAGAGAAGGTCTAAAAATCCAAAAATATTCGGACAATTTTAACGGAGACGGAGGTTTCCAGGTAAACTCAATTTGCCACGTCGTCCTCCTGATTTTATATTCGATCAGTTGATCAAACACTCTAATTGGCTGGTGCAGTCATCTGGAACGATGACCATACGTATATAAAGATCACCCGTGACAAGGGAGCTTCTGTATCGGAGCTTTGAGTCCTGATGATGCAGACTAAAAGATTTGAGAAACTTCGGCAATACACAGAAACTCTACATGGCATTCGTTCGGAAGTTACAAATTTTTGTAAAGAGGATTAGTGTTCATTCGAATTGTTTCATTTATGGTGACAAAGACTTTCTCAATATGTAAGCATTCGTAACTTTTGCGAGGACACAGTTTCAATATCGGTTACCATCTCGACAACCGAGTTTCAGTATCGATTTGACAGATTTTGAAGAAATATGCCGAGAGAACGATGACTTCTCAAGTATATACCCTATTAGCTGTATATCGTAAGTTGCCATATCTAGTGGAGAAAATGAAAGATACAGCATACTCGAAGGAGTATCACATACGAGTATACGTTTCGTTCCGTCCAATCTCCAGGTACATATTCTACAAGTTTCGTGATCTATATCAGTGTATACATGCTCACGATTTACTTGGCTCGAACTTCACTCACAAAGACTCTGCGAGGTGGAATGGAGGCAGTAGCCTCGTTAAGCCTTCCCGCTTATTAAGGCCGAAGAAACCGATCTCTCCTTCGTTATCGCCAATTCAGAGTTGGCCAAGCAGATCCTCCATATCGTTTCTTGCTCGTCTTTACACATTTTCCGACTACACACCTTCGTAATGATCCATCGAAACGAGATGTTCACGCGTATTTCCCGTTCTCTTAGGAACCATATGGCACTCCTTCCGGGTGGTAACATTCCATAAGAGAAAAGTTTTTATGTAGCCCCTTGGCATTCGCTTGGAAAACTACAAGGATACCTAATATTAATTATGAGGAAAAAATACAAATAAATAGTATTATATGTTGATGCTCCAGGCATAAGAACAACCTCTGTTAACCTTTAGGTGGTCGGTGTTACCAATGACAAATATTTTTTATGTGATATGCATGGGATATACCATACAATTTTGAGCAATTTTTATAGGGAGGCACCTGAAACCTTAGTACTCTAAATGTTAAGAAAGTATGTTGATATCTGCCTTTTTTTAAACGTATTCATATATTTTTAGGATGCGGTATTGTAAAATAATGCGCTTACTCATTTGTAAATACATTTCATGCAGTTAAAGATTTTTTTCATTTTTTTGTATTGGGAGATTTTTTCTCTTGAAAAAATCCTCTACCACACTTGTTTTTATGAAATTCGATAATTCCCAGGAAACGTCCGTTTTTTTCTCTCTTTCTTGCCCCGTCGCTCAGCTAACTTTATTATTTCGCCCATTAGAACAACCGCAGGAAATGGAATAAATAGATAAATGAAGAAGTACATGAAAAGAAAAACGAATACAACCTAAATAGAGTCTACGGGGGTTCTCTTTCATCTTCCTCCCACCCTTTTCTATTTCTCTCTCCCTCACTCATTCCCCCTCTTTCTCCGTCTCTCTCTAATTTACTCGTCCAATTGTTATTCGTCACGCAACAATAGGAATTGTGCAATTGTGACGCTAGAAATTTTGTTCCGGAAGATGCCTCCGAAAAACTGTTTTTTTTTTTTTTTCTATAAACGAAGTGCGTGTCAGTATTCTCCGTAAATTGGTCCGACAAGAAAAATGGTTGAAAAGAAAGTTGACTCAACAACGATGGGACAACACAAAAAGAAACCAAATAGTAGAAACATTTTAAGCCGAGAAACCAGTTTAGGGGGCCGAAATTTTGGTGTTTTTCGTGCATTTTTTTAACAGGGAAGGAATAATCAGAATTTGTTTAAACTTGGAAGATATTTTACTCATGTTTTGAAGTACACTTTGTAATTTTTTCAAGTCATTTCCACCGGAAATAGTGGAGTTAGAAGCTGCTGTCCATGGACGATCGCCATCCGAGTTTTTTGCTGGTGGGCATTCCTGAAGTCACAATTTTTATCTGTAATCATAACAATTTTTTTTTCGTTAACAACATATTTCCTAAGAATGTGAACCTAATTGTGATCAAAAAAGTTGAAAATTGCATGTTTTTGAGGTGTTTGAACACAATGTCATGTTTTTATACCATGTTTTTTCACCTTTTTTGCATTAAAAAAAATATTTTTAATAATAATATAATCCCAGAGTTAGGTTCATATAGATTGTAATTGAAGAAAGAATATCCACACAAATTTTCAGAACGATTGGTCAATAACTTTTTGAGCTAGAATGCCCACCAGTTGAAAAAAGCCGTTTCGAGAAAAACGCGTTTGAAAAAAAATGTAGCGAAAACGAGAAATTCAAGGCACACTGAGAGAAAAAATTACTGAATTTGAAAACATGTATTTATTTATTAAGGCATCTTCTCACTTTAAGCGCCTCAAAAATAGGCTGTTTTTGCGATTTTTTTTCGAGGATTTTTGCTTAAAATTATGGGATAAAACGGATCCTATGTAATAAACACATCTTTCAAGTACATGAAAAAATTTTTATTTTATTTTTTTAAACAATTATTATAATACATCAGTAGCATTGAAAAACCCGTGTAAAAATGTTATGGTCGTGGCTTGTTGATGGTATCTCCGAGACGGGTCGTCTGAAACAAAAAAATAAAACTGTTTTAGATTCAGTATGTCAGTGGCTATAGCGCATATCATCAGATTTTTGATATTCGCGAAAATAACAAAATGGCGCACGTTTTTCGAAAAAGTAAAAAAAAACCACGATTTTTTTGCAGTTTTTTGTAAAAAAAAAATTCTTAAAATCAAAATTTAAAAAATCTGATGATATGCGCTATAGCCATAACTATGAAGCATATGTCATTCAAATTTCATGACAATCGGCCGGATAGTTTCCGAAATTTCATCAACAAAGCACCGAAAAACCTTGTTTTGAGATAACTGCGTTTAAAGTTTTGGAGGGATCGTCGGGTACTCTCAGGTAGTCACCTAACGGTCGCCAAAAAATGTAGTTAGACTCGTCCGATCTTTATGAAATTTCGAGATGACATTTTTGAAGATATGTACTTTCAAAATTTAAAAAAAAAAAAAAATCGATTTTTTTAAATTTCCAAAGTGAGAAGACGCCTTAAATCGAAGTATTGTTTCGATTATTTATTTGTTGAACCAAGACAATCACTGTTGATTTGATAACATATTTTCACGGATCTATTACTTCATTATATTAAATTCTTATTTAATAGTAACAATTAGATGCATGATAGATTTGATTAAATTTGTATTCATTGGATTAATTAGATTTATTGCATCATAAACATGAGATTATTTGAATCTAAAAAACGACATCAATACGATATTGCTTTTTTCGAACAAATTATTTTCTTGAAATAAATTCATCATTATTTTACTTCTAAAAATTTTTTTATTACAATGTATTTGATTAAATTTGTATTCATTAGATTAATTACATTTATCACATCATAAACATTAGATTATTTGAATCTACAAAACGACTTCAATACGAAATTATTTTTTTTCAATACAATTATTAATTCAATGAATGCAAATTTAAATATGATATAATTTATTCTCTTCCAAAAGCAGAGCGGTTGGTCCGGTGGATCAGGACTCAGGCCCGCACGTCGCGGGTCCCGGGTTCTAATCCCGGCCAGAAAACCAATGAAAAAATTGGGTTTTTTTCAAGTGTTTCTACTGCGATCCCGGGTGATTCGAACTCCACTTTCATAAATCCATGCCCAGAAATATCTCTCTGTGATGCGTGGGCGGTTGGTGTATGGCTTTGGTGGCCTCCCGTGAACGGTTCTCATCGTGCGGATGCTGGCCCCCTCTAAGCATGCATTGACTGGCTCATCGCATCACAGTTAAGAAGGTGCCTGCCTGAGCGCCCCTGGTGGCCGTGTTTGAGCGTGCTCGCATGCCACCCGGGGAATCAGGCAGAGACCGACTGTATCGGGCAAAAGGTTTCTGGAGTTTCCCTTCACCCTCCGACAAATGCGATACAGAAGGGGATAAGTCGGCTGCAGCCGCATGAGGAAGGGATTATTGGTATAAAAGGGGGGGGGGGGCAGCTAAAAAAGGGAGTGGGCACTGGAATGATAATAAAAAAAAGAAAATTTTTCTCTTCCAAATATAATATAGTTAAAATCATGGTCCATAAAAAGAATAAGTGCTTTTTTTGCATCAATAAAATGCATTTTTTGAATCAAAAAAATGTGTTATTGATTCAAACTACATATTACATATAATTGATAACAAATTGTTAGATTAAAGCAACTACTTTTATTGAAACAGAAATTTATGAAATTGACTGAAATAAATTAACCAAGTAAATATATGAGGGAACCAATCTAATATGTTTTGGCAAATAATGAAATAAATGATTTTTTGGATTCAAAACTACATTTCATTGGTTCTAGTAATTTTTTCTCTCAGTGCAGTAATTAATTATATAAACTGCTCACCGGTTAATCAGCTATTCCAGCACCATATAGCAACCCCTCTTCTTCTTCAATCGCATCATTTCGGGCTTGCATCTCCTCTTGACGAGCTTTCCGAGCTTCCTTGGTCTTCAATGAGCTGCGCCTATTCTGTCTTTTCACGCGCTGCTCATCCATGTTCCCGGCAAAATTGAAGCTCTGCGAGCCAACTACGAGTTTTAATTCGTTCATCAGCATTAGAAGGGCTGAATTTCCTTCCTTAAATAACGCAGTAGCCAAGAATGCTGCAACCTCGACTATTTTCAGGCCAGCATGTAGGTGCTTTGGAGCCAATCGCCAAACGGTCGAATTGAAACTTTCATTAGCGTTCTGCGCATGACCGCCTAAACATCTCGTCAGCAAATCGTCTCTCGATAAATCTTTGTATATTGGAAGAATTTCTTTTTGAACGTCGGGGCGTAATGGGGCAGGGTGCGCTTCAGGCTCCGTTCCAAGTGCTTTAGCTTGCTGCCACTTGCACCAGCTGTCTTCTCCCTTTAGACAGTTGTCGTGTTGTGGATTGTCGTTTGTAGATATCATGTGCTGAAAAGTTGCCATTATGGCCTTCTTCATGTCTTCGATGCTGTTTACATTTCTTCGAATCGCTAAGCCGTAATACGTGCTGAGCTTTTTCACCAAAGCCTCTGTCAACTTTCCTTTTCCGCCCAGTTTTTTAGTTTTCCTGATGTTTCGGAGCCGAAGTCCCATCCTTTTCTGAACATGGCCTATGCATTCACTTTTGACAACTGTTAGTTCATCACCGTAGGGATTTAAATTAACAACTGCTGTGAACGTTTTCGAATCTCCATCACCGATATAATTGCCGTATTTTACACTATATAGTTCCTCCGATCTCAAGAACATCATTTTCACAGATTCCACTTCCATGCTTCCCGCGGAGCCTTCATGTGTTTTCATGCAATTTTCTTCGTCATGATCGTCTTTCCATGCTAGATATTCTGCTGAATTTTTCGATTTGTTCTTCCAATATATACATGATTGGCAGTAACTGCTTCGTACAACCAGATCGATGACTTTTCCGGAGTAATATCCGATGAGCGTTGTAACACCATAAAGTGATTTGAATCCTCGTTTTTTCCAAGTTCCATCACCAGATACTTTCAAATTCAGAGTAGGTCTCTCGCGTTTCTCGTTCTCTTTCTTTTCTTCTTCAACAGCTTTCTTACAGCAGAATTCATACACTTTTCACAGCGGCGTGGATGTGAGTGCAAATTCCATTGTAAGTTTTTTCAGCTATACCATTGCCGATGTTCATGTAATTACAAAATAAATTCAGTCCTTGTCTGCCAACACCTAAGAGCCGCATGACAAATACAATCCTATGATTTATCTCAAATCTAGTGTTGAGTAAAGGACCTGAATTGATTTGTCTCGATCCACAGTGGTAATCGACAACAAGCTTGAAACCAAGGCCACGTTTTCCAGTTTCTTGAAATTTCACATTCTGTTTGCAATTTCGACAAATAAGAATTTCCGACAAACTAGTGAATGCGGTGAAAAATTCGATGAGCCTATAACAATGTACAAGATTTATAGTCACGTTCTCACTGGTAGCAGTCGAAAGTTTTTTTGCGCTTGCACTTCCATCTTCACTAACACTTGATTCACTCCTGGTGTGTTGATTTCCTTGGAAGGATCTCTTACGTGGTCTACCACGTCATTCGCTGTACTCACGATAATCTTTCGGATACGCTAACATTTTTACTTCTAATACTCGGTAGGAAAGCCGGAGCTAAACTGATCAAACTCGACGCTCTGTCGAAATATTCCAAAGGTTTAAGTACCTTCTATCCAAGGCCAATCAAGAACATCTGCCGAAATCCCCCTCTCTCTATTATCCCGTAGTACAAGGGTATTGAGCCAGGTAACTAAATAAGGGACTACCTGAGCGACCGCTCCGTTCTAACTACCGCGCGCTTCGGCGCCGAACCGACCGTCGGTCACTTAAGTGCTCACAGCATCGGAACTAACCGGAATTTTGCTTTGAAATTTTGGCAACATATTCTTGAATAATTTTACTAACAATTAATGAAATTAAAAAAGTCGATTTTTTGACCCGTCTAAACTGGTTTCCCGCCTTAAGATGACGAAAAAAACTGTTCACGCGAAACCAGAATTTTTTTCCTCCGGTATCAGAGTATTCGCGCTGTCATTTTTTACTCATTTTTTTCGTCCTTACTCTTGCTGTTCCTTCTCGTTCGTTTTTGCTCGACGCTGTCTATCCCTCTGTCTCTCTCTTACCCTCTCTCTCTCTCTCCCTCTTTGGCACTTCACTAATTAATTACCCCAAAGGTGCTCTCTCGTTTTCTCTGGCACGAACCATGAATATTTATTTAGTCCAAGTAGGGCTGTTCCAACGACAGCGCATCGTAACACCCATCGAAACTTTGGAAACGGCTTTTCAATGCCTGCGAGGCCTATCATAGCGGCTGCAGTGTATTTTTAAAATATCTCTTTTTTTGTCGTCAGTGGTTGGGTTCTTTATTCATCTCTCGTCCACTCGCATAACTCATACCACGAATCGCTGGCATTCAATGTCAACCCACACACATATATACGCTAGGCATGAAGAGAGACTTGGTAGTAATTTATAATAACAGGGAAAACTCATACAAACTGTCGTAACTACGTTTGTTTAAGCTCTTCAAGTATACAAGCCGTTTCGAGCATATGTCAGACCAAATATGGCCGCTCTTTAACTCTTCAGAATGGTATGTACGCGCAATGAGTCGAAATTTAGTTTTGGAAATTGTTTTACTCTGAAAGTCTCCAGAGAATGATATTGTACGTTTGCAAATATTTTTTTGTACAAAATAAAAATATTATTCAACCCTAAATTTCCGGAGCTTTTTTGGATGCTCGTGATTGTCTCAATATACATACGATTTTAGGTTTTTATTAGATCAGCAATAGTCACGAATCACCCAAAATACTTTTCATTATATATAAGATTCGAGCCGTGACTTTTATTCGAAATAAAAACGTTTAATTACGGGAGCCACGTTAGCGACCCCTTAATTGAGAGTGCTAAATCTTATTTCTCCGGCTATGAGAAAATACACGAGCGTGTTGAATCGATCTTGGGTGAATAGGAATCTCTTGCCATTCTCCTTTACTCCATTTTCCTTTCTCTCTGTCGTTGAGAAAGAAACAAAGCTGTCGCTGCAAGACCAAAAAAGGTTATTTTCGTGAAGAAGAAGAAAAAGGCTATAGCGATGATCATAGAACCAAGAAGGCAAAGAACAAAGGGTGAGAAAAAAGAGGCGCCTTTTTAGCTGGCACTGAAAAAAAACTACAATCCAATCTTTTTATACTTCACTTCTTTTTCCCTTCGATTTTGTATTGGGATCTGTGAAAGAGGTACGTATTTGAACTGTAAGATAACTGACTTGGAGGTGAACGAGAAAAAAGTCTATGAATGAAAACAGTGAAAAAAAAGAAAAGAAAGAACCACCCGTGCTGTTTTGTTGAAAAGATTTCGCCTCACTTTTCATTTCTTTTCGACGCCATTATTAAAATTGCGATGAGAGTACTACGGGTTATGTCTGTTGGAGAAAAGAAAAACTAGAGATGAAGAAACCTAGAGCTTCGTATACCGAGGAAAGAAACTTCGAAAAGAGATAACGATCGTTCGCGGAAAAATGAATGGAAAATATGGAGATCGTCAAGTATATCAAATTCTCGCGATGTTTCTCATACTTTGTTCATAAGATAATGGAATGTCTATCTGCGATGAAATCACAAATAACATTCTTGGAAATGCGACTGACAAGAATGAAGATGGAAAGAGAATTTTATTTGTATCGACAGTTTCGTAAATTTCTACAGAATACCACATTGACATATTTTGAATTCAATGTACGTTATGATAGAGAGGCAATAATTCAGTAATAATAAACCAGATTTGTATATTGAGTTGCTCACCGGTTATGAATACAAAAATTCTTCTTGCGAAAATCGTAACACCCAATGTTCGACGTGTGTGATACAATTCGCCAGGCTCTAATACTATTGAATAACAGAATTTACCGAGGAGTAGCATTGAAGGCTAGAAATGTGACAGGATCGACTTCAATTCTCGTAAAATCCGTATCGAACGAAGCAATCCGTTGGAATGGCTTTTTTGCACAGTGGAAAATACATTTGCTCGGAATTGGTTGACCATATCAAACGAAAATGTAACATTCACCACGATACTGAATATCTTCACACCCGAAAGAGTTCGTTACTACCTGATAATCCGTGAATTTATTAAATTTCCGAACATCAAGTATTTATTTTATCTCAATCGCTGAATAAACATTATTATGTACAGCGGTGGCAATACTTTTTTCATTTAGCTCTGCAGAGTAAAAAAAAAATAACTGCATAGACTCTCGCTAGATCAAACGCAGATACGAGAATTACATTTTTCAGGCTATACGAGTGTGTGCATTTTATGAAAAAAAAAAAAAAACATGCAGCATACATTGATACACAAATGAGTTATCACTTTTTTCTGCACATATTCTTTCATTGTTATATATTCTTTGAAGTCTATAAAATATTAGAAACTTCTCTATCTTTTCGGCGCGACCTTTTTTTTATTACAAGATGCATTTAGATTTCTGTCACTTGCAGGATTACATCAGAGTACATGATCGTGACATGCTAGCGGTGGATTGACCCAAAGCTTAGTTTAGAAAGGGCTAACTGAGTTGCCTGAAATGTTCTCTCTCAAATCGTAGGGTCCAGTCAAGAAAATACACGATAAAGCGATTGGACTGTATCGTTCCGCTTATAAAGGGAGAAACGGAATATTCATGCGAAACTTACTCTCGAGTATAGGAGAGCAATACTCATACACACACGCCACTGAATATTTATATCTTCGACTGACTATGCTCCTGTGGCAGCCCAAATGGACTTTTATCTTTTGCCACTGGTTTTACCAATCTCCTGCTCTCTTGTATTCCCTTCTGTATTCCAGAGCCCTGGAAATACGTAAAAATAAGATAAACATGGAGATAGGTAGAACAGCTTCAAAAAGGCAGACACATGTCTCTATTCATCATAACAAGATATTTTGAATTTTCAGGATGAATGTTGGTCGTTCAGAGGTTGAATTCAAGTTCGTCTGACCAGTCCTCGACCTATATCTATTCGAGGATCTTAATTGAACGGCAAACCTATTTTTCTATTTCTACAGTGACCTCTCGTCTCATTCAATTCTCATTTAGAGAATTTTATAAATGAACGATTGGAGCCATGAAGCCACATTTTTCAAAATTAACATTCAACTCTGGGACTCTTATGAGAGTTGTGGTAGAATATGCCGGAGACTGGAGAATGAACGAAACGGGAGAGAGGATGATTGCAGATAGAACAGTTGGGGAATATTCATGAAGAAACTTCTCCTTGGCCGGCCACAGTACGAGTTTGAGGGCTTCTCTTCCGTCCTAAGTCCTTTTCGCCATCATCATATCCTTTATATCTATCTACCTGTCGACAGCTTTCCCCTTTGTAGCCTTTGTAGTGTACCTTCTCTGGTGCAACGAAACCGCCAACTCTGCAATGTACTCCATCATTGTTTACCCAGATTTCTTTTTTCACCCACACCTATATGGATCTTTGTTATTAGTTTCTTTCTGTCTCTTGTTTATATCCTTCCCTCTTTTCGGCAGTTTCTCGCTCTTGGGCTTCCTTACTCTTTCTATATATTTTCCCTTCATTTTTGACCCCGTATTTTAACGGGATCTTGGAATATTAGGAACTTCGTTTCTGACCGGAGGGCAACACGTGCACCGAATCGTTTCATCGCAAACAACTTCCAAGCGCAACCCCGGCTCTTTTGGTATTTACTCTGTGCTGCTACGTAGGTGGCTCACCCCTTCATACGGAAACAGCCCTCTCCACTTTGCCCAAAGTTACGTCGATTAATTCCTGCATTCCCCAGTAACAAGTGGACTTGAACTGAGTAGAGAAACATCGAGATACATGCAGAGAGAGATGCGGAAATAGAGAGAGAGAAAGAGAGAGAGAGAGCGAGAGAGAAAAAGAGCCTAGAGGGTGTACACGAGCAGCTACCAATAGGTAAACTCATTCCATCTACTCTATTGCTCGTCCTTTTACTGCCAACGTTGTAGTTATCGGAATTCTCGAGAATGCATGGATTAAACGGCAATCCATGCTTTCCGTATCTAATTCGTGAATTCTGCACGTATCGATATCTACACCCACAGTTTATTTGATTTTACCTCGAACACTGAGATATCCTCGTATCTTGATTTCAATCGTATCTACGACTCTTCCAATCTGACGGCAGTTATGATCTCTTGGCACTGGGTCGACAGTTTATTGCGTATGGAATATCTGTGTTAGGAACTTTTGTAGATCAGATTAAAGTAGAGTCAATCTTTATCGTACTTCTACAACGTTGGGGCAATTAGGTGGTACTTATATAAGTTGTTTTTTTTTTAGATCGAAGCCAATAATAACGCAATACAAAATTTACTAAGCCATGCATTTTATTTTTTATTATAGATCGCTGCAAAATAAAAAGAAAGAAACAAAAACCTGAGCCACCATTGATGAGACTGTGTATTTGATTGCCAACAACCAAGCGACACTATCTCGTATTACGACTTTGATTCGATCGATTGATCATCGAAGGGTATCGTAACGCGACCAGAATGCAGATGACGAGGATGTTGTTACAGGAGCCGGGTTGGAAGTTGGAACGCAAAGGTTCTGCCTTGTTGCTTAGACGGGACAGTTCTCATCCGAAGACGAGTCGTGTGTGCTTCCGTTGCGACGTCGAGGTTCGTGAATTCGAGCGGGATGAGGATTATCCGATAGACAGCGAGCCGGAAGTTGCAGCTAGCCCTTTTGCAATGTGCGCAAGTTGCCTGGCCGCACTTTGCGTTACTGTTGTTCTACCATGGCTCCTGATTGGCGGCTAAACCTTTAAACTGATCAGGGAGAATGAAACGGCTATAACTACAAAATGGCTGCTGATGTCAGATCGTACGATTATATCCTCGATCCGATGGATCGAGTGGCTCGGAGTGAACGTAAACTTCGATGCGGAGCAACGAAGTCCTGAGCACAAACCTTGAGTGGTTTTGGCGCTGTGAACATTTTCACCTGGGTACTACGAATATATAAATGTATATATATATAAGTAAATATATAGAATGTATAGTAGAAATTTAGTTATCGTGCGACAATCGATATTACTTCGAAGATCTCAATCTTCGTGACATTTAATTTATGCTTTGCCAAGTTTTTATTTTTTCGTTGCGTCAATTGTCTTTTTTCGTGTCAGCCTTATGCCTCGTTGAAATCGTCTTCTTCCCCTGTTTTATCGCTTTCAACGCAAGAATAAGACGAGATCCGCCGACTTTAGAACATCCCAAATCGTAACTGGGAAATGTCGCACTAAAGTGCTTCTCTACATATGATCGTAATCCAACGATTACTGAAATCCTCCGGTAAATTATCCTCGCCTGAAGGACAAAGCAGCCTGAGGCGCATAACAGTACAAAAGTAGGTACGGCATTGGAAATTTTTCAAAGGCGAAACTGATTTTACGAGAAAGTATCTTTCTCACGCATGACATCCCTCCGCCCATTGTCCCCGCATCCTGGTGTTCTCGTTCAAGCGCATATTGACAAATCCATTCGTACGAACCAGTTCGAAGCTTTTTCATAAACCTATATCTACCTTTCCCTCCTTTCTTCATTCTCTTTTTCCCCATCCGGCCAAAAAGCCTCCTTTTCACGCATCGAATCTTTTCGAGATACTTTGAATTTCAATGAGTATCCCGCGAATTCTTCAAAGCGGATGTAGGATATTTTCCGATCCACCTCTCCCTCCTTCTGACTCGTCCCCTATATACTCATACCTCCAGAACTCATCCTGAATAAAGTCCATAAAAGAGACTCGACGACGTGAAAACTTATTTTCGGGGTTTGTCACTTTTCGATATTACTTTTACGAAGAAATGGAGCAGGATGAAGAAATAAAAAGACGAAAAAACAAATAAAAAGAATACAAACGTGTGAAACAATAGAGTCATTTTTCATGCGGCAAACGCGAGATTGACGAATTTTAATGAAACGAAGAACTTGCTAACTGATTTATACATGTATACATAAAAATATATATAACATAGATAGGTCATAAGATCTGGAACGTAAATGGTTGTACATTTGTGTCGTCGTTACTATATTGAGAAACGATTAGTCGTTCGAATTGTATGAAAAAAATGACAAGATTTTATGTGTACATTTAAATGTATATTTGTTTATGTTTTTTAATAAAAATAAAACAACGACAATGTTGATTTTAGGAACGTCATTGAATTTTATGTGTTTTTTCATCTTGACCCGATGAGCTTTGACGATTTTGAGAAACCTGCAGCGCACAGTACCATCGATTTTAAATTGGACAAAAAACGGAATTTGCGTCAAGTACCTTTTTCGCACGGTTCTCATTTTACGAGTTTTCTTTATTGCCTCATTGCTGCCTCTTCAACAGTATCTTCCACCGAAGAAAGACCATTCGTAAGTACTAAGAAAACAAAAAAAAAACAAAAAAAACATACCTCCAGACCTACAATCTCATTGCGCGTAAAAATATGCGCATATTCGTCCAACTGAAATGTGAGAATTTAATTTTCCCACTTGGGGCAACATAAATATGCATTGTGACCTCTTTTCCACCGATTTATGCGTGATTACGCGACGACTGATGGTCCACAATGGGTACAAAAAGTTTACTCAACCAGCGTCAGCTTTTCCGCCAGATATCGACGATATAGAGCGCATCAAATTATGGAAAACACATACCCGTTTCCTCATAAAAACAGAGAGAAAAATAAAATAAAAAAAAAACCGGCTCTCATCGCTCGTACGTGAAATGGATTTTTGATTAAGTCGATGGATTCAGCTTTATTGACATTGGTAGAGATCGCTACTCGAGCTGTAAAATTCTCTCTCATCTATTATAATGCCAGATTAAGTTGTACAAATATTCATTGTCGGAGCATTTAATATGTCCGTTATGATTTTTTCAACGAAGGCTCTTCTATTCTTGATCCACTCATTGATTCAATATCGATTATTTTTTATATGGCTTGTTAAATTAAAGCGCACGACTAGTGTGACTGCCCAAAAAAAAGGTGATTTTCGGGAATGTATTGAAAGAAAAGTATTGCATCGAATGTTTTGAAATTTCGAGGATATATTTGTGTATAAATTATGTATATACAGTAATTTTTTTGTATGAAAACATTCAATTTTCAGCGACTTATGCGCCGTCTCCCGAGTCTCCAAAAAAAAGTTTTCCCACTGCTGAAGTGATTGCGGCCTTCAGAGTGCCTGAATTCAAAAAATAAAAAAAGTCCGTTAAACTAGAATGTATTGCCTGTACAATGACGCAGGATTGTGAAAAAAAATTAAAATCCAACAAAATGGCGGAATTTTGAAAAAAGTTCCAAATTACGCTTAACGCCTTACATACGTCCAGCAGCGCCTAAAATGCGCTAAAAGAAAAACTGTTTTTAGAAGAAATAGCAATAGAAATTAATAAAAATAATTTTTACACATTGTTTATTAGTATTTAAACTTTATAAAATAATTTATTTCATTTTTTTTTTCAAAAATTACAACATAAAAAATCACGTTTCCCGAAGCACTGTGAAAAAAAAGTTGCTCCACGGTCTGCATAATTTCTTCTTGAAATGCTGATGGATCTGCAAAATGTAAAAAAATTCTTGTAAAATAAAGTTGTAGTTATAGTCTGTCGAGCCGGATTTTTGAAATTCGAAAAATTTTGGCAATTTACGGCAGTTTAAAAAAAAGTGTGCATTTTGTGTCATAAATGTCACACTTTAATTATGTTTATAAAATTTTTTAATCACAACATCAAAAATCCGGCCCGACAGACTATAGAGAAAACAATTTCGAATATTTAAAAAAAAAAGCATGAAAAAATATTAAAAACTGTATGAGTTATCATGCAGACCGTGCCAGAAAAAGTAGTTTTGAGAAAAATGCATTTAAAGTTTCAAGTGCGCGCATCAGACTCTCGTTGGGCAGTCACGTTTTCTATAATAACTTTCGATCTATGGGGAATTTGTACAATCGGCTTACACAGAAATACGCCTAAAACTATAGAGAATAATAGTCTGTAAAAAAAAATCTATTTTTTGAAAATTCTGGACGTATGTAATGCCTTAAAAATTTCATGGTTTTTTGCATGGCAAATTGACATTTTTTATCCAATCAAAAAACTGGAGGATCAATGTATGAAGAAACAAATACTAAATACGCTAAAACAAGATTAAAGTCGACCGGATGATTTGTATTCGAGTTAAAACTGCAGCAAATTTAAAAAATGTCGTTTTGAGAAAAAGGCGTTGAAAGATAAAAATATTGATTTCATTATTATAAATCGATAAATATCATTCCTAGAGCTAATCTGCTATTCCAGGCCCATACAAATCACCTTCCTCTTCTTCGAAAAACACCTGCAATTTTTTGAAAGTGTCACTAGTGGTGCCCCTTAATATCTCCATAACAGTATATTTTTTCAATAATTATCTTTCCACATTCTATTCCAGATCAATCAATGATGTTGATTTTTCAAAATATAAATATTTTTTATACGCAGCTACCTCTTGAAAAAAAATGATTTGGAGCTGCTTATGCAAAATGAAAATGAGTCAGCGAAGTTGTGAAGAAATCGATCGATAATTCACAAGTGCATTGTCCGTATGATTGATTGAAAGTTCAATCGTGTATATATACAACGCGATCGTTGATTATCATGTTGTTCCGATCAGACAGTTATTGATATGTGCATTGCCAATATGATTTCTTCGTTTGGATTAATAACCATCTATCAATAGAATGCGTATGTGTCCAAGAGTCATTGTTGCAACTCGATATTTTCGAGTGTTGCATTGCTATAAGTACGAACATACATACGCTGATAATTTTTTATTTTGCCACGGTCATTATGATTCAAGTTGCGATTGAGTCCTCTAAGATTCGTATTACATTTAATACTTTTTCATGCAGTCTATTTCACTACAAGAAATGGAAAGGAGTGATTTAGATTATTCGAAATTAATCTAACAGCCATATCGAAAAATTGACCAATAGTCTAATAAATTGTTTGAAATTGTTAATAAATTTGAAAAACATGGAAAAAATATTAAATAGAATTTTATAAATAATTACGAGCTGGTAAACAATTTTTATTTTTCGTATTTTATAGTCCAATCATCTGAACTTATTTTTCATGTTTTCGAATTAACGTTTGTCAATAAAACACGTCCTCAAACCTGTATAGTAATCCATTTACAATTCGGCGTAATTAGCTCGTGAATCCGAAGAGAGATAAATAAAAAAGTTAAATGGATCAGTCGAAAATTAGTTTATAACGCTTCATCAAGATTAAAACTTCACCGAGATTTGCCTTTATATCGTATTTTGCAGAGGTGCGGTCGATAAAGGCACGTTGGTTGGGTTTTCGAGCGAGATACTCGTCAAACACGGTATAGGATATCCTGTCTGTTGAATTTCAATATTCGCACACTGATTCACGTTTAGCTCGGAAACGTATCAATATTACCCGTTCTGTTACGATTCTTTTCATGCATTTTAATTCATTCTTGATCAATTTTGTCCATGTTCGGTTAGCTGGAATCAATATCAATTAAAACTGCTGCTAATTGCAAGTAGCTACGTATCAGAGATTTGATGTATTCGCAGAATTCATTTGTCAATTTTTATCAGGAATTCATTACTCTTACAATTCCTTTCAGCATATTGTAGAGAAATATAATAATATTGAAATCATGAATAATTTTTGATGTCTGCAAGAAATCGATTTAATTAATTTGCACTTTTATATTTTAATTCGCGATGATGAATAGCGCGATGGAAATGAAGATTGTTCCTTTCTTTTTTCCTAATTTTTTCGAACCCTTCATGTTTTTATATTTTTTTCGTTCGCTTCGTTATAATCCATTTATCAACTTTTCTTTAATTTATTACACAAGATAAATTTCTTGTGTTGTCTTGACAAAATTCTGTGGATTTGCCAATGTCACGATGTTAGCAAATTAGAGCCAATTGCGTTTAACTCGTCTCACCAGTTGTTGAATCATATTATAGAATGAGAATTAACTTGCTCGTCAGTGACCTCTATAAATGTGGAAGAGAATTTGCTGGGTTTCAAGATTTTACGTACCGTCGGTATAGAAGAAACCAAAGATTAAACTACTCGTGGATTTATCGACTCCGATGTGCGAATCTTGTTTATCGTCACATGGAAAAATCGTATCTCGTCTTGCCCAAAGATTTTATATTGTTTCGTCGAGCTTCATTCAAAAATCCACCTTAAAGTAATTGCCCTCTAATGTGAGTTATCAACAGACCGCTTTTATTTACACAGAATTTGTTTTCAAGGCAACTCAGTTTTTATGAGATTTTAATAGTGGAAACCAACCGAAACTCAGTAAAAATTTAGCCGCCTGTATCAGCCGGATTTTCCACAGATTCCCTTGTCTCTCGTGCAACAAAAATTGCGACAAAAAAGAACACTTTACAATTGTGCTCATTTTTTTCGATAAACTTCACGAATGGCAAAATACGTTTATTCCAATAATTCAAATAATTTTAATTAAAACCAAAAATCGATTCTTCCGACTCTATTTTAATAACTTCTGTTTTTTTTTGCATTCCAGCTTCCGGATCTAAACAGCCTCGACGAAAAAGTGAGTACCTTTATTTAATATGATTTAAATAAATTTTCCTTGAACCAGGTTTACTAAATTTTCTAGCTCAAAATTTAAAAAAAATATACTCGTGTCATTCCATTTTGTTTATTTAGAAATCAATCAAAGTGTGCATATACTGAAAGGTTCAAAAAAGTCATGTCTTTTTTTTTCATTTAAGAACTACTTGGGTGCTCGTTTAGACTGGGCTAGATACATAGAAAATGATTTAAGTTCAACTATAGTATATCGTGTTGAATGATATATAGTATATATGTATATACGTTGCGAAATCAAGGCTTCGTTTAAAAATGAAGACCTCGATTAATTAATTTAGGGTCAACTTCTCTGAGTCAGAAAATATCCAACACAAAAATCAGCGCCCCATTCGTACTAACTTCGGCATACACTCATGTATGATAGTATTTTTCAGTGGGCGTATCAAAAAATCGAAAACACGTTTTATTACACAAGCTTCGCTGGTCCTGGGCTTGAACATGTTTCTATAAATAAAAGTATTCGAGATACCGGTATAAGAACGTTCGTGTGAGAAACACGTTTTTCAGAAATACAGGTGTAGTTGTAGGATCATTTTTTTCGTACGAATATAAATAAAATATTCAAAAAATCGTGTTTCGAAATAAACATCCTGACAGGTAAGAGTTTAATTAAAGGAAATCGGCAATCGTCGATGTATTTTAAGTATTTTCGTACTTTTACCACTTGAATATATTCCGTTGCTGACTCTCGTGACTGGCGATCTCTTTAAAGTTTATTTAAGTGCATTATTCGCGGAAAGAACGTGCTAGAATGGAACCTCGATCGGTCACCCCAGAGTTTCGTAAGGCGAAACGTTAGTCATTACTCTTTTCAAGCTTCCATGCCGATTTAAATGCAATTTTATGGATTTGTAAATGTAGATATTGATACATATACAAATTGAGATATCTTAAAAATTTCGTAAATTGTTTTTTTAAAAAATTTTTTTTTATTCTTTTTTTTATTATTCCAGCATAGGAATCATGTGCTCACTCTATTCAGCTTTGACATGGAATTTAAAATTCGCTTTATTTTGAATTGAGCTAATTGAAAAACAGACATTGAGTATCTTCGCCATAATTTTCTTCGGCCTTTGCTTTTGACTTCAGATTCGCCTGTCTTATCAAATTGTTTCTCGCACTTTATTATCTCATGATGAAATGGCGAGGATCACAGAATCGCAACGAATGGATAACGAAAAAAAAAAAATTTGACAGAACGCCGCAGATCTTTGCAACCACGAGGAAAAAGAGATAGACAGCGTTTGACTTATACACGTAATATACGTAAATTACACGTGATTTCTTTTCTTCAAAAGATTCAGTCCTTTTTGGTTTAAAAGAGTTAAAAAATTGTGAAATATGAAATTTCGCACATTTTCCGTTCTCGCTTCGTCGTCTCTGTTCAGAAACTCAGTAACGAGTTTATTTGTGGTGGGAAGGCGGAAATAAAGTCGAGCTAATGAAATGAGTAGACCCTTTCCAAAGTGATTAAGTAGTACGAGTTTGGAACAGTCAGGCATCGATGTTTGCGGTTTGTTTCTCGACTGTATTTTTGGGCTTAGTGTTTTATATCGTTTTTGTTAATATTTGCTAATTTCATGCGAGTCTTTGAGTGTTGAATTTAATATGATCAAACTGTGCATCGAATTTCTCTGAAGTTTGAAATTGTTCGGACAGCTTAATAATTATCACTCGTTATATTAATTTATCCATATCAAATCTTTGCGAAAAAATCAGCCTGTGAAAAATACACAAAAATAACTTGAATTTGTAGAGTTTTTTTTAACCCTTTCAACATGATGGAGATCAGTATGAAGGGATTAAGGGGAGCAACCACTTTAGGAGACCGAAAATTAGATGATTTTTTGGATTTTTTTTTATCGTGAAAAAAAAAACGGAAATTTCCGCAACTCTGACAATAATTTATTCATATTTTTATACATCTCTGGTAATTTTTTCAAGTTATATCATGCATTAATTAAGGTGTAATTCGCTGTGTCCCTTGGCGTGTCCTCATCGTCGTTGTCGATTTCCGGGAATTGTGCAGCTCGTAATTCGCATTTGAAATGGTCCAACAAATTTTTATACATTCTTGAGATGTTTTTTAAGAAAATGAACCTAAATTTTGAAAAAAAATCGAGAATTGAATGTTGGAACGTGTTTGAAAAAAATGATCGATTTTTAGCATTTTTCCCCGGCATTTTGCAAAAATAAATATGTTTTCAACGATCTAACCTTTCCAACTTTAGGTTCATGTTTTAATAAATTATATTATGTAAACATGTTTCAAATTTGAAGATGATCCATCAATTAGTTTTTTAGTTATGATTCCCGCAAATTGAAAAAATGTCGTTTCGAGAAAAACACGTTTAAAGTTTGAGCGCGCTTGGAAGTCGAGCGGAGAGTCTTTATCATTTAAATACATACCGTTAGAAGGAATCCGAATATCGTTTTGAAATTTTCAGGGTGTATTCTTAAGATATATTGCTAACAATTTATGAAATAAAAAAAAATGATTTTTCGAAGCATCTAAAGTGGTTGCTCGTCTTAAATTTCCGAGGCTTCATAGCATTTATTCCTTTTACAAAGGACTCAGGGTCGTGATAAAGTAGATTTCCTGATGAATCTTTCGAGTGGAATTTATTCGAAGCATTTTGGCCCAATGGAAATATCTTTGAAATCGTCGGCTTTGAAATTGAGTCGGCTTGTACAGAGCTGCTAGTGGCTTCCTATATACGGAGCTTTAATCGACTGCAACTCGCCTTGCCAACGAGGACACCGATCGCTCAATGTCCACTTCGCTGTTTTCGCATGGTTAATACTTTCCCTCTCCCCGTTTATTCGGACGAAAAGCTGCCCTCGCAAGTTCTCCTGTTTTTCATCATTTCGGCCCCGGAGATTTGGGTTAATGTATCTTGGCAAACGTAGGGATAATACACTCTCAATTGAACTCTTACGACCACAAAAACCATATCTTCGAATCGTTTTCGTTCAATTTATTTACACAGCTGCGGAGACCACATTCTATATACTCCTTCGTTCACAGTTCTCCCTTTATTCTCTCTCTTTCTCTCTTTCTCTTTCTCTTTCGATCACGCTCTTTCTCCCTCTTTCATTCTCGATGCATATGCATTATGTATGGCGAGAAATCAGCACCTTCGAATTTTGCATACGCGACTTTATTTATCGAGTATTATCCACATGGATACGTAAACACATATGCGTGTACACGCGATGAATAGTCTGACACCCAAGCTGTACGAAGATGCAATATCATGACATATACACACACATACACATACACGAATTATTGATATATAGAACATCTGAAATGTGGAAATCGCCTACTGTCAAATAACTCATCACGGCGAGGGTGACCTAATTTTTGATAAAATGTCATATATAAATTTATGAAGTTGTCATTCGCGAAAAAAAAAATATATATTTTTCCTCATTTATGTTTGAAAGTTGGTGCATCGAGCACAGGTTCGTTGACAGCTGACAACTATTTTACAATCTCGTGTATTCAACCTCTTTCTCTCTCTTCGAATCAATGTCGCATCAGATAACACTGCATCGAAAGCGCGAAAAAAAAAACAACAAACAATTGCAGTGTTGGTTGAAGCGTAAAGTTGAAGCGCGTCGTTCGTCGTTGGCTACAACATCATCGTCGTCGACAACGACGACGACGTTGGGCGCCACCACGCGCGCATTAGCCGATGACAAAATATCCATGTCAGTTGCGAGCGAGCAAAGCTAAAACGAGTTCGGTGCCAGGCATCGCTCGTAAACAGGATGGAATTCGCATGCATATTCAATAGGGTGGTATCGCAGCGTCGACTCCTATTATATAGAATTGCGGAGGCTGCCTCAGGTTTTGCAGATTTGCAAATGTAGTGGTCGAACAGAGGTCAAAAAAATATCGTACGTGAAAATTGGCACATAGTTGGTTAATCAATATGAGTTTCAGCTTATGACCGAAGCAGAATCTCTTTATACCGAAACATTCTTTTTCCAAATTCAACAACACAATTTCAACATTGTTTTCAATCGGGATGCCAAACCTTTACAAAGTAGAATATATTATTATAACGGTTATATTGATGTTTGCTTTTTTAGATATCGAAAAATAGGAACGCAGAATATTTCACGATTGAAAAAAACAGCGTGTTCTCCTATGGGTCTCTTAGATCCAGTGTTGTGTCTAACGATTAATTAAACTGGTTGTCAAATGCAAATGGTTCCAGAGTTTTTTTTCTCTCGCCATATTGTCCAGATTCCTAAAATCATGGCTCTTGTCACTTGAGACAAGAATCTTTCTCTTCCATGTTACTGTGCATTAATAAGTATACGTAAAATCGCAGGAAAAACTCATTCAAATGTCGACTTAAAATTTTCGAGCCCGTTCAGTCATATTATGTGCAAATTCACACACATACACACAAACACACACACGCATATATTTATGTAAAATTGAGTATAAAGTAATATAGACTCGCTCCTCTTTTGTGTTCTTTTTGCTGAAATGCATGCAAACTCATCTGTGATGTGATGTCCATGTGCGAGGAAATATGCGTGTGGAGGGACATGTCTGTATCGTAGAATTCACAAGAGAGAGGTGAACTCCAGAGTTCGATATACAGAGTGTTTCAAAATTATGTCGATCGATGTATTCCAAAAATAAAATGAAAGAATGAAATTTCATAAATTTTAACCCTAAACTAAAAATAAACCACAATCTATTTTTCCGAACGTAAATCCTGCAACGGGGTCGAAAACGACCCCAATCTTCTCTTTAGCATAAAATGTTCCCCGCATGCAATAATAAGATTTAATTGTACACCATTCTTTTTGTTTTTTTCATAACGAAGAGAATAGTGTACGATAAACTCATATTTGGTGAATATTTGGTGATAAAAACTCTATAAAACGAAAAAAGTTTTGGAGAAATGCAAAAAAAAGCTTTTTATTAAAAAAAAATGGGGTCGTTCTCGACCCCGTTGTAGGGGTTCAGGGTTAAGAATAAGGTGAGATTTAACGTGCAAATTTCGTGAAATAACCTGCCGGCGTGTTGAATTAGCTATCACTCATTAATGAATATTCGATTAACGATGTGTCGAGAGATAAATGGACAACCATCATCCAGTCTATCGTTTGCAGTATGTACGCGATTTTTGGTACGGCCTGTAGAAGGGTGCAGATATTTAGACACACGCGTATATCTGTATACGTATGTTAACATACGCTCGATCTAGAGTTTATAAGGTAAGCCTTTAATAGCGCGATAATGTTTGAGCGTGAGAGTTCGCGATGTTGGATGCTTTAAGTATTCATCTATAGGCACGCGCACACCAACACGTAGATTCATAAAACGTGGCTAGCCGTATATGGCAGCTCTCTCGGTAAACAACAGTGGTTGCCAAATAGCGGGTACTATTTATAATTCAAAAATCATTTGCTCTTATGAAACGAAGAATCTTCAACGCTATCAATACCTCGTTGCAAGTTAGGTATAAAATGTACTTATACATATGAATATTTGTGGTACGTTCCTATGGAGAAAGAACGCAAAGACATGAGTGAAAAAATTTAATGAAATTTCAAAGGTCTTGAGTTCATTGGTAAACAAATACTTTTTATAATTTTTTTAATCTTATACGTTCCCAAAAGAAGTAAATTATTATTTTTTTTTTTTTACGAGAACACGAGAGCAAAAATAAGTTCTGAAGTTTTTTCTACTCACCGTACTTCGAAACAGTCGATCCATTGATTTTTTTTTAGCCATTGGAGCTTGTACTGCATTAAGCCACGTGGGCTTGACTCTCTCGGCTTGATTATCGAGCTCGGAAGTGTCCGATTTTAGTAAAACTATCACGGTTTCACATTCTCCTGTTTTTTTTTTTTTTTTTTTTTCATGCTGGCTTCTTATTTATTTTCCTCCTCCTTCTTTTTCAATATCTCGCCGCTATGCACAGAATCATACATGCGAAACGCGTTGACGTGCGTCGCATTTTCATTTGCGCAAGATTAAGAATAATCTTTTGTGTTTATATACATGGGGCATTCCACGCCAAATCGACCTACGTCATCAGACCCTTCCATTCTTTGATTTGGCTGAAAACTTTATATGTTTTATGACCCATTGAAAGAAGCTCTCTTGATTTTTTTCAGATTTTTTTATCCACCCACTTGTGAGATATGATTTTTTGTTAAAATTCGATGTTTTTTTCTTCAAATGACTGTGACTCTTTGAAAAATAGATCAAATCGAACTTTTTTTTTAGAAAGGTTGGTTTTTCACCGTACTATTAGAAAAAAAATACGAGAGAATGATTTATATTTGTATTCCATATTTTATCTCAATATTTCAGTTATTCCATATATGGGTTTTAAGATATTTACGCTTTTTAATTTTTTTCAAAAAGTAAAAAAAAAAACTTTGACCAATTATAGAATTTTTGAGACCCGTCTCATTGTGGGGAGATTTTTCCTGAAATTTTTTTCTTATTTTGAAAAAAAAATTCATTTTTTTCAGTCAATTTGGAATAATTCGTACTATTTTTTTTGATGTTTTATTTCACACCAACATTTCTAATATAAAAAATTCCTCTTTGGTGTAAATTGACTAAAAAAAAAGAAAATTTTTATGAAACTAAGAAAAGAAATATGAAAAAATATCTCTCCACGATGGAACTGGTCTTCAAATTCATTTAATTGGTCAAGGTTTTTTTTGTGAATTTGTTAAAATAAATCAAAAGTGTCTAACATCTTAAATTTAATGACTATTTGCTCAGACAATGAAATATAATATAGGGAACGATTTTCAATCATTATTTTGTAATTTTTTTCCGAGAGTCTGATAAAAACCTACATTTAAAAAAAAAGTTAATTTTGATCAAAATTGATTGGAAAAAAATGAATTTTTTTCAAAAGGAGAAAAAAAGTATAATGAAAAATCTGCCCACGATGAAACTAGTCTCAAAAACTATTTAATTGGTAAAAGTTTTTTGTGAATTTTTTGAAAAAAATTAAAAAAAATTTAAAAAAAATTAAAAAACCATTTTTTTAAAAACAAAAAAAAATTTTTTTTTTGTTTTAAATTGCTTTAAATTGAGAAAATATACGGAATACAAATATTAATCATTCTTTCGTATTTTTTTTTCTAACAGTACAGTGAAAAACCAACCTTGCTAAAAAAAAAGTTCGATATGGTCGATTTTTCAGAGAGTTGCAGTCATTTAACGGACAACACCACTGTGACCCCCTATTTTTTTCACATTTTTCAAGAATTTTTTTTTGTGGGAAAAAAAGAGATATTGGAAAAAATTTTTTTGGGTTTTGTTCCTTGTTTATTAATGTATCAAAAAATATTTTTTTCAAATTTTTCACGCCGCATGGTGGCGCTGGAGAAGCTCTCGCGTCAGATGCTGTCATCTCCGCAGTGGTTCGCGGCACGCAGCAGAACTCTCTTCAAGGTCGATCTGAAAAAAAATACCGAGCGTTTTCGTTAATAATATGATATTTTGAAGAGAAGTACATAGGAATTTGGAAAAATATTGATTTTTAATAAATAGGCACGCCTTTGAAATTAAAGAATGATTTTTGAGCAACATTTCTCGCCGAAAATAGGCTATAACTTTTATAATTATTGAGATATCGAAAAAATCCTATGTACTTCTCTAGATAATCTACTTTTATTCATACAGTAAAAATTTGAAGTCGATCGGATAAAAATTGCTCGAGTTCTGCTGCGTGCCGCACTCAAAAAAGTGGTTTTGAGAAAAACGCGTTCAAAGTTTTAGGTTTGTTAATTTATGTTATAAATTGAAAAAAAAAATTATTTACCTTCAATCAGCGATGCCGGCACCATATAGCTGGCCTTCAAGAAGCAAATCGTTGTCTCCTGATTCTTTCCTCGACCTTGTTAAGGCTTTTCTCGCTTCTTTTGCAGCGTCTGTGAGCGAGCGCTTCGGGAGCTGGATCCGCGCTGCGTCGGTCTCAACGCAAAAGTTGAAACAATTTGGGCCGATGGTTATCCCCAACGTCTCCAGTACTTTCATAAGACTTCTCAGGCCATCATTGAACACTAATACCGCGATATCAGTTGCAATATCAATGATTTTTTTGCTTCCGGACTGGCACTTGGGGGCTATTGCCCAAACTGATTTATTGTAGCTTTCGTTATTGTTTTGCGTATAGCCGCCCAAACAACGCTGCAGCAAATCGTCCGTGCTCAAATTTTCGAAGATTGGCTGAATTGCCTCCAATATTTCCTGAGGAAGAGGCGGTTTATGGTGATATTTAGAAATATCACCATTTGCGACCGCGCGCTGCCACGAACACCACGACTCGGCTCCTTCCGGGCAATCGTCATGTTGTGGCTCACTGTCTGTGGACATTTTATGTTTGATAGTTGCCCAAATTGCCTTCCTCATTTTGTCAACATCATCGCTGTTTCTCCGAATAGCCAAGCCGTAATATGTGTTCAACTCGTCAATCAATTTTCCGGTGAGCTTTCCTCTGCCAGACAATCCTTTTTTTTTTCACGATTTCGCGGAGGCGCGTCCCCATACGTTTTTGGACATGATCGATGCACTCTTTTTTTTTTATCTCGAAACCGTCGTATGGATCGCTATTCGATATGCCCAGAAACGTTTTAGAATCGCCGTCACCAGCGCCCAGCTGCGCGGGACCCCGAGCGTCGCGGACCGCTGCACCGCTCCACAAAATATTCAATATCTACGAAAATAATTATTTTTTCGACCTGGGTCCAACGGCATTTCAATCTTAAAAGTATTTTAGATTTTTTAAAATGGTTTTCAAAAAATCGATTTTTTGAAGCCGTCACAGTGGTGTTGTCCCTTAAAGAAAGAAAAACATATAATTTTGAAAAAAATCATATCTCACAAGTGTATGGACAAAAAAATCTGAAAAAAATCAAGAGAGCTTCTTTCAATGGGTCATACAACATATAAAATTTTCAGTCAAATCAAAGAATGGAAGGATCTGACGTAGGTCGATTTGGCGTGGAATATCCCACGTACATATCGATATGTATAGTAGAAAACCTATTTATTTTTTGTTGAAAATACATTTAATCAGACTTGCCACTATCTCGTTAATTGTTTTTTGTTTTCAAATTACTTTCCCTCGTTTTGGATTTGTCGTTATTTGCGAAATTCATTTATTTTTCATATAAAATATTATTCTAAGTTTTGAGTATATTAAACTTCTCAATTTATTTCACATATTATTAATGATTGGTGATTTTCGGTGTAATTCAAGCGGAAGAATGCGAGGTCACAGTTCGCCGGACTCACGACAGCATATTAAGATATAATATAACGTACGTGCGATGCGTGGAACTATTTTCATTATCATGGTAGATAGAAGTTTAACGGTGAATGCAAAACTTGTTCAAGGACCAAAGAAAAAAAAACAATCGAAACATCCTCGTGGAATTAATTTTCGAATTCACAATAGGACTTTTTTATTTTGTAGTACACAGCGCTACTTTTATTTACACAGCAAATAAATTTTTCTATAACAATGATCGTTTAAATTGATCAATATAAAATGTATCTATTTTTTTTCTTAGTTACGACATTTCTGTCACTCTTTAATCACATGGGTGTGAGCGACCTTTGAATCTCGATTTCTTTCTTATTTGATTATTTAAAAAAAATTTACTACAGAATGTAAGGAATAGTGAATAAAATTGCTCGCTTAATTTTCAGCGTGTCATTCAAGTAGCAAATAGAATCGTGCTCGAGAATAAAAACTAATTGAGTTAAAAAGAGGGGAAGAGTGTACATTAGGAATTGTTGATGATGCAAATTTTCTACACGACGATTACGATGAGAGAAAAGCTTATAAGATCACGAGATCGAGGACATGTTGCAGGTTCTCAGTCAAACCGATAAATTGCACATACATGAATTGTGTACAGGCAAATACAAGTAAATCGATCCCACGATGTGTAGCTAGAAAGATTGACTGTAACGAGTGTGAGTCCTCGCGTCGTCGTGGCTATGACCGATAAGGATTTTACACACATGAATCGCTAATGCGACGATTAATTTGCTCGGGGATGAAAATCGACAAATGTGTCGTATCGATTTAATCGATATTTGTGGGTCAAAGACTGAAAAGCTAGAAATGAGAATTTGAGAACAAGCTTCGTTTGATAGTCGATCGATCAATAGATATATGAATCTTCAACTAGTTTTTTTTGTCTTTCGTTAATTCGAGAAACAAATGACTTATGTGTGTGACATTACTGGTATTGAGTACGATATAGATAATGTTAGCTTTCAATTTTAATTGAAAGATTAGCACAGATGGGATGATGAAACGTCTCGTTAGAGAATATTTATCTACAGTTTTGTAATATTTGTTTAAATATTAATAGCATCGTATTTTGAGTAATTCGGAAGAAATTTACTTCTTCTTTTAATCGTGTAATATTTTTCTTCGCCTAGTCTCTATCACATAATTTAATGTACTCAAGAAACTATAATATTTACCAACTGAAACATTCGCGAAAAGAATTTGCTGGCTCGTTATATTACGAAAATTCAGATTCCGAAACGATAAATAAAGCTCTTAACGATCGTAAAATTTCACTCGTCGTAAACGATAGTGCCGACGTTACTCCGTGATATCCATGTTTTCAGCAAAATAATCCGAACAATCGTATATCGTCGTGTGCCAAATTCCTGAATAGGCTATATATCTATATAAATGTCCAGCCTCTTCGGTGTTGTGTAATAAACTTTTCTGAGATAATTGAAACTTCAAGTACACAAAACGATATTGTATCGATATCTGCTACCATGATGCAGCCTATCATCTTAGAGTCCATTGTGGCTCAGCTAAAAAATTTGGAAGCAAATTTCTCATCTTTTGTGAATGAACAAGGACAAGCGATTAATAATATCAATTCGACGCTAAATGAGTTGCCAAGATTTTTTCAAGCAGTCCACCAAAATACTGCAAATATTACCATATTGGAATCCAAATTGGAATCCGTAACTAATAACGTATCGGCTGCATTATCAGAACTTATTTCAAAAATTGAAAATATTGAAAAAATTGAAAATCAAAAGCTGGACACTTCAAACGAAATTATTATCGCGGGTCTTCGGGAGGGTCTCTCTATTGCTCCCTACGACACTATTAAAAATGTGTTTGCCTCTTTAGGATTAGAACATCTGGTAAATCACATACTTGTGGTTCGCATTATTAAAAAGAAGGCGGCGAATGAAACAACTGTAAACTCCGTGCTCATGTGAACAATAAATCCCACACGAGTATCTTTTTCGCTCGTAACAACGCTCACATCGTTGTCAGTCAGCAAAATAGTCATGAAAGCGAACAAGACAAAAAATATTTAAAGTCATCGGAAATATTCGGTAATAATTTCACTGGTAATATTTACATTAAGCGGATGGTACCGCAGCCGGTATATAACTTGCTACCACAAGCGAGAGAGAAATGTCGTCAAATATCGGACAGATATTGTTGGCACGATGATGATTTAAATATCTTTGTTCGTACTGAACAAAACCACTCAGAGCAAATTAGTTCGGCAGTAGATACTATCACGCATACTTTGCAAAATGCACTTGATTTTTATGCACCTATGCAAACTTTCACCAGTTCTAGAAAATCTTTGCCATGGGTATCGAATGAACTTAAAGAAATGATACGGGAACGGAATAAATTATAAAAACATGCCAAGCGCATTAAAAAAGCAAGCGCTATTAAAAAAGCAAAAAATGATCATCTGCAAGCCAGACTATGTAATATTAGTGACTCGTCTCGTCTGTGAAAAGAATTAGCTGGATTAGGTCTAGTTAAATCTAAAAATTCGTCACCATTTCATTTTTTCACACCCGACCAGCTAAACACCTTTTATATTTCAATCTCTCGTTCTCACACGGCACTCTCGTTAGAGAATTTTAACAGTGCACTTGCCTCTATACCAGATACTGATTCGTCGTTCAGATTTCCTCTCTTAACAATAGATGAAGTCACACAACAATTGCGGGCGTTAACGTCGACCTCGCTGAAATCTGGATCGGATGGTATCTCGGCGTTTGCTATTAAGAAAGCATCGCATTCTATTGCACTTCGATTTACTGAAATATTTAATCTCTCTATCACTCATTCTTTTTTCCCATCACAGTGCAAACGCGCGTTCATCAGATCGTTATCAAAAATCAAAACATCGCTTACTCCGGCTAATACACGTCCTATAACAAATTTGCCTGATTTCTCGAAGAAATTTGAAAAACTAATTTTCAGAAAGAGAGTTCTATATCTAATTCGTAAAAATATATAGGATCCGATGCAATCGGTCTATAGATATTCATATAGTACCCAAACTGCTCTTTTGAAAGTTGTTGAAGATATCAGGTGCGCTATTGATGATGGGAGATTGACTATTTTGGTAATGTTCGATTTTAGTAAAGCTTTTGACATGGTACCTTATCTAAAACTGTTAAAAAAATTAGGTGCACTTGGTTTTTCATACGATGCACTGAGGTTCATCTTTTCTTATCTCACTGAGAGAACACGAGCAGTTGTTGATGACGAAGGAAAATGTTCGAGGTAGTTAGAAACGATGGTCGGTATGCCACAAGGTTCAGTAGTTCTGGGTCCATTTCTTTTCACACTTTATATTCAAAATATTAGCAAAAACATTCGATATAGTCGTAGAATGATATTTGCAAATGATACATAAATTTATATCCATTGTAAACCATCGGAACTAAATCAAGCTATAGCTGAAATCGCCTACGATGCAAATGTAATTTCGGACTATGCTCATACAAATGGGTTATCTGTGAATGTTAAAAAGTCTATGGTTTTAGTCATAGGCAGTAATGCCTATGTAAGAACTATTGAATTGTCAACTCTTTCACAAATCGAAGTAAATGGTGCTATATTGAATTTCACTACGGAAGCAAGAAATTTAGATGTTTATATGCTATCGGACTTATCATGGCATAAATATGTATTGATTATTAGTCAAAAAGTGAATACTATCCTTCACAAATTAAAACATAAAAACTCCTTATCCATTGAACTTAGAATCAAACTGATCATCACCCTGGTTTTTCTGCTAATTGCTTAGTATATCATGGGTGCACTGATGAGCTAAATAAGAAATTGCAAAAGTTAGTAAACTGCTGCAAAAGATTCATATTCAATCTCAGACGAGATGAAAACATAACACAATATTGCAAACAACTCAAATGGCTGTCTGTGAGAAATCGTAGACTCTATTTTCTGGAAATAATAAGCTATAAGACACTCTGTTTAACTATCACTGAATATATCTAGAGTCGCGGTAGCGACTCGAGACAAGTACATTTACGTATACTATAAGATGGCGAAGACGAGTCGTTCGAACGGTTTTCGGAAATTATTTCGGCGATATTTAATTAATTACAACGTTTTAAAAGATGTTGCTAGTTCACGTATTTTTATTTTTTTTTCTTTTGATCATGACTATTTAGAACTCTGTATCCTAACGCATATTGGAAATATTAATATTTCATCCTTCCAAATCATCAAAAAAAGATGGCATTTTTCGCACACATTTTTTGACGTTTAGCGGTTGCTGTCTAATGACAGTAGTTATAACTAGAAATTTTCTGGTGATATGCGAGACTGTGTTCGTTGATGTGATTGCCGATGACTTTTCTTCAGGATGTATAAGTAAGAGTGACGGCTGTGAGTTTAGAAAAAAGATCGCGGTTATACTAGTAACAATTGTGGGGTTAAAAAGTAGGCTGTGTCTAGCCGTCCGGATACCGGACGAATACAAGACTGGTATTCGTCCAGATATTTGTCGAGAATGCGATTATAATTGTTTTATTTAACTTTTCTAATTAACTTTTCTACAGTATAATGGTATATTGCAACTCCCTCGTACGTAATTTGTACGTAATCCATTCGGATATACAATTTATGATAGTTTTCATTTATATCTGGACGAATAATCGCATATAATTCGTCCGGGAAAACGATTCTCAATGGATTTTGATGGATGAAAAATGAATGAAAATTTATAACTACAGCGGAGAATACTTAGTTTCCTTCAACTATAGTGGGGAATATTCAAAGTTTTTTCAAATGTAACGGAAAATTTTTTCGGTATCCGGACGACTAGATACTGCGTAAAAAGTAAAGTTATAAAAATCGCGGGTGTGAAAGCAGATAATTTAATTTTTGGTTGGACATATTCGAGATCAGGACTTTAAACGCGTATTCGGTGAACATTTAATATCTTTGTTGTAAGGTTATAAAGATCGCGGTCAGTTTTAAATTTGATTAAAGTGACTTTTATTATATTATCGGTAGAAGAGTGATAGTGCAAAAATAAAGTTTAAATTAATAAATAAACTTTTGAACAGTGTCTAAATAAATAATTTTTTTTTATTAACCCTAGCCCCAACAATCCATTTTTCCGAACCTAAACTCTAGAACGGAGTCGAAAACGGTGCCTCTTCTCTTTTACCATAAAATGTTCCTTGAACGCAATAATAAAGTTTATTTAGAAACCATTCTCTTTATTTTTTTTTTTTTTTGATAATTAAGAGAATGATGTATGATAAACTCGTATTCGGTGAATATTTGATATCTTTGAACAGTCGTGAGGTTATAAAGATCGCGGTCAGTTTCAGTTTTGGTTAAAGTAACTTTTATATATATAAATAGAAGAGTGATAGTGCAAAAATAAAGTGTAATTTAATAAATAAACTTTTCAACAGTACCTTAATAAATAATTTTTTTTATTAACTCTAGCCCCAACAATTCATTTTTCCAAACGTAAACTCTATAACGGAGTCGAAAACAGTGCCTCTTCTCTTTTACCATAAAATGTCTTTTGCATGCAATAATAAAGTTTATTTGGAAACCATTCTCTTTATTTTTGATATAACTGAGAGAATGGTGTATGATACCACCCTAGGTTTGAATTATATATCGTTTTAAACTACCCTAGAGTGGTAGAGACCTTAAATACATGAAAATTCTATTTGTACTTGCAACCCAAAACGGAATCAGGCGTTGCGAAATAATTTTGAGCGAAAAGATATTTGATTTGAGAAAAAAAAATTCATAAGTACTTCACCAATTTTTTTTTCATCTATTGCTCATAAGATATAATTCGTAATCAATAAATATTATAAAAGAAAAACTCACGTAGTAGTTCAGCCAAAATTATTTTTTCCAATCAAACTTTAGCTCTCGAAATTTTGTACGTATATTTTTTTGTTTAAAAATCTCGTTTCGTTATGATTATTTATATTTAAAAACTTTCGTTGCATTCTGATGCTACTGGAGTATTTCTTCGGCATCATTTTTTATGGAATATTTTCCGATCCGTTGATCTGTTGGTACGGATGTTTTGGTGCAATATTTTTTGAAATCTTTTTTTACAAAATTTTAAAAAAATTCAAGTTTTTACTTGTTCTTTGTTCTTTTATGCATTGTATCTTTTCAGAACTACTGTACGTTTTAAGTAATCTAATAATTTTATAAGTATTAACGGTTAATTACGAAGATTGAATTCATTTGAACACTTCTTAGATCAATATTTCACATTGCATTTTTAGTCCGAATATACACCAGCTCGAAATTCGATCATGTATCCATTTTTAGCCGAAATCATTAAAAAATCGCTTGAGCGACCTCTAAAATTTTTATTCAGGATTCAGTTCTTGAGAGAATCACTTTTTTATAAAATGTTACCATATTTTGCTGCAATGCCGAAAAAAATGTCGATTCTTTTGCATCACTCAGATACATACATAATATAGACATATTTAATTGGCAAAAGCTATGAATTTCATATCCGAGTACGTACACAAAATTGATATGTTTAATTAACAAGCTATGAATTCCATACAAAAGTCGACAAATCCTAGCCAAAAACAGCATAAATGCTGTGAAAAAAGCTGAGACAAGTACATTTATGCCCTCCAAATAGTTGTTCCAGTTAATCCCCCCCACTACCCAGCGCCAAAATACCGATCCCCACAAAGTTACAAAAACCCGTCTAAGTCGTTCATGCAAAGATCTCCCCGCACAAAAATCCTTTCTTAAATCCAACTCATCATACAAAGTTTTATGGGTAACCGCTCTCATTATCTTATGAAATTAAATTAAATTGTACAGAGTTGATAATTTCATTCTCGTAAATGTACTAAATATATGTGACAGTAAATGTACTAAATATATGTGACGTAAATCTACTAAAGTATATGTGACCAAGTACGTGGGATTTTATTATATTTATATAATCCCCAATTATGTTTATATGCCATTTTTCTAATAAATGCTTTATTACAACGAATTATTATCCTTTGATTTGGAACTATAAGGGCTTTAAAAAAAATACAGAATTGCATTAGCCTGCGTGAATTTGAACGCTGCCACACTCTCATTTGTAATATTTGTAGTATAGTTTTATTGGTAACAAATTGATAAAAGTTTACTGTCGTACGTAGAGCGGATACGCACAGAGTACTTGTCCGGCCCGAAAATTTTTGATAAAATTTGTCACATAAGTCAACATTAATCTAGCATACATTTTGGCCTTAACTAGTAAAGTAAGCACAGCTAATTTGGAATCACAATATGCGGATTGTTTTAATTTGATAATTTTTGAGGAATGATTTGAGGATAATTTGGGATTGTATCCCAAATTATCCTCCAAATTAACCAATTGTTATCGATGAATTGATGCTCGTGTGGAGCAGATCTCACGTTATTACATGGCACGTTTATTCCGGTTTTGTAACATCCGGGGGAAAACTGGAGTTACAGAGCATCTAAACGGTACTATACATCCGAAATAAGTAATCCGGTACCATTTACACGCACTTTTACACCGGTTTTTACTACAATAGGTTTTACAAAACGGAATAAGCCTGCCATGTAAGAGCGGTTATCAATTGATTGCATACCAAGGCGGGTAAGATTCAAATCTGCGTTAGGAGATCCGAATGTTCGGAGTGGTTGAAAAATTTGCCGTGAATAAAAAAGCATATTTTTAGCTGACTAGTCGAAAAATTTTCGGGCCGGACAAGTACTTTGTGCGTATCCGCTCTACGTACGATAGTAAACTTTTATCAATTTGTTACCAATAAAACTATACTACAAATATTACAAATGAGAGTGTGGAAGCGTTCAGACTCACGCAGGCTAATGCAATTCTGTATTTTTTTTAAAGCCCTTGTAGTTCCAGGTCAAAGGATAATAATTCGTTGTAATAAAGCATTAATTAGAATAATGGCATATGAACATAATTGGAGATTATATAAACATAATAAAATCCCACGTACTTAGCCACATATACTTTAGTAGATTTTTATTTATTTATCAACTTTGTGTGAACTCACAACATTTACGAGAATGAAATTATCACCTCTGTACAATTTGACTTAATTTCATAAGATAATGAGAGTGATTACCCATAAAACTTTGTATGATGAGTTGGTTTTTAGAAAGGATTTTTGTGCGGGGAGATCTTTGCATGAACGACTTAACGGGCTTTTGTAACTTTGTGGGGATCGGTATTTTGGCGCTGGGTAGTGGGGGGGATTAACTGGAACAACTATTTGGAGGGCATAAATGTACTGGTCTCAGCTTTTTTCACAGCATTTATGCTGTTTTTGGCTAGGTTAAATAGGCTTCCTCTGGCCGATCTGAGAAAGTTGGCACGTCTATTGCTTAACGAAATTTTTAATATCGCGATTCATAAGGACTGCGATTTATCAAAATAGTTTTCGGTTATTGGCTGCATATTTCTGGCACTCATTACCACAAGATGTCATAAGCGCACAGTCACTTGACGTTTTCAAACGAAAACTTCATCAATTTTTGTTAATCTCTGAGTTCGGAAATGGAATTTAAAGGCGATTTTTTTACGATTGTATTGATTATTTTTATTTATTGTTGAATGGAAAAATGCCGTATGCAAAAGTTGTTTAGCTGAAACTAGCAACAGTATTTTATTTTTATAATTATATTTATATTAAGTTAAGTTGAAATATGTAATTTTTGTACTACGTGTATTCTTTTGCCCCATAGCAAGCTAGGGCATAATAAAAGATCTATCTATCTATCTATCTATCTCTCCCCCCCCCCCTTTCTAACGCTTCGAGTTTTTTGATCCTCCCACAAATTTTGCGAGACTTTCCTCGAATTGATTATGATGGGGTTCTTGTCCACGATGGTGAGATAAAGACGTTCTAATAAAAAATCGCCCACCAACAACGGTGTGAAATATTAAACGCGACCGGCCTCTGCCCACGCGAGGTTTTAAAAATAAATACTTTTTCGCAACATATCCACAGAAATACATATTTTCCATATACCAGCGTTTTCTATCGTTTATTTGATTTTTTTCTCCGAAAGCTTTTTTTTCATAACCATTTTACCAAAACTTTATCTCATGTAAATTGCAAATATTAACATCGATATATGGCCCTGCATCTCGTTCTTCAAATATTACAAATGAAATTGCAACTAAAATTTGTTCCAAACATGGCCGTCATTTATTCACAGCCACTTTACGGCACCACTGACCATTTCTAATTGGAACATTCGATAGAAGGAAAAACTTCAAAATCTTAATATTTTTGTTAAATTTCATTAAATTTTTCATGTTTCGAACATAAGTTAAAAAATCGTTTAGACACACCGTGAGTCTTCGTAGAGCTATCTTTTTGTGCAAAATATAAAAAAATATGTGTTGCACTTAAATTTGTACATGTATTATACGAAAAAAAAACTTTATAATTATCACTGAACAACGTTTTTACATGTATCCCCGAGTTCCGATGAACGCGATGATTTTTATCATGAAATGTTAGCTTAAAATTGAGTTATAACTCTTTTCACGTATCGTTGCGTTATTAATTGCTTCTATGTGGTTGTAAAAAAAGATTTTTCGCTTGATACTTCTGTCCAAAGGTATTAACTTGGACGAATGCGTGTATGCTTTTATTAGACGTGGCGCCAAAGCATTAGAAATGACTATATATAAGTGATCGATAGGGTTAGATCGTATTCGAAGGATAAAACACGTGTGAGAGCAACAGGCATGCTTTCCTCATGCTTCTCAGTGAGATATTAGCGTGGCCGTTGGCTCCGGTGCCAAAATATCATCTAGCATGAGTTTGAAGGCCAAATCTTCCTTAGATTGAAAGCTCGATTGAAAGCAAAAATAAAATGTGAATTTATCATAGGAATTATGGTGCTATGGTTTTTAATGGAGCTTCTTCAAGGATTAGGTTCATTTGCAAGTTTTGCTAATACGTACAATTCAGGCAGAAAATAATTTTGTTGTTCCAGTAACGAGAAATAATTGTTTTGTTTTTCAAATCGGGTATATCATATTTTTAATTCTCGTCAACACATTATTTATAACGAGTTTCTGCTAATATATAGCAAAAAAATAACATATTGGAAATTATTCGGAACGAAAGTGACATAAACAGCTAATTAGAGTTATAAACGGACTATTGAAATGACTGATTCAGTAGCAAAACCAAAGATCGGAGATCACGCTCGGTTGGAACTATAAGTCGTCGTTTAGTACCAATATATGTAAACAGAGAGAGAGAGAGAGAGAGAGAGAGAGAGAGAGAGAGAGTCAGAGTAAATTTATATATCTATAATAATGATCGTGCATAGACCGGAAATGCAAAGTGTGTTACAGCTTCCTGCCTCGGGGCAGTTTGTATTTTTTTTTTCATGTGTGTACTCGTTCCCAATGACTCTGTTTACCTAGCAAAAGCGAGCGCACAATACCGAGCGCTCTTCTCGCGTACACTTCGACCAACTCTATTATTTCCGGGCTTACTCCCACGACTCTAATCTAGCGGACGCGATATCATAAGCGTGTTAGCGAGACACGCGTGTATATATGTACTGGATTTTTTTTTCCGTATATATGCGGGTAAATATAAATTTTATCTCGAGTTCAAGAGAAAAAAACTGCATCGTGACCTGAATTTATTCTGAGAATAAATATCTCGATAGGAGAAAAAAATCGTGCTCGTAATACGAAACTATTTTCTCTTATTTCAAAATGTGGTTTCGTTGTGTGAAATTGTTTCATTACTGCAGAGGCTAAGAAATATCTACGAAAACAGAAAATGCAACCCTTATTGTTTATTCCAAACATAGCGGACTATCAACGATTTTCGCAAACTTACGGGGGAAAAAAGAATAGAAAATTGTTGTGGCCCCTTAGCACGGTAGAAGAAAAATCTCCCTCGATCCTTCGCCTTATCACAATTGATATGTTTGTTTCGACTGGAAGAGATAACTGTCGAGTACACTCGCCATCAGACGAGAGAGTTTTTCTATCGTGTTCCCGTT